>SMMW01000642.1:0-600000 GCA_004794655.1 Marisa cornuarietis | reverse complement strand
AAATAGAAACATTCTGGACAAAAGAACCATTGTTAATAGGACCAGTTAATGTGCCAACAGCTGCATGGCTGCTGTAAATTCACCTTATTCTGCCATTAGGCAGGCTTGAGTCACTTGTACTTGTTTAAAAGTCGGTCTGTGGCTCCCATAGATATACCAGAGGTAATTCTAGGATTTCAAAAAGAGGGGCCCTGGGGCCCTCTAAATGGAAAAAAGGGGACCCTTCGAATGAAACAAGGGGTCCCTCGAAACAAACACATTTTCACTGCTTTTTCCGATAAATATTTGGTATACAACAAAATACTTTATTAATCACAAGAAATTGAAGATTAATCATAAAGATATCCTTTTCTTCTATATCGATAAATTATCTTTCATCATCATTAGTTTATCATCCCATTTGCAAACCAATTAGTCTTTGTGTCCATTTCATTGGGCTATGAGCTAATGTTTAGACACTTTTCATTAGTGCAGGGCTTTAAATGTTTCTCCTCAAGGCAATTTCTACAAGAAGACTTTATTAGGTTTTGATGGCCGAAGCCTCCTCTCACAGCCTGCATTGTGGTATAGCATAAGGAGGCACAGCTTTCCAAGAACCAGCAAATTGGGAAATGAATCCCTGTAAAAATCAACAGTTTAAACAGTTTGTGGAATCTCTCCCATATGCATTCTGCGTTACAGTTTCTTTGACCACAATCCATTCCTCTAAACATGCTGCTTTGTCAAGCAAGATTTTACTGAATTTGCTGCCCACTTGTGCTGGTTTTCCAAAGAAATCTGTTAAGATATTTAATTCTGTCTCCATAGGGTGTTCTGTCTTCTGTAGACATGAAAAAGATGGGGTGCATGGAAAGAACTCAAAAATGCAGAGGCAACATCACCTGCATCTTTTGGGAACCTGTCATTAATGTTCTTGCACATTGTCGCAAAAGCAACCCTGACAGCTTCTGTGTCCTGTGATGCTGTATCAAGTTCGCAACAGGTATTTCTAAGTGTTATATAATACCGCCGGCATAAGTTCCGAAAAGGTCATGAGGACAGAAATAAATTAGAATTGAAAATAGTTTGAAAATTGAAATCTTTCTGAAGAATTTCAGCCTCCAAAGAGTGCCTGTGGTCAGAAGTCTGAATGTCTCTGCAGCGTCCTCGTTAGGTACTTAACACACCCGGGGTTGTAAACGCGTTATTCTTATTGTTTTAGGCAACTTTACATCTCATGCCTTCCTCCTTGTTCATTAGCGAAGGCCATTTCTTCAGCCATTCACACTGATAGTTGCTCTGGAGGCGTGTTCGCGCTGACTTTCAGACTATGCGCCCCTCAGCGAAATTTTGCGGGAATCCCGCAAGGCCGCAGCCTAGAATTACCTCTGATATACATTAAGATTCCGGTATGATAACACGTCGTGACACTATTGTCACCATCACCACCATAGGCATGCTCTTATTGGTACTTGGAGCTATGTGCTATGTGTCATGTTGTCATAATTACATACTTAACAAGCATTGTCTGGTGAGGGTTAGGGTTTGAAGATATGTTCTCCATGAATAATTAATGGCATCAAGTAAATGTCTGTTCTGGAGTTGCATGCAGTGTGTCATCCAGACACGTACGTAGATGGTCATAGGTCAACTCGATCGTCACAAGTGACCAATGACATTCTTTATAGTGTCCACTCTGCCAACCTAGTGCTTTTAGTATTATTTGACCTGAATAGTGCGTTTGACACCATCAACCACCGCCTGCTGCTCCAGAGACTGTCGTCTGAGGCTGGTATCCAGGATTGACTCCTATCTTGCCGATAGATCTCAGAGTGATTGTCGGCTCTGCCAGCTCTGAGGCAGTTCCTCTGGTGTGTGGCGTGCCACAAGGATCCGTTCTGGGTCCATTATTATTTTCTGTATACACTTAAAACAGCTTGGACGTGTAATTGAGTGTTTTCAGATGAAGTCAATTCTTTGCGGACGATACACAGATTCTGAACAGTTAGGTACTGTAAACGATGTGAGATGGAGTCATTACATGATAGTTAGCATGACAGTATTGACAGGGAGTTAACAATAGTAATTCAGGGATAGTACTTTGTAAACAGATATGTTTTCAGACATAGTTTGAATGTAGCCTAGTAGTCCGAGTGGCAAATGGGACTCCTACAACACCTTTTCCAAATCCTTTGAATAACTACAGAGGCTTCCTACATTTGCAAACTGTTTTATTCCAGGTGATACACCTTTAAGTACATTGAGCTAACTACCTTGTACATACAAGCATTGCATGTGTGTACGTGTACATACTTTTCATCGCTCACCTCTCCAACTTGACCTGCACATTCATGTGTTTTCAGATACTGTCCCACTATAAATACACAAAATAATTTAAATCTCTTTACCCCACTGCTTCCTAAGATTCTCCTGAGCTCTTCTCATTTAAATTTGAAGAAATTATGATGATGACTATTTAAAAAGAGCACAATGTCACACAAAATATTTCCAGCATGCCTTCATTTTTCTCTTATTATCAAATATGTACATGCATGTCTGTACATTTATGTATATCAGTAAGTGTGGATATTAATATAATTCTGTCCTGTACATATTAAATGTCACAATGAATATTTGTAGGGAGTTGTCAACAATAATAAACATATTTTTAAGCGTAGAGATGAGTTGACCAGACAAAAGTGACAATTTGTATCATTACATCACAGATCTGTAAATTTGTTACAACTGAAATAGTTAAGGAACTCTTCCTTTATCTGTTTTCTTGTCCTTTACATCTGTCATGAATGTATCATCGCCTGATGCACACTGATTCATGTGCCCATTTTGTGAGCCACAAATCAGTGCTTTGCCTGTGTTTTTGGCAGCTTGTTTGGCAATGGCTTTCACACCAAGATGATTAATATTGAAACCTGTTGCAGCCACATTGCCTGCAGTGTACAGGGTGTTCTCTGTTAGCATGCCTGCCTCCTCACCGTACCTGTTACAGAAAACAGCATTACCTGGGTTGTATGAACATTAAAACCTGCAGAGTAAGAAGCCTATACAGAAAGGGCAAAGGGAAAGAATTACACAGAACAAGTATTAATTGGTCTGACAGCATTTCCTACAAATGTGATTCCTGGATGCAAGCCCTATATACAGAGTGTGACTGGTTTATTTCCCTGTGAATTTCCCCTCCTGGAACAGTAAGAAAATTGTATTTTGACAGACTCCTCTCAACCTTGTTTGGTGGCTAACTCTATTGACCTATTCAAGACGAGCCTGAAATATTCTGGCAGTGTTCTTTGGAACAACCTTCCCTCATATCTCCAAAGAATGGACTCCAGTCTGCACAAGTTCACACTGGGACTCCTACAACACCTTTTCCAAATCCTTTGAATAACTACAGAGGCTTCCTACATAGCTTAATCGTCTAGACTCACACCAACAAAGCAAACACATACCCCATGTTGCAAGTCCTCTAGCTAACAAAAAACCTGTCAATTCAGATATCCACCACCAGGTTTGTACATATCATAATTTCTCTCTACATTTTTATTGCCTCGTTTTAAATTAATGTAGTGTTTTTTTAATTTCTGCTACTTAGTCTGAGGGCTGGATGTTAAAAAAGCATAACTTTTGTTTATTCTGTTACCCTCGTACTTGAAGATTTTTCATTTGTCTCGCTCTTGTGAATGAATGATGTAAGTTGGTCTTCATCTGAGATCTTGTGCGGCTAGTGGATGTGGATGATTCTTTAAAACGATAGCATGGAAGAACACCACATCGCTAAGTTACAAAACAACACATTTGATATCCAGTTTTACAGGATTACTCTCAAACCTTTTTTGTTTCCAAAGAGCTGTCTTGCTGTGGTTTACTGAAAACATAGAACTGTACCTGAGGAACTATGATGTCCAAAATAATGCACACAAATAAATGTTATTTGCCTCACCACATGCTGAATCCCTACTTCTTGTTATTTCAACAGAAGTTTCTTGTTGTCTGATGGCACAAATGTATGTGCCAAATGATTACTTTCCATAATGCAGTTTACAAAAACATGTTAACAACAGCCATATTTTCATCAAGTAAAATCAATCATAACAAGATATGAGTAACTATAATGAAAAATCCCCCATCCATGTTAATCCATATACACAAAAATGCTGTCTTCAAAACAGGAAGTGCACATAAAGTAAATCACCTGTGATGGACGATGTTCACTGTTTCATTGGCTAAGCTTCTGGCCAGAGCTTTGGCTGCTTTCTCAAGACTGAGGTATACAGTCCCAAACCCTACGTAAACACAGACTACAAGTTACTTTTGATCTTTCAAATATTAACGTATCTTTCACATGCCATTCTGAATGTCATAAAAACAATTCACTAGTTTAAATTGTCTTTTTTAAGTTGTGAGGTACGGCAAGGGAAAGTATTCTCACAGCTCTGCAGCCACTGAGGCACCAAATGTAATTCACTGTCTAAGGCATAGCATATTGAAGCTATATATATATATATCTAAGCCTATTGAAGCTATATATAGCTATATATTGAAGCTACAGCTGAAACACCTTCCTAAAAAAGAACATATAAATCAAGTACCTATTTCTGCTGAGCAGGTGGGTGAGGGAAATTTTACTCTTATAAGCCTGCCTCTGGGACAAATAAAGTATTACCTTATCTTTGCATGACATTGAACAGCAGCTATGAAGCTTGCACCCTTTTATCTTAGACAATAGCCATTCAGATGACCAGTACAGAATGCAAGTTAAAATGTGTCATGGATCGACTGTGCAAAAGTATGAGACATAACTATGAGTGCACACTGATAGATGTACATCAAGGATTGTTGCCTGTAAACTACCATCTGCTGGCTCCTAGTCACCGTGTCCAAAAGCCAAATGTCATCAGCAACCCATTTCACCCAGTCAACCATTTGTGCTCTTCCCATCAGGCAAGACTTTAAGTGCTGCAAGTTAGGACCTTATTTTTCTGGAAGTAATTTTATCCATTTTATGGGTTGATGGATAGTACAAACTGCCCGACTAAAGGATGAGATGTGTGGAGTGTGTGGGTGTAGGAATTATGCTGGGATACCAAAACAAAATATGCTTTAATCGCTGAATGTCAAAGATAAAAGAGGAATTGTTTCATTACAAATTTTGTGGATGCCACTGCAATAAAGGACTGTTTATACCTTGTACTCCACTTGCTGCCACTTCCAAAACACTGTTCAGTTTGGACTGTGATTCACTGGTTTTCATTGAATTTGGCAAAATCTTCTTTCCTTGTTCCCGAATGTGAGGAGCAAGTTGTTTGCCTAAGGCCACAGTTGCCTTCCCTAGTTGGGAAACTGTCAAACCAAAATTTGTACATACATTATGAGGCCTTATGGCTTTTAAAAAGCTCAATTTTGTTCAAAGCATAAACAGCTCCCATTTTGACCTAATCAGGAGTTATGTTAATAAATAGTTAAATATAACTGTTAATATAATAATGTAATAAGAAACTGATATGTAATGCTTAATGGTGTGAGATCCAGGACTGGCAAGATAATGGATGGCACTGAAAACGCACGTCTTCCTTGAGCATTACTCCTAACACAATCCACACAATGCTCGTTCTTCTTACCCTCCCCCCTTCCGCTCTTGCTACTTATCTACCCCATCTTTCTCTGCAGAATCACTATATTCTCTGTTCCTGTTACTTGGTGTCTTTTTGTGTTTTCTATCTTTGTTTTCTGTTTGTCGTCAGTACTGTCGTTTATTCTTCCGTCCCTCGTGTTCTATCCATGTAGTCCATGTCTCTTCCCCGTTTTAAGCGCTAAGAGCATGCTCTCTATGCGTGTGAATATGCGCTATAAAAATCTTCATTATTATTATTAAGAGTTGAGACTAGTAAAGAATTAAAGACAATAAAAACATTTCACATAACAATAAAACATTTCTAAGTAATGAATAGCTTAGTGTATTTGTATGTCAGCATATGCATGAATCTACATGCATAAATCAATTTCACTTCAATATCAATCACGGTGTCATAAGCCACGAGTGTGATAGTACAAAATAAGACAATCATACACAGTGAGCTCTGGAAAACACTAACTTCAAACTGGTATACTTAAGACAGCATACCTATAAAGCCACTCACTAGCTGGGCAGCATGTGATGCCTTTCGAGCATAGTCCATGCCTTTTTGAATGTGAGGGTTGACAGGTCTAGTCTGGTCTAAAGGCTGAAGCTTTGCCCGCAGTTTTACTGATCCCTTGCTTATCAGCTCACCAGTCTTCTGTGCACCCTTGCCCAGTCCCCAGGATATCCATTCTGATGCTATAAAAGACAAGAAATATCACTGCAACACTCAGTGAATTTCAAGGTCACCTAAGCCCAGATGTGTAGTAGATGGAAGGAAATGATGTGACTATATACAAGAAAGAAATGATGGGACTAAGCATACATAAAGAAGAAATGATGGGGTTAAGGATACACAGCATTTATCATCTATGTGTAAAGCACTTAGAGTTCACCTTAACGGTGGAGAAAGGTACTATAGAAATCATCATCATCATCATCATCATCATTATACAAGGAAGAAAAGATGGGGCTAAGGATTTATAAGTGTAGTTGGAGCACTTGTTAGGGAAGCATATATACCTGACAGTGGTTTGTTTCCAACAATCCTGCACCACCCTCCCTTCCCTTGACCTGGAGTGGGTGATGTATCACCACAGTTTTGGTATACAAATTGCAGGCAAAATGCAGTGCCTGCATCCTGAACACGGCAGTGCGAGGGGGTCATTCTTTCCCTTTTCCTTGAGTGCGAGAGAAGTACCATTGCACACTGTAGGTGTCCTGGCCCACTGTCAAGCCGCTTACATATCTCGAAATACTCTTTCCCTTTATCCTTCTCTATTTTGAATACGGGTGAAGCACCACATATCTAAAAAAAAATTCCACCTACTTTGTGTTCCTTATTTCGTGCAGGAGAAGCACCACTGCACTGTGTAAATTTTTTGGTTTCCTGTCAAGTGGCTCACGTACCTCGAAATACCACCTTTACCTGTTTTGAGTGTGGGAGAAGTACCATTGTGCCATGTAGATGTTTTGGTCTACTGTCAAGTGGCGCATGTACCTCAAAATCCCTCTGTTATCAGCAATTTGGTAACTTAAGTAGGATTAGGCATTAGAAAAGATAAATGATAGTATTAGCGGTGTAAGAGTTAGGTAGGTGTAGCGTAGGACGGAATTGGTCTGCATGTGTAAATAATGTAAATAAAGCCATTTGAAATTTACATACATCTTTGTGTGTGTGTGTGTCTCAGCAAATGTACATCTGTCTTCATGATATGAATGAAGTGAATATATATTCCCTGGCCGAATGAAACTTAAGTCATCTTGTGCACAGTAGTATTGAGAACGAAAGCAGCTGTAAAACACGGAGCACACATGATGAGATTGAGAAGCTACCTAGTCCAAAGCTGAATGACGCACTGAAGAGAACACTTTCGGAAATAGCAGGATTTTTTGTGAATTCCAAGGTCAGCTAAGTAGCTAGAAAGCTAGAACTGCAGGGGAAAATTCTACTTGGGAACCTCTGTCCTCTTCCCTGGAACATCAATGAGGAACAGACCAATTGGAGCTAAGGCTTTTATGGTCCAACCAAGGTGTGTAGTTAGCCTTGTAAAAAGTGGATTAGCCCAGCTACATAAGCAAGAAATAGTTTAACTAAAGATATATAAGGAAGAAATGATATGACTAAGCAAGAAATAAAATGACTAAGGATATACAAGCAAGAAATGATGTGACGAAGGATATAACCAAGAAATGCTGTGTATTTATTTTCTGACAAATCCCCTAGACATAGTGTCACTTTTTATGACTATAGAAGTAAATCCTTGTTCTAATGCAAAAATACACAAAATTAGACTATGTCAGTTATGAGCTATGATAATTATGTGCAACTGTATCTTAAAAAATATGCCCCTCTTTCCATATGAAGTATGAGAGTAGATCTGTTCCAGAATGGTTCTTTGTGTACCACTCAAGTAAGAAAACTCCCTTTCTTTCTCAGGTTAACTGTAGCTTTTAGATGTAACTGATATCATCCTATCCTAACATACCAATGATAATTCCTTTGGAGATTTTTGATGATGTTGACTGCTTGCCAGCCTCATCAGGTGAAATCTGGATTTCCTCTACCATGGAACCAGAGAAGTCTTCCAGTGGGGCAGAGGGCTCTACAAGGTCATCTGGGTGTATAGCAGTAAGCTGTTCTTGTACAGCTGAAAAGTTTCTCAAAACGTCCTCCAGGCAGTGCTTTTCAGCATCAGTGATATTGTCTGGTAAAATAAGTCCTACTGATGCACCTGAAAAAGAGTAAGTTGTAGCATAGCCAAGTAATGCATCAAAGAACTGGACTATACAAATACAAAACATCTTTACTAATCCTTTTCAGGAAATCGTTTAATTGTCTCCCAGTGTTACTATTACATAATACATTAGACATTACATAATACACCAAGTATGACAATGAATATAAACATACATGAAAACAAAAAAGACTGGGAACACTTTGAGAATCTATGGCTTCTACGCAGTGTCCCCCTCCTGACATCCTTTTAATTCTTATCCCTTGGATATTTCTTTGTAATGAAATTCACTCTTACACAGGGATCAAGGTAGACAATACACATAACTGGTATGTGTTGACATTTGGTCATTTAAAGAGATAACCATGGCATTTATCCAACTAAACTAAGAGCAATGTAAATGGATTGTGAAATTTTCTAGCAATCAGAAAATATAAAACAGGTGCAAAGAAAATAGAAATGAGTTTTAACGACAATATTTAATGATAAGTTCTTCAGAAAAGTAGTGGCTGCTTTTACTAGCCTGTCAGCATAGCCCACTGTCCAGTGTTAACAATGAATTTTATTATCTTGAAAAACTTGTAGAAAAAATAACAGTGTAAGGTATAACTATCTGTGTTATTTTTCAATAAAAATCTTAGTACAAATCAGATTCTCCTGCCTGAATTTGCCTCAAGCTTATCTTTTCTAATACCTATATATCCAAAAAGTCAGTAAAATGCACTGAAAAAGCTGTCATACAGTAGGCTTCTACACAAAATTTGGTTCTATCATTATCATCACAAATCTTGCCAAAAATAATTTTGTCAAAAAAAACAAAAAAACAAAAAACAAAAACAAAAAAAGTATGGACCATGATCAACAAATCCATCTGTTTCCCTAGGAAGAATCTCGGAAGTGACGAAGATAAAAAAAAAGAAGAAAATTACTGCTCAGGTTAACCTTAACCCAGCAACAACCTTTAAAACAATTCTAAGAAAGGTAACTACACAAAAATAATTTCTCAAGTGATATCCACAGTGAATTCCTTAGCCTATATATAAACAAGAAATTAAAAAGTATTAAATATCTTCTGTCATCTTTTTTGCAGAGTGATCTATGTACTCGTGCATACCTACACAAATGCAGTTGCAGAGTGACTGCTATGAGTTAAGGTGCAAACACCTCTTAAATGTAGTTATAGTTTAAATAATGTATAACATATTTTTTTTTGCAAATCTTTGATTAATGGAGCAAAGTTTGACAGCTAGCAATGTACACTGGAAGTAAGCTTTTTTTGAAAGATTCATTCTGTGACAAATGTGTAATATTCTAGAAAAACCATGGCAATTAACTGTTATAATATTCCTAGACCCTGAAAAAAATGGCTCAATAAAACTTATTTGATGCAAATGATGGCATGTTACAGCTTAACAGCAGAATGAAAAAGGCCAAGCTTAAAATATGAAAGAACATATAACCTCCATAATAATGACTGATGTCTACAAACGTCTCACCTGCCTCTTCTGAGGTCAAATCAGGAAATATGTAAGCACCATATGTTGTATGTAATATTGGTGATGCTTGTGGCAGCAAGGGGTAGACCCAGTCCCCAACTTGCAGAAATGCTGGTGGCATTTCTGTAGTTGTTAATGTTTCCTGAGTTCTTCCAACTAGATCTTCAAACTTGACAACATAGAGAGAAGATGGATATGATGGGGCACTAACATATCCTTGTGGAGTGATAAAGAAAATCTGTACACCATCTGCAATGGAAAAGAGCTGGGTACCATTAGCAATGGCTAACTGTTGTGCTTCACGCTCCGCAGCACCGATGCTTTCTCCAAGAGCTAGATCAGACAAAGAAGACGAGGACAGAATTGCTTCCTCATAAGATGGAAGCCTGACTGCTAGCTCCTCTGACTGGCCGAACAGTTCTGGAACTGCTGGTCTCTCATCAGCCTGAAGAGCTTCCAGACGATAAGCAATCTGCAATCTGCTCTTATTCATTTTCATCTGCATCATCTTTGCTTCATCTTTTTCTTCTTGTGTTGTGTTCACCAAATGTTCACAATCTACAGCCAAAGCCTGATCCAGCAATACCAGACCCTGTGAGTAATACTCTTTTGCATTAGCAATGTCTCCATGTTCATCAGCTGCTAATGCCTTCTCTACAGCTTTGAATGCTTTGTCATGTTGCTGTTGGAAGTCAGTGAACAACAAAGCTGTGGATTCACTTCTATGACTTGACGCAGCCAGCTCTGGTGGTGGCGGTCGAGGTGGAGGTGCTGTTCTCCTGGATAATGGCTGTGATGCTGTATGCTCCATCACTCTTTCTTCTTGCTTATACTGTAAAATAAAACAGCAAGACAATGTTTGTCATACATGATTTCCATCTTTTCATTGTCTTGCACCCTAATACTAGTAAATAAGTTCTTGCATCAGTGACATGAAATCATCATGCTACAACTTTAAATGACTTCGGTGCCATGACAAATTTTACAAACTGGAAAAAGGATTGGACCTAGGATAATAGGTAAGGTTAGTGGTAGAATCTAGGGTAATGGATTTGGTTAGTGGTACCTTTAGGTTTTGGTTTAGGGTGGTTTCAAGGTGTATGTCATGAATCCATAATGGTCTATATATGGCAATGTGTTTTGAACCCTCCAGAAGTGAAGTCTGCCATCATTGTAAATCTCAGGTACAAATTCATGAAAAACTGGTACAAATGTATCACTGGCATAGCAGGGCAAACAGAGGTTATGGGTACGATACTACAGAACAGGCAAAATGAAGCTAAACACATTTAAATTGGGGAATGGGGTATGTAGCCGTGTGATGTTAATGAACTGCATTTAATAAACCGGATTTTTTTTTTTATTTAGTAAAACCTGGATGGTAATGCATTGTGCCACCTGAATAATACATTTGTTCTGAAAAACTTTGTTGTCTATGACTCTTCTTTGACGAGATTAGGCGAACAATCCGTGGTCCATAACAAACCGACCAAGACAAACAACTCAATAATAATACTGTAATAATGGTGATTTCTAAAACCCCTTTCCTATTATCAAGGCAGGCTCAGCGCTTTACAAAAACAATTAGATACAATAATATTAACTGCTATAGAGGCAGTCGTCAATTCTGGAACCTGAGTATGAGTTATCACCAAGCAGACGAGAAAATACACAGAGCAACCAGAATAAACACAGGAGTGTAGTCGACGTCATGCACTCGCACAGATCCAAACTCAAAACATCCAGCGGAAAATGTAATAATAATAGTCAGTGAGCTTGTACAGAGCCTGGCTTACCGCGCTCATAAATACTCGTCATTAATATTTGAATCAGAAGTGTGCGAAATTATACAGTCTAAACTATATTCTCACTCTTGCAAGAGACTGTGGGACTGCTCGATCGCAACCACTGGCATACCTAGTGAACGCAAGAGAGTGATTGTGTGAATGGGAGTGGCTCAACTGTGCGTATATATCTGTGTGTATGGGAGAGTTATTGTTGGTCAAATGTGGCCATTATCAAGTCAAGTTCCTCGTGCTATGTCACTTGGCGAATAAAAGGAATTATTATTATTAAACAATAATACACGTACTCCGTGGCAGCTGTCATCACTTATGAGAAACCATGACGATATATGTTACCTGTACATACAGGTACATAAATGACAAAATATGACATCATGCAAATATAAAGCGTTACCAAATCGTTAGATGGTACTTAATCGCGGGACTCCGAGCTGTAGACGGCGAGACACTAGTAAATGTTGTAACAGAGAGACTTTATCATGTGATGCGTGCACTCGTATGACTGTTGTGGTCTGCTTCTAAATTTAGCTTATACTGCTCCTCACAAAATCCTACCACCCAGTCCTAACAGGAAAAAAATGCCATAAATTCCAAAATAATTTATAAACAAACTCTCAAATTTTCTTTAACGTGACCGCAATATTGTTAAACTTTCCTAATTTACACGGCTTTTCTCAAACCGCGGTCTAGCATTATTGAGCTGCTTGTATGTGACGTCATCAAAATCTGTGTGGAAGCCTCTAACCTACGATAGGTCAGTCCACAGTCTGAGGTTATGGCCTTCATTTATTATTATTATTATTAAAGTAGATTTATATAGCGCAATTTTCGACCCCAGAGTCGACTCAATGCACTTTCCAAAAAAAAAAAAAAAAACAGCTTTAAAACAGATTGACACAGAAACCATGTTCAAACAAAGACCAAACTTATTAACAAACAATTATACAGAGACATTGCAACAAACAAAAATATATGGTAGAAAAAGAAAATACCGCAAACAAGCATGAACATAATATCTAAAGGATAACATTGAGAGTCATGGTCTGGCGGAGTCTACAGCTGTGAGCTAAACCATTCAACGAATGTCAGCAGACACAGTCACAGTGAGTGAACTCAATACGCCTAAAGCACGCATGCATTTACATATCCCGCGAGACGCAACATGAAACCGCCTAACATACCTAAAATAATCCAAAGTATTTTATAAAGAAAACACCAAGTTTAGTTTAATGTGTATTACACAATAGTCTTAATCTTAAACATTAAAATTTCCATCTTCCCCTGGAAAGTCGTAACGCTCCCATAGCACACTTGGGCGTAATGCGCTTGGTCACATGATAACAAAATGGCTGTAGCATGATTGCTGTAAGGCAGACCTCAAGATGGCATCAACATGTCATTCTTCTGTCTTAGAGATGTTTACATTTCGAACAGGCTGTCAGCCTATATTGTCGTGGAATTTAGTCTTCGTTTGTTTAGAAATAGATTAGATACACTGCTGTGTATAAGCTTATAAGGACTGATTAAAAGTTTGTTCGAGGAAAAGCACTGTAAATAGGAAAGCCAAAGGCCACCTAATAAGACCCGTAGAAGAATGAGATAATTTTATGAAGTTTTCAGCCTACTGCTGGTCACGGCAAAAGACCTTTATGACTTAATTAATGAAACATGTTACTCAGTCCTATTCAGAGGGCAGTCGATCATTCCCAAAACATACTCCTGTAATCTCACTGGTGCATGTTACCTGCACCATGGATTTATTAACATGTTTTAGTTTATGGAGACGCTGGATCATACCACTTTGTGTAACATTATACTTTATTGGGCTTGGTGTCGCTATACCATTGTGTATTATTGAACTGCAAAGGATTGGAGCACCAGAGCATGTTTTAGCATGGTTTATTGGGGGTATATTTGTCATGCTGGCAGTCCCTATTGTTCTTTGGGAGATTTTGCAACATATTATTCACTACACGAGGCCAGATCTACAACGACATATTATCAGGTAAGTAGTTCTTGGAATAGGAATAACTAAATCAGTACTGCCTGTTAAGCACAGTCCATGCATAGTTTTTTTTTTTTTTAAAAGATATAAAGATATTGTACAGCACCTGGTCTCTTCAATACAAATTTAATGTATATGGCTGTTGCTAAATGCTTTTTTACCAACCTGTATGAGGTGTACTGCAAACAGATTTACAAACTGCTTGATGCTACTATTTGATCAGTGTTAAATGGTTTTCATGGTCTTATTTGAAAAATGGGTGATCTTTTGTATTATTTGTATACTAACAAAATTGTCTTAAGATAAAAGATAACTGTCTTTATTTATGCTTAATTGTTAGACAGTGTTTTATAATTTGCAGAGTTCTGTGGATGGTTCCAATCTATGCAATTAATGCAGTGAGTGACTTTTTCCTTGTGACCGTAAAGTCATGACCAGGCTTTTGTGAATTTTATTTGATAATGATAAAAAATAAAACAGAAATAAATTCAAAAAGACTATAGCAAGCATAATAACTATGAAGAGGAAACATTTCATTCTCAAAATGAATGTTGATGAGCAGACAGTAGATGATTAGTATATACTTTGAGGTTTTGATGTAAACTTTTCACAAAACTTTCATTATTTGCATCACTTCATGATCTGTTTTGTTGTGTTTTCTACACAGTGGTTTGCCCTGAGATTCCCAGAATCAGCCATTTACCTGAACACTGTCCGTGAATGTTACGAGGCCTATGCTATTTACAACTTCATGCGCTATCTTCTTAATTTTCTTGAAAGTGAGCATCCACATTTTGAACTTGTGCTGGAAAGCAAGCCACCTGTTAAACATATCGTGCCAGCATGCTGCGCCAAGCCCTGGCCACCTGGGGAGTAAGTACTGCATTTAAAGGCTGGTCTATTTCAGAATGCTGTGTGGGGATTAATGAAGATCATATGGAAGCATGAATCATGATTGTATGTGGGTCTGTTTGGTGGAGTGGATATGAATGTGTTGTGGTATTGTTGATTGTTTTTGTGCTTCCATTAAGTCCTATCTTATTTGATGTTTATGGGCCTGAAGAAGATTAACTACAAGTTGAAAATTTAAATTTCCAAACATTATGTATACATTGTAACTTGTAACAAGCTAAGAGAAAAGGTCATTTTTTAAGGTGCCCAGCTTAAGTAGTAACAGGTTTCAAGCTATTTTTAGATCTGTGCATTGTAACAAAGGATTTGAAGTACAGCATACTGCATGAGTGTAAAATATTTAATATTGCTCAGATATGTGGAATGAGAGTAATGTCCATTTACCTAACTGGCTTGAGGGTGACTGCTCGTCTTTTGTTTTCTGTCTGCTGTTACCAGTGATTTTCATCTGATAAAATGTCAACTGTTCATCTGTGCTTCTATTTTGTTGCATTCTTCTGTTCAGGATTATTTTTATGCCTGTGTCAGCTTGTTTTTGTCAACTAATAGTCGTTACACCTTTATCTGTGCTGTCTCTACCAGATTGCCTATTTTACACTTTCTCATCTCTACATCACTTGATTTACTTGTTTGTTACATTTTAGATTCTGGATTCATATCTGTCAGCAGCATAGACTGAAACCTCTGATCTTTTCTGTACTGTGTTTTGCTATCAGCAATCTGTGTGCACTCCAAACATGGACAACCATGTGTCTACTTGTCTTCATTGCCATTTGGACATGCATTAACGCTTGCACCGAGCCTCTTTAGTTGTGGACGCTAGGATTACTCTGGCATTGAGGTTTATCTCTTTCAAATAGTTCAATTAACAATCTGTAGACTGTGCCTCACCGTGACTGCACAACCTTATTGTTTTTTTGGTTTTTTGATGCAGTGTTGTTGTGACATGCTTGTGTGCAGCATTCTCTTTTTCTTACTTTTATTTCTGTTTCTGTATCTGGATAATTGTTTAATATGTTTTGTCTGTATTTGAAGATGTGCTGTTTATTTTGAATTTATATTTTGAATTTTTTTTTGGCTCATGGAGTCTACTCAGCAGTTGAGAAAGGCACTATATAAATCCACTTTATTATTATTATTGTTATCACACCCTTTCTGTTGCTACAGATGATATTTATTATTACATTGTACTACAGGAAATTTCTGAAAAGATGCAAGCATGGAACACTTCAGTACACTATAGTTCGACCAGCCATGACTATCTTAGCTTTGTAAGTAATCCTTTGCTGACTTTAATATAAATCCCAACTACTGCAAAGTAGGCTGTACGTTTATCTACCTGGTATTGATTATTGGCAATGTTATGGTAGAACAGGTGCAAAGTTGTAGGTATCTTGGCACAGTGCTGGGGCCAGTTGCACAACACGTTTCTAAACCTTAAAACTGTTCTAAAGAAGCAAAATCTCTTCTCTGCCATTTTGATGCATTGCAGAAAAACATACAAAAAATTGTACTGACAGGACGGAAAGTCAGACTTAACTTTATCTTACTTAAAGCAGTTTTAGTTTTAAAAATTCTAAAATTGTGGTGTGCACTTTAAACTGATTATCTAAGTAGAGTTAAGGCCTAAAAGTGTTTAAAATTAGAAATGTGTTGTGCAACTGGCCCTGGACAACAAATTTTCCTTCCAGGGAAACACTCACATCATTTCCAGAAAAGCACCTCAGCCCCTGTTTCTGCTAAGGCAATTAAGGAATTATGGTGTCAGTGGCCCTGTTCTAGAATCAGTGTATCGCAGCTTGACCGAAAGCATTCTCTCGCTTAATTTGTCTTTGTGGTTCATCATTCTGTCAGTATTATCACAGACCACTAAGTGACCTATACACCAGGGCCATGAAGTTACATGCTGTCAGTATTATCACAGACCACTAAGTGACCTATACACCAGGGCCATGAAGTTACAAGCTGTCAGTATTATCACAGACCCCTCTCACCTAGTACATCATTGCCAAATGGAAACAACTGGTTGCCAAGAAGAGTGCTTTTGCCAAGTCCTTTGTAACAACCATGATATCACTCTTGAACAGGGCTAGCAAACGTACCTTGTGTTTGTAGGTGTGTGTGCATGCATGCTTCTCTGATAATTATTACTAGGAGGGGATTTAAGAGTGAGTGTAGTAATTGTATAGGTGTGTGGGATGCGACTAATATGTTTACTTTATTGCTTGCAGCTCCAAACAAAGACAAATTTTTCTATCTGTTGTAAACAGACATAGACAAGATATATTGTATAAATGTTGTTTTTCAATGTTTCATATTTTTCTTTACTTCATCAGTTTTGATGGCTTTATGAAACACATGAATAATCAAACATCTGTATAAATTATGCCAGAAAGGCTGTTCAATGTAAAACAAGCTGGGTTTAAAGTATAACACAGGATGTTCAGTGTAAATCATGCTATGTGGGTTGTATAACAGGCCATTAAGTGTAAATCATGCCAGAAAGGTTGCAGCAAAACTGAATGTGACTGCTACTGAGTGAGAGACAAATATCTTGCTTCAGCGTTATGATTTAGGATGCTTTCATTCATGGGTCATGGCAATGATGATACAAACATTTAGTCCAGTCTGCTTTTTGCTGGTCTCTAACATATATTTGAGTTTTGACACAAACTACAAATCAAACTTGCTTCAAGTTTTTATTTTAAAATGAACCATTAAATTTTAAACTGAATAACATGGAAAGTATATGCCAGTCATTTGACCCTTAACTGGTACTTGTCAATGGGGGTGGGTGGGCATGTGGATAAACGTGGCAGCTAACAAGGCCTGGCACTCAGACCCCTCTTGTGCTGGTATGCAGACTATCTGCGAGAAAGTTTTTTTTTAGCTGGGTCTTTTTCTTGTTTAGGTCCATCCCATTTACAGCTATTTTTCATTTTTAAAGATGGTAGTGCTTTACCATTGGATTTAAAGTTTTTGTTTTATAGCTTCTGATTTAAGGCTTTAATTTAATGATCTTTTAGGCCACAGCAATTTTTTAACATATTATTACCCTTTTATATTATCCTTTTTCATTTTATTGGTTTATATTGTTAGTGATGTTATTGTATCACCTGGTGATCTTGTTTTCCACCCTTTCAATGTAGTGTACAATGATGTACATTTGTTTCCCACCCAGGATCACTGAATGGGCAGGGGTTTATGGCGAAGGAGATTTCAGTTTCAAGAATACCTGGTCCTATATTGTGGTCATCAACAACATTTCACAAGGGGTAAACATTTTCTGCTGATATATGATATACTGGAAAATAGATTGGTCCTCTTGAAAGCTTTCTTATTTTACTGGTGTGACAGATGTTGGTAGTGGATTTAGCAGGTGAGGGGTGGTGATGGAGTGAGTTAAACAGTTGAGATAGATGTTGGTAGTGGATTATTTATGATTTATGGTAAAGTTTATTAAGAGGGTTTGGTAATGCTTTATGGTAAGTGTGCTTCCCTGTATTGAATGGATCCAAGATAATGTAATATATGGGAATATAGTAAGGATCCAACGTAATGTAACATATGGCACATTAAAGAGGTTGCCTTGCAATAATAATAATAATAATTACGACTTATATAGCGCATTTCTCTACATGCAATAGAGCTCATTGCACTGAAGCTGACAATATTTGTCAATTATGTTCAAAGTCTGCGCAGTGCATTAGGATATTTAGAAAATGTATGAAGGTGTATTGCAGCTGTCCTTCCAGCTGTGACTGCCGCAAGTTAACACCACTCTTCAGTTTTAAGTGTGGTGATCAGACGGTTATACCTCGTCTGTCTGTTAACTGATATTAAAACATGGC
Source organism: Marisa cornuarietis (assembly GCA_004794655.1). NCBI lineage: Eukaryota > Metazoa > Mollusca > Gastropoda > Architaenioglossa > Ampullariidae > Marisa > Marisa cornuarietis. The sequence goes on along the minus strand of SMMW01000642.1, from coordinate 581,582 downwards.
TAATCTTTACGCTCCTGTGTATGACACCTCTGTTATGCAAGTATTCAAGAGCATGCAGTGCATCTGCAAGATATATGTGACCACTAACTCTATACACAAAATATAGTTCTATACACAAGATATAATGATAATAAATAATGAAGATTTTTATAGCGCATATTGACACTCATAGAAAGCATGCTCTTAGCACTTAAAAACAAGGAAGAGACATGGACTAAATGGATAGAACACGAGGGGTGGAAGAATAAACGACAGTACTGACGACAAACAGAAAACAAAGATAGAAAACACAAAAAGACACCAAGTAACAGGAACAGAGAATATAGTGATTCTGCAGAGAAAGATGGTAGAAAATTAGCAAAATTTAGAAGGGGGGAGGGTAAGAAGGACGAGCATTGTGTGGACTGTGTTAGGAGAAATGCTCAAGGAAGAGATGAGTTTTCAGTGCAGATTTGAAAGATTCAGTTGTGGGAAGGTGGCGGATATGGAAAGGAAGAGAGTTCCATTGTTTTGCAGCACAGTAGCCAAAAGTCCTGTGACCATATGTTGTTGTTCTGGTGACAGGAACAGTTAGGATACGGTCATCCGACGAAGAGCGTAGTTGTCTGGCGGGATGTAAGGGATGAGAAGTTCAGAGAAATAATCAGGACAGGAGCCAGCAAAGAAATTAAAACACAGCACAGACAGTTTGTACTGAATGCGAGAACGGATGGGTAGCCAGTGTAGAAAACGAAGGAGAGAGTGACTTGGTCCCTTTTCGTGGCTCTAAGCACCAGACGTGTAGCGGAGTTCTGTACTCTCTGGAGTCTCTCAATGAGGGATGAGGGGCAGCCTGCCAGCAAGGAGTTGCAGTAGTCAAGCGTGTAGAGAAAAAATGATGGGTGGCACTGATCTTACGGAGCTCAAAGTAGAGAGACTGACAGACAGCTGCTACATGTCTATCGAGTGTCATGTCAGCAGTGACAATAAATCCCAGATTCCTAACAGATGACGTGAAGGTGATGTTGATTTCGCCCACCTTGATGTGATTGGGCAGACTGACGAGTGAAGGTTGATGTCTTCTTCTATGGCACAAGAGGGCTTCCGTTTTATCATCATTTAGTTTAAGCTTGTTTTTTACCATCCAGCCCTTGACATCACTAATACAAGCTTCTAGAGAGCTAATAGCAGAGTGAGACTCAGCCAGTGGAGTAGAACAGTAAAGCTGCATGTCATCGGCATAGGACTGATGAGAAACCTGATATATGTGACTGTTAGCTCTAGACACAAGATATATGTGACAGCTAGCTCTAGACACTATATGAGACCGCTAGCTCTAGACACAAGATATATGTGACAGCTAGCTCTAGACACTATATGAGACTGCTAGCTCTACACACAAGATATATGTGACAGCTAGCTCTAGACACTATATGAGACCGCTAGCTCTACACACAAGATATATGTGACAGCTAGCTCTAGACACTATATGAGACCGCTAGCTCTAGACACAAGATATATGTGACAGCTAGCTCTAGACACTATATGAGACTGCTAGCTCTACACACAAGATATATGTGACAGCTAGCTCTAGACACTATATGAGACTGCTAGCTCTAGACACAAGATATATGTGACAGCTAGCTCTAGACACTATATGAGACCGCTAGCTCTACACACAAGATATATGTGACAGCTAGCTCTAGACACAAGATATATGTGACCACTATATACACAAGATATATGTGACAGCTAGCTCTAGACACTATATGAGACCGCTAGCTCTAGACACAAGATATATGTGACAGCTAGCTCTAGACACTATATGAGACCGCTAGCTCTACACACAAGATATATGTGACAGCTAGCTCTACACACAAGATATATGTGACCACTAGCTCTACACACAAGATATATGTGACAGCTAGCTCTAGACACTATATGAGACCGCTAGCTCTACACACAAGATATATGTGACAGCTAGCTCTAGACACAAGATATATGTGACAGCTAGCTCTAGACACAAGATATATGTGACAGCTAGCTCTAGACACAAGATATATGTGACCACTATATACACAAGATATATGTGACCACTAGCTCTATACACAAGATATATGTGACCACTAGCTCTATACACAAGATATATGTGACCACTAGCTCTAGACACAAGATATATGTGACCACTATATACACAAGATATATGTGACCACTAGCTCTAGACACAAGATATATGTGACCACTATATACACAAGATATATGTGACCACTAGCTCTAGACACAAGATATATGTGACCACTAGCTCTAGACACAAGATACATGTGACCACTAGCTCTAGACACAAGATATATGTGACCACTATATACACAAGATATATGTGACCACTAGCTCTAGACACAAGATATATGTGACCACTAACTCTATACACAAGAGTTGTAACTGCTTGGTTAATACAACTTCTGTCTGTACATAAGACAACTCGTGATCTATGTTTTCTACATCAACCCCTTTAACAGCCACCTACAGTCCTGTTGGCGAGTGCTGAGCTACATGCAGTGTGGTTGTATCTTTGTGACCTTTGCCTTTTCCTGTATGTAGCTGATAGACACAGGCCACACTGTTAAACTGCACGATGATTACCTGTGATGACGATGATGATGACTCACTGATGTTGAGAGGGACCTTCACCTTGTGTTCTGCCAGTGGTGGGAGGTGATGTTGTAAGGCTACTTGGTGGTGGAGAATCAGACAGCTGAGATTGGGAACAAGCACAATGCGTGGTTACTGATTGGTCTGACAGAACTTTTGTCCGTCTTTAGCCTCTAATCACTCTTGACTCTATGAACTTTACCAGCTACTTGTTTTAGCAAGTCATCAGCCCCGGGGCCTTTGCTGGCCCTCAACGGCCCTGAGTTCACATCTACAGCTGGGAAAGCCATTGTGTCGTCAGTAGAACCGTAGAATACATCAATAGAGACTCTGATCAACGGAGATGAAATCGCCAGAAGACTGCTGGTATCCATGTCATCACAAAGCAGAGAAAAACTGCATGAAAATTTGAAAGCAAAGGACTGACTGTGTGATCTTCAAGATCTTCAGAAGAAAATGTCAGGCAGAAAAGATCGGCAGTTGACGGGAAATCCGAAAGTTGCAGAAAGAAAACAAAAATCAAACAGTCTTGCACAGCAACGACACAACGAAGAAAGCACTGGCCTACACAACGAGCACCAAAAACACAACAAACAAATACAAATACAAAAATTGCAGAGAGCCGCCTCCTCAAACCTGCTAAAGGTGGTGAATGCTGACTGAATGATCTTTGTGATCCTCCTGCTTGGACTGCGATCATCTTTACTGATGACTTTATCTACCTGATTCTTTTCAGCTGGCCATGTACTGCTTGGTCTTGTTTTACAAAGGTGCTCGTGAAGAACTTCAGCCTGTCAGACCTTTAGCAAAATTTCTCTGTGTTAAAGCTGTGGTCTTCATGTCCTTTTGGTCAGTAGCTATAAATACATCATCATTTACAATTATGCATACGTTACTTTCTTATCTTCAGAATTGCACTTTATAGTGATTCATAAACATGTTCATGCTTATACTGATTCATACACATAGTCAGGGTTATTTTGATTCAAACACATTTAGATTGATTCATTCACATATTAATGTTTATGTTGATTCATTCACATGTTGATTCATTCACATAGCCATGGTTATGTTGGTTCATTCACATATTTATGCTTTTAGAGGTAGACACTGCATTTAAGTGCAGTGACTTTATTGCAATAAACTTAACATTTTTATTGATTTGGGTTAAAAATTATGTCATATATAAAATTATGTAATTATGTTATAAATTATGTCATGCTTAATGAACTGTATGTAGATTACTGAAAGTTTTGATAGGAAGCATGCATTTGAATTTGTTCTGTCATATAGTTTCTTGTCCTGCAGCTGGGTTGTACTGTACATTCCTGTGGTGTTCTTTGTGTCTGCCAGTTGGCAGCTTCATTTGTCTTTCCAAACATTTTAATTGAGTGCTTCTTTTAGCAATAAGTATTATCAGTGTTATCATCTTCAAAAGTCACATATATATATATATATTTATGCATCTTTGAAAGCACCATTTTTACATAACCTTGCAAACATGGTCTTGAGTCATTTGTCCCTTGAGTGGTCATTGTAGGATTTATTCTGTAGTTGTGGCAATGTTTGCTGTTACATTTTTTGGGGGGATGGTATGACACTACATCCATTGCCTGGGTCGTTCTTTGTGTTCACAGACTCTTTGGCACAGAGCAGTGAGGGGCTTTATTTCATCCCCACCCTGTTTGAGCTTTCCATCCAGTTATCCCTCGCTGCCTTCATCCTTTTCCTGATGGCACAATTCACTTCTTTGTACTTGGAAACTGCTTTGGGTTTGTTTTTCCTTTTTCTCTTCATGGCCCTCCTTTGGTCACAGAGATCTAGGATGCTGTTCACCACCCAGACTTGTTTCTTTGTTCAAGGGCCTCCTTTGGTCACAGAGATCTAAGATGTCTTCATGACCCAGACTTGTTTCTTCTTCCTTTGACACTCAAGCAGTGCCTGGGGTGTTGACATTCGCACCTCTTTATGTTTCCAGCGAGGGTGTCTACATTACATTCAGTTCAGTGCACTGACTTTGCACCTCTAACTTTGACCTCGAAGATTTCTGCAAATGTTGGATCTTGCAGCTTTGCCAAAAGAAAGTGAATTTGAGGGATGTTTGAGCAGCACTTCATCTTTAACTTCAGGCGCATTAAGATAAAGTCATGGTTGCTGTTTATGTCAGCGCCTGCACGTCCTTGATGGTGCTGGTTTTGAAGCATGTAGGCAGCAGGATGAAGTTGCTTATGGATCAATCCATCTGGTGAGTACCAAGCTGCCATCCTCGATGTCTTGTGGACATAGGGTATTGGCTGAGGTGAGTTGATGGTTCTGTGCAAACTCTAGGAGTCTGAGGACCCTGTCATTGGCTTCGCTAAGGCCAGATTAACCCACTGTTCCTGCCCATTGCTGGTAGGCGTCTGGGCCAGCTAAGTACAATGATGTCTTTTTTTCATTACTGCCTTCATAACTTTGTCTAGCTGTTGGTAAAACTCCTCCATCTTGTTATCTTGAAAAGTCGAGGCATATACTTGGACAATGGACACGTGAGTTCTGGCAGAGATGTGAATGGAGATCAGTCAGCTGGATGTGGGTATACAGCTGATGGCAGTTCCAATACGTCTTGTCTGCTTCTGTCCACAACAGACATAATTCTTCCTTTGATGGGAGCTTTCATAAGTAATAAACAAAATACTGCCACAATTCACGCCTGTAGAGTTAAACACACTCTTCCCATCCTCCCAGCGACGATTGTCTCTCTCTCTCACACACACACACGTTAGATTTATTAGTTCTATTCAACAACATCCCTATGTACGAGGAAGCTTGTATCTGGCATACTTCCCACTGTATCAGAGTTTATGGCCCTATTCAGTTGCTGTCTCACCAAATCATGGCCATCCGGCCTCTGCCAGTCCCACAATGTCCTACAGGTACCATTCTAGCTCATAGGTAAGTTTTTTCACTTTCTTGCACTGGTGTAACTCGGTCATCTGAGCTCTGCTAGTTTCATGTCCCACAGGTACCGTTCTTTCGTTACACTTGGGTAACGTACAGATGTTCCACTTACCGATAGATGTTCCTTTTCTCAACTTCATATCTGCTTTGGTTCAAGTAGAACATTTGTTGATATCTGCACCCTGGAACCTGTGGTTAGAGGGCACTATCACCTTTGATCTGGGCCTCAACTGATCCAGCATGATGCTTCTTTTGTGGCAAATATTGCTAGTCATGCCTCTGGGATTGCACATGGTGGTGGTCATCTGCTTCTTAAAGTGCACCACAGCCAGTGGGTCAGCCTAGGCACTGAGCCCTGGCAGTACTTTTAGAGAAAGCCTTCGCCCACTCATGCCTATTAGCATCATGGTTTTCTGTAGGGCTTTACTTCCTTAGCCTTTATCTTTCCCAATGGATGGTCTTGAAAATGTTAGAAATGTAGCATACAAATGTTTTAGTCCAGGCAAGCCTTGTGGGATGTCAATAAGAAACACGATGCTAAAGTCCGAGGTTGGTGGTCAATATGGAGGTAGACTTCATAATTTCCACTCTCATATAAAAAGTTACAATGTGTCCTGCCACTGTTATAGTCAGGATCCTTTTTATTCAGAAAGATGCCATTTTAGTTTAGACAAAATATTTATGTTTTTAAGATATGTATGTAGAAGATCTACAGTTTATTTTTTGTTGCCTCCCTTGACTGAAATTTCAGGCAGTCAACAGTGATTGCAGCTCTGACCAAGCTAGACGTCATCCCACAGAATGGTACCTGGGTTTTTTATCAAAACATTCATCAAGTAGCTCTTGGACTGCAGGTAACTTGCACTTGGTTTCTTACTTTTTATAAGCATTCAGATGCAAACAAGAAATTACCAGCAAGTCCTTACTGAATAGGATGGGGGAAGATTTTTTTTTTTTTAGAGAATATTACACATGGGAGAGTAGGTAGAAAAAGAATACAACACACAAACATGGGAAAGGTAGAGTATAATGCACATAACATGGGGAAGTAAGTAGAACAGAGATCACAACATAGAAAAGTGGGTAGTTCAGAGAATACAACACATCAACAATATGGGAAAGTAAGTAAAAAAAAAAGTAATATAATAACTAGTTAAAAATTATTTAGATTTGAGCTTCCACAGCAGGTTGATGATTGATATGTTCTTGCTTGTCATCAATGTTCTTTTCAGAATTTTTTGATCTGCATTGAGATGTTCTTGTGTGCTGTCGGCCTTGCATACTCCTTTTCCCACCACCCATTTATTGACAACGGTGCTGTCCACGACGACTGCTTCAGGTCTTTCTTGAGCATGTGGGATGTGAGAGACATGGGAAAGGATGTTGTTGACCATGCTCGTTACCTTGGTGAGAATTGGTCTTCTTGTGATTAACTGGTCATTATTGCACAGAAAATACAAGGGGAAAAACCCTTCCTCCCTTCTCCCCGAAAAGATTATAATCACTGCACTTTGATTGATTTCTTAGAAAAGTAACTTTTGTGAAATAATCTGATTACTTTAGTTAAATAAGCTGTTAGCATCACCAGACAGTGGAAAGTTGACTTTTCAAAATGTTGCAAACCATGGCAGCTGCTTTCATGCTTGTTTCTGTCTAGGTCGTGGAGCCAAGAAGAAGGCAAGTCAGGCTCTGCTGAGGAGGAGAAATGATTCAACAGAGCGGACACCTTTGTTGGCAGCTGCCGATTCCTCCATTTCAAAAGACTCAAGTGATCTTTCTAGTGTGAGCAGAAGACCATCCACACCACCTGTTGTTGTGGAAGCACAAGGTAATGAACCAGGAGCCTATGATTCTCACAGCATTTCTGAAGCCGAGTGGGAGAGATCTGGTGACTCGTTCCTTGTCCAGTCAGCTACATCTAGCATGAACAACTACTTAGAGTTTAGCAATAGTGTTGAAGAGGTGCAGCCGAGTTCTGCTAAGCCACTCCTTAAAGATGGCGAGAGGAAAGACATGCCAACAGAAGAGCTAGTTTAAGCCAAAGAGAAAGCTGCTTGCTGTGATATAAACTTTCTTGCTGACCTAGTAGAAAACATCACATGTCCCAAACCAACATGCAGTATACATTCCTGTGTGTGCAGAAGTCATCTCAAATTGTGCTTTCAAATAATTAAAACCACTCACTTTTCTGGGGAACATTTTATATTTGTTTTGGTCTAAATGATGAGGTAAAGAAACTTTTCATCCAAATGTTTAGTTTTTATTGATTGCGATATAGCATACAAGCATATGTGTACAAGATAAAACTGTATGAAGCACATACATACATTTGACATCGTTTAAAAATGATATTCAAAGAGTACCAGACATTGCATAGAAATGTATTCATAACATTTTATCAACAACGTAGGCTGTTTGATTTCTCAAGAATATGAATATTTTTAAAGGTAAATGGCACAGATTAAAAAACCAAACAAGTCTTTACCTCCTTTAAGGGTTATGTCTGCCTCTGAAAGCCTATGACTGTTGTATTGAATGATGCTTTGCCAATGTAAAATGTTTTAAGGAAAACAGTATTTAGACTTGTTTTAAAATTTCATGCATTTTTAGAGGCGCACTTGATACTTGAGCGGAGAGCCTGTGCTGGATTGATGTTTGATTCGAAATACATATCTTCTTGTGATAATTTAAGCTTACCATGGCATTGTTGTAAATAGGCTTGGATTTTCTATTTTATTTCATTTTTTGGGTTGTAGTACAAATCTAAAACAGTATGTCTCATGAGGAAATAAAAAAATAGAGCTGTTGTATTAGCCAGGTATCTGTTTAGTACTGCACTTGTGTGAAAAGACTTTTTTACAAAGCATTGAATAAAAGTGTCTCTGAGCTGATTGAAAGTGCTATCATGCTGACTGTACCTGTAATTTTTACCTGTTGTAGGAAAACAGAGGCATAGAAAGGAACATAAACATGTTCCATCAACATGATTGTGAGTGTGTGTGTGTGTGTGTGTCACAGTCATTCGCATTCACCTAACGCCTGGACATTTGCACGTTCTTTCACAAACAACTCTGCCTCTTTTTCGGGCCTGCATACACTTGAAGTATATCAGCAAAACATGGTAAAATAATTAAAAGAATTCTACGGTACAAAAAACCCAACTAATTCTTAATACGCATTCCAAAAATTACCAATTGCTCAACCACTCTAATTAAACAAGTATTTTCTATTAGAATTTTTATTAAGTCCGGCACACAGTCTTTTATCACTGTTCATTCTTGAAACTGTTCTTAATTTCAGTCACTGGGAAAATGATGATTCAAAATTCCAAAAAAATAACTTCATATATTCCACACACACACACAAATAAACCAAACCATAAACGCTTCCACTCAGGGACAAACGTTAAACACAAAACTTGATCAGCACTGTCTCTGGGGACGAACGATCCAACCTTCAAACACAAACGCTGCCTCTCGAGGTCAGACGTTTTACACAGAAATGGTGCTGCTTCTCGGGATGAGCAACCCAACCTTCAAACACAAACAGTGCCTCTCGGGGCCAGACGTTTTACACAAAAATGCTGTCTCTCGGGACGAGCAACTTTATAACACAAATGCTGCAATCAGGGCCAGACATTTTACACAAAATGGTGCTGCCTTTGGGGACTAGCGACCACAACATACTACAGGACTAAATCACACAACTTCAACTAACAAAACAGCAACCACAAAAAACCTCTTCAAATATCCCACGGCATCTGCCAGGCCCCATAGACTTCATGGGCCATCAACCGGCCCTCGTAGACCTGTTGGACTATCACCTGGCCCCATAGATTTTAAGGCCCATCCCCCGGCCTCATACTCCGTAGACTGTGCCTACTGACAGTTACAACAAAAGAAATTACTAATACTTATCTATGTCATTAAAAAAAATTACAGGAAAAATTCAACTTGCACAAAAAAACTCTGAGATACTACAAAAAATAGAACAATGCACCTTTCTTGGAAGACGCAGCCTTAACTCCCCTACACACAGTGTCTCTCCAGTTGCTGTGTCTCTTTGGGATGTGAAGCGCTGGGCGGCGACAATTAATACCCTTTCCCTTTTCTTTTCCCACTATCCTAAAAAAAATCTTACTCATGCGCCAGGTGCGACGGCCACCCGCGCTGTACTGGCTATTACCCTCTATGTCACCCCCTCTGTCTATGTCACCCTCTGTGACAGTGTGTGTGTCACATATGCATGCAGTAACTGTAAGCTCTAGTGCACGTAAGCTTCCAACAGTAACTGTAAGCTACAGTGCACACATGCTTTCGACAGTAACTGTAAGCTACAGTGCACACATGCTTTCGACAGTAACTGTAAGCTACAGTGCACACATGCTTTCGACAGTAACTGTAAGCTATAGTCCACACAAGCTTCTGACAGTGCTCAACATGAGATGAAGGCTGCACCTTCACTTCTCATACCACCTCTCGCCAGATTCAGGCTACAGAAGCTGGAAGTGCAGGAAGCTCTTGCCTAGTCGGGCTTCTAGAATCACCTCCTCTCCCTCCCTCACCTGCCTGGCATCAAGAACAAATGCTGCCTGCTTCCAGTGAGTTGCTGCATCCAGCGTGCTCACCTGAACTCCAGGTGCCAAAGTCAAGTTAAACCAGAAAACTACAGCTGTGGCTTGACCTGCCTTGTGAACTCTAACGGGCATCTGCCGGCTCTGGCTGAACTCCGTCTCAAGCCTGCGAGCACGCATGGAGGACGAGTCCTGTGCCAAAATGGCAGACTGAAGATTAAGGTGGAAGATGTGACAAACATCTGTGAGGTCTTTATGTGGAAGAGTGTGGATGTCAAGCTCCAGGAAAGTGCGTGTCTACAACAAGAATGTGTGACTAAATTAGAGTTTGACTCTTCAGTTGAGCCTATAATTGAAACACTATGCTTCAGTTTAGTTTAGTTAGTTTTATATTATAATAATAAAGCATCCTTATACAACATTGTTTCTTGAAAATTTCAGAGCACTTTACAGATATAAAAAATACAGACACAAAATGTACCTTCACACATTAGCCAAAACATCAGTATCCAAAACAAGACTGATATATGAACAGCCACACACACACACAAATCACACATAAACAGATCCTGTACTAAGTGTTCACCACATTAGCATCAACAGACAGTAAAAGGATCATTTAGTCAAACACAAGCAAAGTTTTGTGTTTTCCACTACTACTTCCATGCTTGACTGATTGTGTCCTATAACCTGTCTTGTGTGGGCAGTGAATTCTGCTGTCTGGTGTAGGAAAGCAGCTGAACCCCAGACTCTGAAATTTATAGGGGTATTTAGGGGCCAAATTCTTTGTCATTTTCAGCATAGAACTGATTTTTCCTCTTGTTTGCAATTAGTGCACTTGTTTCCAACTACGACAGACTGGATGCTGACTGCTCTGTACTGCTACCTTCCTTTGCCAGCTGGTCTGCCCTCTCATTTCCAGCAATCCATGTCTGTGCTTGCATCGTCTGCCAAGCAATGTTGGTTGTTTCGGTCAGTTTGTTGACGTTGGGGTATCTGGTTGCTCTAGCTAAAGGTGAGGGCTTGTAGGGATGAGAGCGGGTCATGTGAAGAAGATTGCTTACACACTCCAGAGACAGCATTTCTCAACTCTCAGGCAGAGTTTCAGACAGCTGGGGCATCAAACCATCATGAACTTTAATGCTTTTAGGTTAGCTCTAAAGACTACTTTCAGTAGTTTGTTTTTCATAAACATACAACTTCTAGGCATATAACAGTCCTGCTTACCTTAAATGCATTGATGTGGGCGGAAATGGAATAGCCAAGGGTGTTGCTGTCTGAGGCAAAGCTCATGGACTGTAGTTGCGAAGAGTCGATAAGAACAGCAAAAATGTCAACATTCTGAGGAATAACTATCCCTTCTTGATTCAAGATGCAGCTTAATAATAAACAAAAATCACGGTGTCAGTACATCAGTATTAACCATGCTTATTAAAGTATTACTGGACTGTACTGTATTCAAGACTTAGTAAACTTAAACTCACATTCTATACAAACAGTTTATGCTTCTAAACAAAAGGTGGCGATAACAATTATTTCACTATTTCAGTGCACCAGAACAACATATGGTCACAGGATGTTTGGCTACTGTGCAGCAAAACAATGGAACTCTCTCCCTTTCCATATCCGCCACCTTCCTACAACTGAATCCTTCAAGTCTGCACTGAAAACTCACCTCTCCCTTGAGTATTACTCCTAACACAGTCCACACAATGCTCGTCCTTCTTACCCTCCCCCCTTCTGCTCTTGCTACTTGTCTACCATCTTTCTCTGTAGAATCACTATATTCTCTGTTCCTGTTACTTGGTGTCTTTTTGTGTTTTCTATCTTTGTTTTCTGTTTGTCGTCAGTACTGTCGTTTATTCTTCCGTCCCTCGTGTTCTATCCATGTAGTCCATGTCTCTTCCTTGTTTTAAGTGCTAAGAGCATGCTCTCTATGAGTGTCAATATGCGCTATACAAATCTTCATTATTATTATTATTAGCCCTGTTGTTTCCATAGACTTCATGGCTTACTAAGAATTCAAGCATTAGAACAGGGGTGGGGAGAGTCCAGCCCACAGGCCGGATCTGGCCTGCCAAGGCATCCCCAGGCAATACTAAAAAAAAAAAGAAATGTAAGACTTAATATTAAGGACTAATAAACTGTGGATGGGTAAGCAACGACCATTACAGGATAGAAAAAACACGGAGTACACAAGAGAACCGACACCTATGTTTGTGGGCTGCCTGCAACCCGTCTTGCCGAGACTCATAAGACAGTCAGTACCCAGGACATCCCACAGATGTTCAGTGGGATTCATATCTGGGGGACAGGCTGGCCTGTGCATGCAATTGACATGGTGCTGCTACAGGAAGTCACTGATGAACCTGGCCCTGTGCAGTCTGGTGTTGTCATCCTGAAGAATGGAGTCTGATCCAATGGCCTGCAGTGATGGCATTACCAGAGGCTGTAAAATGTTATTTATGTATGCCACACCTGTCAGGTTGCCTTGCACCGGGTAGAGGGAGTTTTGTAGGCCGTCTCCATCCCATCCCACACCATGATGAATGTACCACCATAGCGATCACGCTCCACCACGGTGTGATCATATTCCACTCTACCTGTTGTCTACAGACACGGATTCAGCCATCGTGGAGATTCAATAGTAAAGAGGAATGCGCCCCATTGTTGCCTTGTCCATGCCCGATGGTATCATGCCCATGCTTTCTGTTGCATTGTAGCAGTCTTGCACCGTTTGAATGACAATCAGCAGCCAATATCTGGAATACCTACACCCTCCTGCAGCCATGCATGACCCTCCCTTGGTTGACAGTACTTAACTGTTGTCTCTGAGGCATGATTAAATAGGTGCATAGAGACTGGCAATAAATGCCCTCCCAGGGCTCTAAACTTACTGAGTTGTGTTGACAGGGCTTGCACATGCACTGCATATTTTGTGCTGTTCAATTCTGCCTTCTCATATGGATATGTTGCAACTGCACACATTTTTTTGTTGGTTCAATGACCCTTTTTGGTTGACTGCTGTACTGAGCACGCACAAGACTAAACTGGATTGCCATCAAATTCACACTGACTGTTCGCCCACACGACAAATTCACTAAGAAGATTTTGAAGGAATTGCTCACTATTGGTGCAAACACGATAAATAAAAATGTGGAAAATATGAAAGTGGCCTTTCCATTGTTTTGAGCAGTATATGTTAGACTGAAAGAGAACTACTGTAATCCAGTGATGAGACAAGATGCAATGAGATCATGTGGCATCCTAGAAATGGCAGCTAGAAAGGAAAGTTGATGCTAGTGTCAATCTTTCCACGACAGAAGGACAAATGATAATTTTTTGTTGAAGTCAAAGGCAAACCTGTGTGCCTAGTTTGCAGTGAGGCGTTATGGTGATGAAAAAACCAAATCTGGAGCGTCATTACAGCTCTAAGCATTCTACACTCAATGAGTTGGAAGGCCAGATACATCTCGATAAAATCAGTGCTCTTCAGCAGAGTGGAATCACAGCAAGCTGCTTTCACCAGCCCTCGCTGTGAGAGACCACATTATTCAGACAAGTTATGCTGTGAGCAAGCTAATTGCATGGAAACTGAGGCCTCATGTAGAGGGAGAGTTTCTGAAAGAGTGCATCGCGGCTGCTGCGGAGTTGTTAGCGCCAGACAAAATGAAATTGTTTCAAAATACGTGCTTGTCTCAGAGAACCATCTCAGATTGGATTACTGACTTAGCCCAAGATGTTGATAAAACACTGAAGAATTCTGCAAAAAAAATTTCCAATTTTTTTCTTGAGCATGTGATGAGACAGCGGATATAACACATACTGCCCAACCGGCAGTTTTTGTTCGTGGTATAACTGCAGAGTTTGACACTGAGAGGAATTACTCTTACGGGAAGCCATGCATGGCGTTACCAGAGGTGAGGACTTTTTTGAAAGACTTGTTTTATCAATGAAAAAATTTGAGCTAACATTCGAAAAGTTAAGTGCCCTTACTACAGATAGAGCTCCAGCCATGATTGGCTCACAAAAAGGGTTAAATAAACTGAATCATCTCAGTCTTCATCCAAGTGATTTATTTATATGCCACTGCGTTATACATGAAGAAAGTCTCTGTGCAGGGCTCACCAATGTGATGTCAACAGTAGCGCCATTCATAAATTCTATGAAAAGCAGAGGTTTTAACAACCGCCAGTTGAAGGAGTTACTGAATGATCTTGAGTATGGTGATCTAGTTTATTACTGTGAAGTGAGGTGTCTGAGTCGCGGCAACATGCTCATGAGGTTCTACTAACTGCGAGATAAAGTCAAGCAGTTTATGGAGATGAAGGGAAAACATGGCAGGGAACTCAGTGATCGCAAGTGGGTGTGTGACAGCGTTCATGGTGGACATTACCAAGTACCTCTCAGAGCTCAATAAAGCAGCTTCTCATCTTCCTGCTTTCAAACGTGAAATCATTTGAAGCTAACTTAAGGCTGTAGAAAGAGCAACTTGAAAGGAATAACATGGTATGTTTCGCCGCTCTGGAAGGACAAAAGCCTTCTATGACACTTGAATATGCCAAGGAATGTGCGAAACTAATTGAGGCATTTACTGAAAGATTTAAGGACCCGAGAAGTAAACAGATCGAATTGAACATCTTCGCTACGCTGTTCAATGTGGAACCAGCTGATGTGCCTGATAATCTGCAACACAAAATCCTTTAACTGCACAGCAATGATGAACTAAAAGCTAGGTACAATGACCTCAAATTGTTTGAGCTTTATAATATGCATCTGTGTTTGAAACAACTTACTGCTGCCAGCAGTTTTTTTCAAAACTTACCATTGCAAAAATCAACTGCACTCCAGACTGACCGATGCAAACCTAGAAATGCAGTTGAGCGTAGCAACATCATCAGTACCAGCTAACATCACACACCTCACCAAAGAGAAGCAGTTTCAGCCATCACCTTATTGATGACTTAATATAATGTTTAACACTGGAAAGGGAGATGAAAGGAAAGGGCTGGACATGGGGTCGCCTGGTGCGGCGACATCAGTGGCGGGCTCTGGTTGAGGCCTTATGTGCAACCAGCACGAAGAGAACTGATTGATTGAATATAATGTTTGACAAAAGAATAAAGTGATATCGCTTCGCATAACTGGCTGAAGTGGGGCTACACTCTATCCTATTTTTGTTTTATCTGAAATCATCTTCGTGTTGAACTTATCACCGAGGAGCATAGGGCCGCAAGACTTTTGCATGTGTTGGGGCTAATTTGTCGTTCCAGTGCAGCTTGTGTTGTCTGTTTGACATGGTGCTTGGAGAGACGTTTATTATAGTTATATCTCCAGGTTGTCTTCTATCTGCATTGCTGTATGTGTATGCTACCCTTTGGCATGGAGTACACATCCGGCTACAACCTACGTCACTCTGTTATATTGTCAGCTTAGTTTGACGTCACACCACCTACTGTGAGGCACCGTTAGTTTGCCTGACAGGCAGGGATGGGGTGCTACATACTTTTACTTTACTGATGCTGTGGTGTGAATGTGTGGGGTAGCATTTGCAGCCTTGCTTACAGTTCAAGTGGACTGAGCAAGCTTGGAGACAAGATGGATGGCATGTCTTTCATCCTGCCATATGGCATTCTATAGACGTTTGCGTGTTCTGTTGCACGCGTCTGTGTATGTGTCATCATTGTTTTGTGTGTTTACATTTTTTTGTCAAGCACTTTCAGCTAACTTTTGGTGGTGGGATAAAGAACTCTATAAATGAACTTTATTATTATTATTAAAGTATAGCAGATTAATTTTAAGAGAATGCATGTCTTTAGCCCACAAGGGATTTTATAAATATCTAAATGGAAATTTGCAGAAAAAAAGTTCCTCACACCTGCTTTGGAATTAAATTATACAAAACTGTTAAGTTGCTGATGTAAGCAAGAATTCAGGAATCTGAGCTCTTGCTGGTTTCTCATCTCTACAAAATTGAGAAAGTCTTGATGAACTATCTTTTACCATCAGCTTCAGTACTGGGATTTATACTGAAATTGAAGCAGATAAAATACTGGGTGAAATAATACACATAACAAGGTAACCATAGTTCTGTAATTTATAATGTGTTGTACCTGAATGTGAACAGCTCTTCAACAAGCCTGCAGTCCAGCGATCCATTCACATCCACAAGGTCTGTCACAATCACATCCACAGTCTCATCCCCAATGACTGGGTCACCATGCTCCCACCAGCTCCACTCTTCCCGTGAAATGTTGCTGTGCTGCGCAATGCAGCAAGCCAGCATTTGCAAATCACGTCTCATGGCCCCATCCAGGTCAGGGTAAACATGGAGACAGGCATGCTGAAACCCCTGCTTCAATGCAAGCAGTCCAACAAGTGGAAAGCCAGTGGAAAGGTTCAAAACCTTTCCTCGGCTGTGGATTTTAGTCCTGGCATAGTTAAGAGCAGTTTGAAACAGAGTACTACATTTAAGATCGTTGAACTGACGGATGACTTCTCGCTCTATAAAGAAAGTGTCTTGATGGACACGTATCATATCACTTGCATGTCCATCAAGCTGACTTACTGTCCTCAAGTGGTTACAGGTCTGCTCCTGAACAGCCTCTCTCTTTTCATCAAGAGAGTCACATGTAGAATAGTCTGTTCTGACATTATCTACAATGTCATGTTCGGTGACTGTTGTACTGCCCTCCACATTCACTGAGCACACCATGTCTGTGGTACTGCTCTTTATGTTTGCTGGGGTGTCTCCAGCTGTGTGCAAAAAACAGCTATCTCTACAAGTCAAAATGTTTTCTGTCCCTTCAGATGATGGACCAAGATTACTCTCTGGAACAATGCTGGCTACATGCCTGCCTGCCTGATGCTGCCCAGAGTATATGCTGTAACATTTCTTTGTCTCATGATGGTTTGTCTCATAGTGACACATCTCATAAAGGCCTGTCTCTGCACATTTTGTCTCATAACTGCTTGTCTCATAACAGGATGTTTTATTTGAGATTTCTCCTCTTCTGCATAAACTGGCGCATGCAACATTCTCTTTTTCACTCTTTTTACTGACAGTCAGATGACGATCCCTCAAGAGACTGCCATTTTTGGGTTTTTCTGTAGAGCTATGCTTGTGACAGTCTTTCCACTGATGCTGGGGGTCGTCGTGCATTGGGGTAGAAAAGTCAGCTGGTGAAGGCTTCACAAAAAACCCAGAACTAATAACTTTCACCAGCTCCATGGTCAGACAGTTGTTACGCACTTTGCATTTGACTTGCAACTGATCCCCTGTCTTCACCACTGCTGGAGTGTAGTCTGCAACAAGGGCAACAGAGTCAACTGACATCATGACACATGGTTTGAAAATGAGTGACATGACACATAGTTTGAAAATGAGTGACATGACACATGGTTTGAGTATGGGTGAGCATGTGTACAAAGTCAGATGACAAAGTGACATGGTTTAGAATGTGTATATTCTATGTACAAAGTCATAAAAAATGACATGGTTTGAAAATGGGCAAGTTGACACGACACATGGCTTGGGAACAATAACAGCATTTCTATAGTGCATTTCCCTGCCAGGAAGTCATGTGACTCAGCATCTGAAATAAACCTTGGTTGAGGAACAACGCTCCAGTTTCTGATTGGTGTGTTGAATATTTGTGGCCAGAATCAGGTGCTTTGTTAACTCCCTCCCATTCAAGAAGATATTCTGCAGAACAATAAGCCCGTTCTTCTCCACTGATGTTCAGCATGGTGCCATTTCTTTTTGGCATCCATCACTTTAGTAGTAAATCACGGTTTGGAGGGGTAGCTGGTGACACGACAAGAGGTAAGTGAAGCATATCCTTCAAGTACAGCCCTCAACTGCAAGTTGTAGGCAGATACAAGGATCTAAGACCCTCACTTTTAAACTTAAGATCTGAGCTACCACCCTGGAAGGTAATATCTGAGGTATCAGCCCTGAACGTAAGAAAATGTGAGATATCAGCCTAGAAGATAAGATCTGAGATATGCACTAGGTAACACTTACAAGTACCACTGAGACTTACATCAGTATGTAAGGTAAACACTTACAAGTACCACTGAGACTTACATCAGTATCTAAGGTAACACTTACGAGTGCCACTGAGACTTACATCAGTATGTAAGGTAAACACTAAGAGTATCAGTGAAACTTGCAAGATCAGTAGCTAGCACTCACAAATACCAGTGAGACTTGCAACATCAGTATCTAAAGTAACACTTACGAGTGCCACTGAGACTTGCAGTTTTCATCATGACAGGAAAAATGGCCTGTTCCCAGCAGCCTCGGGCACTTGGATGTGTGCTGACTGTCAAGCCTTCCGCCAGATGTAAATCAAACCATACAGCTAGTGCGTCCACACACCCATCTGTATAGACATCTAGAGCCAGCTGATGGCTGTGATGTGTGAGAGCTTCCAAAGCCTGCAGCAGGCACAGTGAGCAATAGTTAAAAACAAATACCTGAACAATGAATCAACACTAAAAACACAAATACCTGTACAGTGAATCAACACTATAAACACAAATACTTGTACAGTGAATCAACACTATAAACACAAACATGAGTTATATGTATTGACCTAAAAGAACTTCTCTATTTATGAAACAATGTCAGTTGTTTGGAGCTTCTGAGCCATTCAGTTCATTCTTTGTAAATAATCAAGAAAGCAAATCCTCACAAGGTCACCCCAAGCCTTTTCTGGTTGTTGGGAAAGGAGACATTAGAGACTCACGTTTTTTTCAGGGCCAGTTTTACATGAGAGTGGCACCTATCCCCTCTTCCTTGCTGTACTACCCCCCCAACCCCTCTGGCACCAGGGGCTATGGCATGTGATGCACAAAATCAACATCGAAGAAGGTCTTATTCCATTCACCGAAGCGCTATAAATAGCTCAACGAGTGCAGTACGGCTGGAGAACCAAACAGGAGCTTACTTTTACACCACAGTAGGTGAAGGTCAAGGTTGTCCCCTATCACCGGTGCTGTTTAATATCTTCTTGGAGAACATCATGCTCAAAGCTCTCCAGGACCATCATATTTCTATTTCCATTAATGGAAGACCAATCTGCAACCTTCGCTTTGCAGACGATATAGATCTGTTTGCAGGCACTAACAAAGAACTGCAGGACCTCACCAACATACTGTCAGACAGCTCAAATATATATGGAATGAAGACCAGCACTGAAAAGAGCAAAGTTGTGATCAATGGCAATGCCAAAGCAGAGATCTTTATGAACAGGGTACTGCTTAAAGAGGTCAGCAGGTTCAAGTACTTGGGAGCCGCCCTCTCCAAGGACGGCAGGTCCACGCTAGATATCCACATCAGGATCACAACAGCAACAGCAGCAACGCCTGGCATAGCCATAAGATAAGGTTCACTACTAATGGACATTTGTACAAGCTGTACAAATCCTGCTCTATGGATGTGACACGTGCTTGCGAAAACGGAAAGGAGAATCCAGGCATTCAAGAACAAGTGCCTGAGGAGGCTGCTCTGGATCTCATAAAAAGAACTTAAAACCAATGACTTTGTAAGTAGGACACCAGGAACCTCTACTATCAACAGTCAAGTAGTGTACGCTGGTCTTCTTTGGCCATGTGACCCGCCACAACTGTCCTTCAAGGCACCTTGAAGAGTGGCCGACACCACGGTGGCCAGAGGAAGAACTGGCTTACGAAGGTCAAAGTCTGAACTGGTCGTCTGGTACAGGACCTGCTGACTATCGCCCACATTAGGCAAGAGTGGAGGGCCCTGTCAGCTGCCACGTCTATCCATGTGATCCCCCAATGACCCTCAATGGAGTCAGGTACCCACCCATTCCTGACAGTTCGATCAATTGGAGGAAGTTTGCTTTGCCCCAGCTGGCACACCTTGTGGTTTAGATTGCCAGGGTTTTAACTGCTTGACTATCCATATCCTTAAAATACCATGGAAAGATTAACTGCCATGATGTTTTCTAATGACCAATATTTTTCTTTTTAAATAACCTAGCAGTAGTAATAAGGTTGATTTCTATAGCGCCTTTCTCCATCATTAAGGCAAGACCAAGGTATGTAACAGAAACAAGGACACACAGAATAATAAAAATAATGTGTCAAAGGGAATATGGTCAACTCTTCTGGAACTGAGGAAGTATCAGTGATCGCGATACTATCTGAAAAAAATTATGGGGAAAAAAGCAGGAGAAATGCACTCCTCATTAAGTGTGCAGTCAATATCATGTACATGCAAGACTGGAAATGTAAATAGTACAAACTCTAGTGACAAATCACACAGCCTGTAGATGAGAAAATGTAAAGATTGCATGGTTTATAGATCAGAAACAAGTATCAAATGCCTGCTGCTTAGTCACAAGAAACAAAATGCCTGACTGAATTAAGCCACTGGTTATGTTTTCGTGTTTATATTTACTGGTAGCATAAACACAAAAGCAAGAATAGTGTAAATAAGAATGATTGTAATCATTGGTCCACTGAAAAGTAAACCACAAAGTTGCAAATTACATTTGTGTCAGCAAATGACTAAATGTAAATGAATATTTGTGTGTCAGCAAATGACTAAATGTAAATGAATATTTGTGTGTCAGCAAATGACTAAATGTAAATGAATATTTGTGTGTCAGTACATGAATACATGTAAATGTGTATTTGTGCCAGTAAATGACTATAGGTAAACGTGTATTGTTAACTCCCATGAACTGCAAATATGGAGCTCATAGAATAAATGTGTTGATCTGCTCAACATTTTTATTTAAAAAAAAGATAATTAAGTGATAAAAGGCATTATTCTCTAAGCAGTGTGAGGCCTTCAGCTAAAAGGAATCTTGTGAGTACATCATCCTTTTCAAAGTACACTATAAAAAAATAATGCTTATGGGGACACACCCACACAGTTACAGGTGGACTATATAAAGTGCATTTGACTTATTTCCTTTCCTTGTGTTCTGCGTTGTCACGATCATCCCGTACCAGGGAGAAAAGCTTGCAATGGAAGTTATTTCCCTTATAGGTTCTAAGATGCAGGACTAGTCTCCCCTTTATGGTATGCTTGAGAAAGCATGATTGCGAGTATAGTTTATGAAAGGGCATGTAGTGAGCGAAATAGTCACGGTAGTCCTGTAAGCAAGGTGAACAGATTCTAGTCATTCCCAAACCAGAAGTCTAAAGAGAAAGAGAAAATAGTACTTTCTGTGTGAAAGTGAGAGTGGAATCATTCTATTTCCTTGCCTAGTCAAGGAACTAGTTGGGGGTGGAAAAGACGAGCGACGGAGATATAGCCGTCAGAAGGCTGTGTGCCATCGTCAACCCCAGTGTATCGTCAGTGAGAGAAAGGAATTAATTGGGGGCCGAAAAGACTGTTGACGGAGACATCGTTAACCCGGAGCACGTATCCTGTTCGAAGTGCTATGTGCATCTCGTCACCCCAGTATAGTGTCTTTAGCATGCTGAATGCACTGCGTCAACCTGTGAGATTTGGAGTATATAGGCTACCGACGTGCTACGTAGAGTCGTCAAGGAATCAGTGGGGGCAGAACCCCAGTAACGGAGTTTACCATCGACAGAAGTGCTTTGTGCACTTGTCCATCCTGATAGACGAGTGAAGGAGTGTGTGGTCTTCAGACAGCTGTGTGCCTCGTCAATTGGAATAGGGGAGTAGGACAGTCGGTGATCTACGAGCAGCGCCGACAACGTGTGAAAAGAACTGTGTCAAGGGAGATAATTCTGGGAGAGTGTATGTCAGTGAATGTGTAAATTCAGACCGGACCGTGACAGTAAGTGTGTTTTGGTCATTTTTGATTTAAATAAGAATATCATCTCAGGACCTTTGTATTTCCCACTCTGATTACTTATTGGAGAACTGTTTGATTAGAACATTGAAAGAGGGTTTGACTAACAGAAAGAAGAGTTGTTTATTGAAGACGATGGATTGGATGGTTGAGATATAGCTACGTCATCGAAATTATATTCATTCTTGATTGTTGTCATATAGTGATTCATGCTGGATGCTGACCGATATTGATTAGAATACCCTATGCTATTGAAAAGGCTTACGTAGACTGTTACTAGAGATGTTGATGTGATATTGTTTGAAAAGAGTTGGACTAGTATTTGAAATTGGTGAAGTTTTGCTGCTACCCTATAAAGACAAGTTTGAACCCCCCACTGCCCCCGAAATTACACAGAACTAGTAGCCCACGTGCAGATCATTGTACTTTGTTGTGTGAAAGAACACGTGAGGAATGCTGTGCTGGTCAGTGTGGTGTATGTGTCCTGTCAGTGCGTTGCGGTAATTCCTAACAGCGTCCTCAACAAATTTATTCTGTTCAAAAACTATTAGCATAGGAATTTTGGTGAACTTACTTCTGGATTAGAAAAGTCAACCAACAAGAGTTGCTGGACAGGGGACAAGAACTTGTAACTGTTGCTGATAAAGAACAAGTTCTCCGAGGTGTAGGGATCACCTTCAACCAAAGCTGTCTTTCCCAATATGTTTAGCATTGCCAAGTTCAGAAGAGGCACATTCTGTGAATGAACACTGTGGAGGAAGAAGAAGACCCTGTAAATTATCATCATGGTCTGAAAGATGTAAATTAAAGAGAAAAAGACCCATCTGATGACTGGTATCCAAGTAAACAGTGTGAATTGGGCACAAAGATTGCTATATATCTGACTAATAAATGATATTTAAAGTCGATGACTTTCATGGTAGAACTTAAAAACAGCTTTAAACACACAAATTTCACAAATTCTATACTAACAAGTTCTCTCTCCTGATCTCTTCACACTGAATAGCACACACATACATCGTGGCACCCTGTGGTATGATGTGGCTTTTCTGGAACAGATTCAGTTAAAGACACTTTCTGCATGGAATCAAGAATCAATATATTGGTAATATCTTCATGTTGTGCTTCACTTACCAGTTGTTTTAAACATAAAGAAAAGAGGTCAATGCCCAAAGAATTAAACACAAAGATAATTGCATTGACTGCTGTTACCAAAAGAAAACCAAAAAAACAAACATCAAACAAAGCAATGACAGCACAAAATCTCAGCAGTTGTTTGGCATCTCATGAATGCACATTTCTCTGTAGCACTCCTGCATGATGCTAATAGCAATGTCTGACCTTTTCTGGGCTGTTGTACAGAAGGTGAGACCAGGCATGAAGGAGGGTTGGCAGACATTGTTCACCAAATAACGCTACATCAAAAATTTCTGTGACCAGTAGATCCTGACTGTGAAATAACAAACACACATTGTTGTTTCATGCAAGATGAGTAAGTCATTTTTATAGTTTGTCTAATTTATTTATAGTATTTCTTTATTTATACATCTCCCACTGAACTTCACTGCATATTGTGAAGGCACACCTTTGATGTGGGACACACTAGGACAAACTATTCATCACATACTCTTTTAGGTAAACAGAGTGAAGCATTTTTGAAATGGTTGCAAGTGTCTTACTGTGTCGGCAAGTCATCAGGGACAGAAAGACTGGTTGAATGTTTGGTAAACATCAAGCAATGACTGAGGATTGCAGGTTTGCAGTTTTCTGACATGACAGCTGTGCATATTCCTGCCATCACAGGGGCTGCGTCACACATGGCTACACTGGCTGCTCCAGCTTCAAGAGCAAAAAGACTGCAGCAAAAGTCAGACATCCATACACAAAGAACTCATTGGCAGGATACAGTCAGAATGAAAAGTGCAGTAGGTAGAAGAAAGGGTGCAGAAAACAGGATAAAAAGTGCAGCAGGTAGAAGACAGTGGACAGGACAGACAAATAGTAGGCAGAAGAGATAGACAATAGACAAAACAGACAGTAGGCAGACATCAGATAGACAGTAGGCAGTTATTAGTGAGACAGTAGGCAGAAAATGAGCAGTGATAATAGCAGTACAGCACAACTGTAATTTATTCAGAAATACAGTTCAACTCAAAGTCTGTTTAAGAACTTTAGCAGTCTTCCTATGTTATCATTCCCTTTTGCAAGTAAAAGCTACATTGTTTTAGTTCAGATGATGTTTCATTAAACATGAGATAATAGTAGCAACAGTAGGGACAGAATTTAAACAGCCTTGGTCTCTTGGTGTTTTTACTCATTACTTCTTTACCTATTTCTCTAAAATTAGAAAAAAATATCCAAAGGATTTTTTAAGTGTTACTATTTAGTGCCAATTTAATGCAAAGGCACACACCTGAGAAGTCCTGTGCCACAGCCAATGTCAAGGATAGTCTTGATGTTGTTCTCTTTGACCGTTTGCAAAATGGCATCATGGTAATTTTGGTTTCGTGGACCATCATTGAGCATTCGGAAGTGCCAGCGTTCTACAGCGTCATAAGTCCCACGTTCCCAGGCCTCAGCAACCTTCAAACTGCTTGGAAAGGATGACATTGCTTCTTGCAATAAGCCAATGGCAAGCTTTTGCTGGCCTAGCCTGAAACAGTAGTCAATGATCAGATGCCTTTATTGCCTTTAGCAAAGCAAGATTTACTTTTTTTTATTGCAGTAGGCAGTACACAAACTTCTTTACTCCACAGAGTTCCATCAGTATAAATACTGGTCACTATATTAGTTTTGAAAATTCCAGATTTAACCAAAAGTTAATGACAAAGTAAAAAAGTGATATATTGTTGGAAAGAATTAATAATAATAATAATAATAATGTGAGCTTTTATAACGCAGATCCCCAGCAAAAACCAGGCTCACCGCGCTTTACAAAGAAAAATCTGTCAACAAGAAAAGAGAGAAAAGTGCCCTTGAAGCAACCAGCAAAAAATTAAAATTCATAAGGGTAATTTCAACACACACGTGGACAAATAGACACACGGACACGTCAACATGAATAGAAACATACATAGGTTTCTCTACATCGTTTCACATGTACAGATAACTTTTCTCACACATGCACATGCTTGTTGTTG
Organism: Marisa cornuarietis; assembly: GCA_004794655.1. Classification (NCBI taxonomy): domain Eukaryota; kingdom Metazoa; phylum Mollusca; class Gastropoda; order Architaenioglossa; family Ampullariidae; genus Marisa; species Marisa cornuarietis. The sequence continues at coordinate 556,494 of SMMW01000642.1, read as the reverse complement.
AACATGTTAGTATTACTAGAGGAAAAAATAACCTTTAAATTGATACCAAAAACATGGGGACTAAAGCATAGTGCTCTAAAATCAACTGTGAAAAAATAGATAGCGATTTTTATGGACACGAAATACACACTGATTAATATTGGCATCAGAAGATGTCAAATTCCATAAACTACAAAACAAGCAGGTCTTTTGCTCAGAAAACAGCTGTCTAATGTGTGGAGATCTGCTGTAAAGGTAAAGCCGGATTGCGCTCCAAACGTCAATCGCCGCCATGACTGACAAGGTAACCTTGGAATCAATGCAGAGGTTTATGCAGGATGTTTCTTCCTCCATTATTCACATCGTTCTGTTTGAGAAGGATTGTCGGTGAGCTCACACATTTATTTCATGATTTTGCAGTTCATTTAGTACGGAAAGCTCAATGACATGGATGTGCTATTGCATGTGTTAGTTTTAGAACAGCCGAATTCTTGTAGTACGATCATCAGGTTATTTTTAAAATCACCAGAAAAGCCAGATTCTGTTCAAGAATTTCTGGATTAAGCCACAGGAGGCAATCAACAGCATGTTGGGGTAGTCAGAGTCTGTTCACTGGCGCCAGTCGTAACGATTGTGGAGAGAGAGTTGTGGATGCCAGTGAGACACGCCACTATGTATAACACCTCCGCTATGCAAGTATTTCAGAGCATGTAGTATAATCCACAGGATCTGTGTGACCGCTAGTTCTGGCAGTCCTGTTATGAAGAAGGCAGACAGCAGGTCACGGCGAGAACCAGAGCCGACAGCAGGTATGACTGTCTTCAGTTCACGGCGATAGACCAAACTACAGTAATGTGAGAGAATAATCTCATGTTGTAACTGCTTTGTTAATACAAATAGTTCTTGTCCATAGATAATCGTAGATAAGCTGGGGACGCAGCAAATGCAGTCTGTAGGTATAGATCAAACTGTAGATCCAAACAAAATCATGCGATGAATGGCGTAATAAACCGTCAGCTGGCTTTCGATTGGAATGCAGAAGGCCGTTGTTGGAACTAAATCGCCGCAGACAAGAAAATCATTGAAACAGAAAGACAAAGAAGCATGTGTCAAATAATAGGGACAAAACTCACCACAGGTCATAGAAGACAACAACAAAAATACTGAGAGCTAGTCCCCTCCAGCCGGTTAAGCGAAGGGACATTAATCTCATAAGAATTCATAAAAATATATCCAAAAATTACTATAAATTTAAGAAATGTTAAACAAAACATGCACCTTATAGCTTGGTCGGCCAGTAAGCTCATTAGTGAGTCTGAAAAGAAACAGACGGCTTTTGCTTTAACAAACGCACTGCAGATTTCGTCTTCTCGCTTCAAGTTTCCAAGATGAGCCAACCACTGCTCAAAACAGAGAGCAAACGCAGCTTCTATTTCCAGTGCGGTTGTGCGGTCGACCTTCATTGCTAGGAGATAATGAGAAAATGCACTTTCCCAGTCTCTAGCAACAGCATGCATTTCAGCCTTTTCCAAAAGATATTTTCGTAATCGGGCGCCGCACCTTTCTTCGGCCATTGTTATCATTTAGAGTAGCTTCCCTTGAGTCGGGGCGGCCCGGTGGCGCAACGGTTAGCGCCTGTCACCACTACGGTGAGAGCTGGTTATCTTGGGTTCAGCTCTTGTCTCGGGATGTCTGTTCTTTCTCTGTATGTGGCATCTGCTTACACGGGTGACTATACCTTGCCGTGATACAGTCTTAGTTACTGGCTGCCTTGCTGTGCTATAGCCTTAGTAACTGGCTGCCTTGCTGTGCTTTAGCCTTAGTAACTGGCTGCCTTGCTGTGCTTTAGCCTTAGTAACTGGCTGCCTTGCTGTGCTTTAGCCTTAGTAACTGGCTGCCTTGCTGTGCTTTAGCCTTAGTAACTGGCTGCCTTGCTGTGCTTTAGCCTTAGTAACTGGCTGCCTTGCTGTGATATAGCCTATAGTTACTGGCTGCCTTGCCATGATATAGTGATATAGCCTTTGTTGATGGCTCGGTATAAAATACCAATTCCCTCCCTACCTCCCTCGAATGGAGGAGGCGAAGGTTGACAAGAGACAATGTGTACACTGGTAGGCACAGACCTTCACTGTGGTACGGACACAATCCACCTGCCGGCCTGCACTCTCCTTCCACCCTGATGTGTAGGTCCTTCCCCTTCATCCGGTCGTGCACACCCACGGATATGATTATAGATCAGTGTCTACAACTCTTTGCCACCCCTCCCCCTTCGAAAGCTGGAACTGGACTTTGGATAAGCAACAAGGGTCGCAATCGCGTCTCTGTTACTCTCTGTAAGGACGGTCGTCTGCTGACAGAAAGGCACAAGATGCAGGAATAAATTCGAGCCGGCCACACATGTCTCAACAGCTAATGTCTCCGAAAGTAAGAAATATTTGGCTTCCAACATTCACAGCGTCTGAATACAGCGCGAAATGTGACAAGAGTGCTACAGCCCTCAACTCACCCATGTCGCTGTCGGGGACACAAGAGAGAAAGAGAGAGAGAGACCTCTCAACAAAATGAATAAATAAAATTAAAGAGCTGTTGAAAAGGACAGGCAGTCCTTAATTATTCGTGTTTCACGATGACTCGATCGATGAATGAATTTTTTTTTCTAGTTTCTGCATCCACACGAATCGTGCAGAGAGCATCCACGACAAACTGACTGAATGAACGCATCGCCGACAAGGGTTTGGCTTGCTGGACAGGTAGCAGTCACGAAATCAAGAAGCGGCAGTGATTAAACAAACAAACAAACAAACAACAGGTTAAACAATGCAAACAGAGTGACAACAGGTTGAACAATACAAACATACTGATAAACAGGTTAAACAATACAAACATACTGACGAACAGGTTAAACAATACAAACATACTGACGAACAGGTTAAACAATACAAACATACTGACGAACAGGTTAAACAATACAAACATACTGACGAACAGGTTAAACAATACAAACATACTGACGAACAGGTTAAACAATACAAACATACTGACGAACAGGTTAAACAATACAAACATACTGACGAACAGGTTAAACAATACAAACATACTGACGAACACACTTCAGATGCCCAACACCCTCTGTGTCGTGTTGGACACATTGCTGAGAGGTTTGCAATCGATGAAAGAAATTTGAGACTTATGACAGTCATAAATAGGTCTCTCTCTCTCCCTCCCATGCTCCCCCTAGACATGACAGTCATAAATAGGTCTCTATCCCTCCCTCCCATGCTCCCCCTAGACATGACAGTCATAAATAGGTCTCTATCTCTCTATCTCTCTCCCTCCCATGCTCCCCCTAGACATGACAGTCATAAATAGGTCTCTCTCCCTCCCATGCTCCCCCTAGACATGACAGTCATAAATAGGTCTCTATCTCTATCTCTCTCCCTCCCATGCTCCCCCTAGACATGACAGTCATAAATAGGTCTCTATCTCTATCTCTCTCCCTCCCATGCTCCCCCTAGACATGACAGTCATAAATAGGTCTCTATCTCTATCTCTCTATCTTTCTCCCTCCCATGCTCCCCCTAGACATGACAGTCATAAATAGGTCTCCCTCCCTCTCTCTCTCCCTCCCATGCTCCTCCTGTTAGGGGCTGGTGACCTAAGCAATAAAATATTCGGTTCTCTCCCATGCTTATTACATCCTCCTCGTAACTAAAGACTTGTCCTTACGGTCACTGATACATTTGTCATCGCAATTCTCATTCACCTCTCTCGTCATCGCTCTAGCCTGTGTCTAATAATTTAATCAGACTATAGTCAGCACTTCAGACGGACAATTGCCGATTCATGTGATGAGGCCCAGCACTCAGGGATCACATGTGATAGTCACGTGGGAGTTATGTTCACAGACCATGGCCAAACAGCCTCCTTCTTTCTCTCTCCCCTCCATACCTCTTGCTGTTACGACTCGCATTTTAATCAAATTAATTTAGAGCACGACATTGTGAAGAGACGAACACGAGGCTGGAGTGAACTATGACGGGGCTGGGGGGGTGTTGGAGGTAAAGCAAGAGGCAGCATGGCGCTGTACACAGCTGGCCACTCATTCTCACCGCTCGTACCTTTGTGCAGGTATCGCGAGATGACATGGGGTACAGGGGACAGCAGGGGCACGTGCTGCAAGTGGAAACCTTCACTTTTGTCAACACTGCAAGAGATTGGAAGATAGTGTTGCGATAGTGTTGCGATAATGTTGAGATAATGTTGAGATAATGTCGCGATAATGTTGAGATAATGTCGCGATAATGTTGAGATAGTGTTGAGATAATGTTGAGATACTGTCGCGATAATGTTGAGATAATGTTGAGATAATGTTGAGATAGTGTTGGATAATGTTGAGATAGTGTTGAGATACTGTCGCGATAATGTTGAGATAGTGTTGAGATAATGTTGAGATAGTGTTGAGATAATGTTGAGATAGTGTTGAGATAATGTCGCGATAGTGTTGAGATAGTGTCGCGATAATGTTGAGATAGTGTTGAGACAATGTTGAGATACTGTCGCGATAATGTTGAGATAATGTTGAGATAGTGTGGCGATAATGTTGAGATAGTGTTGCGATAATGTCGAGACAGTGTTGCTGAAGTATGCGACCTTGATCCTCTCCTGACCTCAATTAGTTTTTTTCAGGCATTTAACATGAGAAATCGTTACCGATATAAGATATTTGCTGTTTTAAAAACAAAATAACACGAGACATCTGTCTCTCTGGCACGCATGCCCTGAGGCACACCCATGAAGTCCCCCCCCCATCCTTCCCACCCGACACACAAGAATGTAAGAGTGCACGAGTCCTGAGTGCACAGGAACTGGTGGTCACGAGGCAGCCCGTGACTTGGTAAGCAGTAGCCTTCCAGCAAGAACTGAGTGACAGAGATGGCAGTTGTCCACTTTACTCCGCCACGGACTGTTCTTCCAAGTGGGATTCTTCAGAGATCTCTGAGGTTCTACGGTCTTCCACAGAGCTGTCTACAAACGCTAAAGACATTGCTGCTGAAGGGCAACACTGAATAGCCACAGACTGAGGATACCTACAGCAAGGCTGGTCTTTAAGCTGGGATCTACTCTTGTGTTTCGCGGGCATCTTTATATTGTGATGCATGTGTTTGGATGGACTTTTCCATGCAATCTTACACTTGTTTTTAATACGGTTCGCTGGTCAGTAACCCAGGTGTAACCTGTATGCGGGCTGTCCACCTACCTTGGATATACTTGACAGGCGAAACGACAGAGCAGACAGGTGACATTTGCCGGGGAAAAGGGGATCCTAACCTTCACTATTAGTCAGTTTTATTAGTTCTAGACAGTTCTCTATTTTTTTTAACCATCTCATTTCTACTTTTCCTTTGGAACATTAAATGTTGGAATCGTTGGCCGGTCCTTTTTGTCTGAAAAAAGAAGAAGAGTGCCGCGATTGTAGTTACATGTAGATGTACACTCACGCTCGCATCCATTTATTAAGTGCACTCTTCACCCAAAACGACCAGGACAGGACCAAAATGCCAAGATTATATGCTAGCATCATCATCCCATTATGTCTGTTATCTTTTATGTTGAAGGAAGTATACTCAGTATGTAGACCAACATCTGGAGATTATCTGAAATATGTAACACAAACCATTTTACTTACATCGTATTATTTTAGGAGTAATACCCTTCTATGAATGAAATCAGTGTTTACTAGTGATTGTTAAAGTGGACAATAACTAGAACAGACAGTATTAAGGCAGTCTGCATATCTGTGGCTGTTTTCTGACAGGAATACCGTCTTTTGTCCGCACAACTTCAGCTGATAGAAATATGATTCCTTTGGAATATAAAATATAATGTAAATGTAAAAAAAGTATAAATGTTTTACATAATCACAAATTATTAATGTCTTCTTCTAGTAAATCTGCATTTTAAGAAAAAGGGTTAAACTGCATACATTTAGTGGGAAATGTCTAGACAAAAATAAAGCTCATGTTACTCCATTCATAAAATTGTTCTTGCACTACTAACAGTCAGAAAGATGAAATAGTTTTACAGTTAAATTTTTTTTTTATTTTTTACTTTTTTGTGATTCTTTTATGGCCTGTAAGATAAAAAAGCAATGTACAGAGTACGTCCGGGTCAGGAACAAATTGAAAACTCAGTATATTTTGAAAATAGGTCTCCCTTATGGTAACAAGTCAGGAGAAAGCTTCATCTGAACAGTTTTGTGGAGACCTCTAACAGACTTGTTTGGTTTTTTCTAGCTGGGTTTGTAGACACCTCTAACTGCTCTCCGCACATCTCTAAACATTTTCTGGGATATCTAACTTGGTGACATGTCGGTTTTGTTTTAATTCTCCATAAACCATGTTTTTGAGCCACATTTCAGCAACACACAAGAACAAACTGCCAAACAAACTTGTGTAAAACTTGTGGAGAACTAACTGTCAAGAACGCACGGAAAGTGTGGACAGGTCACACACAACACACACTGACCTCACAGCCTTCTTCACGTGTCCTTTCACACAACAAAATACAAAGACCTGCACATGGGCTCGAACGTTTCTATTAATCGGGTGAACGTAAATATATACTTTACTAAATAACAACAGAAAACTTCAGCACAAATATTCTACACTGAGTTTGCACCGAAACAAATATATCTAAGCAGTTTATATTAAAGTCCTTCAAGTTCTCTCTTCTTCTGTTGTTGGGGGGGGGGAAAGGGTCGACACGGCAAACAGTTCCCCTCTTTCAGTCTTGCTCTCTGGCGTTGATCATACGGACAGCCTACATTCACCAAATAACTCCGACAGTCTAACGGCAGACAAATGATCAAGTCAATAAAAATTCCACAGTAGGTAAATCCACACAGTTCTACGATCTTCTCAAGAGATCACACAGCAGTTGAGAAAATTAGTAAATCGAGGAACCACACAGTTAATATTTCTCCACACAGTTCTACGATCTTCTCAAGAGATCACACAGCAGTTGAGAAAATTAATAAATCGAGGAACAACACAGTTAATATTTCTCCACACAGTTCTACGATCTTCTCAAGAGATCACACAGCAGTTGAGAAAATTAGTAAATCGAGGAACCACACAGTTAATATTTCTCCACACAGTTACTCTTTCTCCATACAGTTAATATTTCTTCACACCGTTAATATGTATCCACACAGTTACTATTTATCCACACAGTTGCTATTTCTTCACACAGTTAATATTAATCCACACAGTACTATTAATTCCAACCTCTGTACCAAATTCCTCTTTCTCCCAGACTCTCACGTCTGCTTCTTCTTCCAATTTCTAAAACAACGCCCCCTATCAACATTCAAACCAGGGGTGATAATCGCTACTCGTACAAGGGCGACAACCTCGTTACTTCGACGTTCAGGGGTGGTAACACATGTTCATAACACTAACTTGTGGAGCACGTGTCACACCGCCTGTAGTTGCGGGGCTTGTCTAGCTGCCTGCAGGGAGAAGTTGTCTGTGGCTGCTGGTGGGAGAGAGGGAGTTCTTTGTGTGATTTTCCTTTTTTTTTTGCAGTATTCTTGTAATTCTGGCTGTTGATATGTATATCTCCCTCCCGTTATGTTTTGCTCTGTCTGCATGCATGACACGTGCGTTTTGTGTCTTGATTTAATTGTGTATTTACTGTGTTTTTAAAGCATGGTGAGCCTGCTGCAAAGCAAGAAAATGCTCTGTATAAATCATCATCATCATCATCATCATCATCATCATCATCATCATCATCATCATCATCATCATCACTCCCACCTACTCAGCTTTGTTCTTCTACATGTAGCTAATTTGTTATTTGTGTTCTCACTTTTCCTCTCCTCTCCTCCTCCCTCTCCCCCTTTCCTTCCATGTGTTTCTTGCTGCTGAATGCGGCCAGTGCTACCAGACAGACCTGGCACCACCCGCTATGATTGACAGATCGCCACCCTCGCCACCCTCGCCACATCACCATCACCATCACATCCACTGCTTGTTCCAATGGGCCTGCTTAGAGTTGGTGACAGTCACTGGACCTGCCTCTTCTGATGACAGTATGTGGACTCGCCTAGAACTTTATCTGTCTATTGTGATAGACAAGTTACAGCTGTCTGTCTGTCAGTCTGGCTATTACGATAGACAAGTTACAGCTGTCTGTCTGTCAGTCTATTATGATAAACATGTTACAGCTGTCTGTCAGTCTGTCTATTATGATAAACATGTTACAGCTGTCTGTCAGTCTGTCTATTATGATAAACATGTTACAGCTGTCTGTCAGTCTGTCTATTATGATAAACATGTTACAGCTGTCTGTCAGTCTGTCTATTATGATAAACATGTTACAGCTGTCTGTCAGTCTATTATAAGCTCCGTAAGATCAGTGCCATCCGTCATTTTCTCTCTACACGCGCTACCAACACTCTTGGTAGCGGACAGGTGAGTTGGTCTCATACCTGTGGTCAGTGCCGCTCATTACTACCACTCCTCCGCTACCTCCCCGCCCATCCACCTCCCGAAGTGACCGCTTGCTGAAGTGCAAAAGCTGCTGTCGGGCGACCAGTCAGTCGGACGCTGGCGACGTCCACAACAGCGGCGGCACAAAGGGCGGCGTCACGTGACCAGGCCACTTCCGCCTGATCAATACAGCGGAAATCAAGCCGCGCGGCCGGCGGCCGCCCCTCGCCTCGTCTTGTTTTCATCTTCTAATTGCCTGATTGGTAGCTCGCAGCGAGCACTTCCGACCATGGCATGGGGTGCTTGTGGCCCCCACCCCCCACCCCTTGCTCTGTCCCCACACGGCGGCTGGGAGGTGTTTCGTCAAGCAGTTCGCTCCCTTTGCCTGGCGTCCCTCCGCTTTTTTTTTTTTTTTGCTATCAGCGCCAGCTTTGTTTATCCTCACAGAGATGAATACAGGACATCAGGCAACACAGAAGAGAGGCCATAAAGGGAGACAAGAGATAGAACACGACACGAGATGACACAAATCAAGACAAGACACGAAAAGACAGGATATGACACTAGATGACACAGACTTCAGTGCACCAAGCAACACAAGAGACAGAACACGAGGCAGAAGAAAGGACATAGCACGAGATGACAGACAACAAACAAGACACGATACAAGACAGAAGACTGCACGTGACACAAGACAGAAGACTACACGTGACACAAGGAAGAGGAAGTGTCGAAATATAAAAGACAAGACATCATCCATGGGGAAAACACTGACTCAGCTGTTTGGATTGGCACAGAAACATGTAGGAGAATGGAGAATGCAGCACAGCACGCGCGATCTCCCCCCACCCCCACCCGAACACCTCAGTCACACCTCCAACAGGCGAGAACAATAGCTCCCGAATGTTTGATATGCCTGCATATTACACATATTCAATATTACACCTGTAACATGTACTGATACACCTGCTGATATAACACCTGTAACATGTACTGATACACCTGCTGATATAACACCTGTAACATGTACTGATACACCTGCTGATATAACACCTGTAACATGTACTGATACACCTGCTGATATAACACCTGTAACATGTAATGACACACCTGCTGATATATCACCTGTAACTTGTAATGACACACCTGCTGATATAACACCTATAACATGTAATGACACACCTGCTGATATAGCATCTGTAATATGTAATGATTAACATGATGATATAGCACCTGTAACATGTAATGACACACCTGCTGATATAGCATCTGTAATATGTAATGATTAACATGATGATATAGCACCTGTAACATGTAATGACACACCTGCTGATATAGCATCTGTAACATGTAATGACACACCTGCTGATATAGCACCTGTAACTTGTAATGACACACCTGCTGATATAACACCTATAACATGTACTGATACACCTGCTGATATAACACCTGTAAAATGTAATGACACACCTGCTGATATAACATCTGTAACATGCAATGACACACCTGCTGATATAGCATCTGTAATATGTAATGATGCACATGATGATATAGCACCTGTAACATGTAATGACACACCTGCTGATATAGCATCTGTAACATGTAATGACACACCTGCTGATATAGCATCTGTAACATGTAATGACACACCTGCTGATATAGCATCTGTAATATGTAATGATGCACATGATGATATAACACCTGTAACATGTAATGATACACATGCTGTGCACACGTGACATTCTCAATATTACCATATATAGATATATATCTAGCCGAGTCCTGTGCACACGTGACATGCTCAATATTACCATATATAGATATATATATCTAGCCGAGTCCTGTGCACACGTGACATGCTCAATATTACCATATATAGATATATATCTAGCCGAGTCCTGTGCACACGTGACATGCTCAATATTACCATATATAGATATATAGCCGAGTCCTGTGCCCACGTGACATGCTCAATATTCCGGGATATATAGCCGAGTCCTGTGCACACGTGACATGCTCAATATTACCATATATAGATATATAGCCGAGTCCTGTGCCCACGTGACATGCTCAATATTCCGGGATATACAGCCGAGTCCTGTGCACACGTGACATGCTCAATATTACCATATATAGATATATAGCCGAGTCCTGTGCACACGTGACATGCTCAATATTCCGGGATATATAGCCGAGTCCTGTGCACACGTGACATACTCAATATTGCACTATACCTAGGCAAAGCCTGTGTACACGTGACATACTCAATATTCCACTATACCTAGGCAAAACCTGTGTGCACGTGACATACTCACTATTGCGAGATATCTAGCCGAGTCCTGTGCACACGTGACATGCTCAATATTCCACTATACCTAGGCAAAGCCTGTGTGCACGTGACATACTCACTATTGCGAGATATCTAGCCGAGTCCTGTGTCGCATGTTAGCTTAGTCCGCGTGGTGTATCATGGGAGGTCTGTCGGTCACGAACAGTAGCACCAGGGAGCTTCATTAACTGGATGAGTGTCTCTCATTCGTTGCCTCTTTGCTCTATCATAGGAGTGACCAGTCGTAACAAACCCTCACAACGAGGGCTTTCGCTTCTGTTTTCTGTCAAAATGGCGGATATTACTAACGTTGAGGAAATTTTAGAAATGAGTAATTAAGCTTTTTTGTCATCAAAACATAATTAAAGAAGACTGATTGCATAATAAACAGTATTTTCTGTAAAATGTATTCTGTTTGTTTATAGAAAACTCATTTAGATTTGTCGACAATTTTATAAAATAAAAACATCGTCACAACAGATGCTATTGACTTGTTTTCCCACTAACAGTTAAAAAAACATTGTTTTTGATTTTTTGGAAACAGTTGTATAGATTGTTCTGTTACGAAAACAAAACATTTACTGAATTTATCTAAGGTATGCAAACAGGCCGGAAACACGAGACCTGTCTAACGGAAAGCCGAGACTTACACCGGACATGAACCTGAGTCGCTTATCCAGTAATGAAGGTCCGTGACTAGCACGGCATACCCGGCTCAACAACACCCCCCACCCCCGCACATGCGACATCTTGGACCTCAAGCTCATGCGCGTTCCCTGCTACATTTGCGCGTGCGCTGTGTCGTGGGAGGGCCGCTGCAGGTGTGGAGATGCACAGGTTTGCAGGAGTACAACTGTACAGGTGTAGGGTGTACAAGCCAGTGCATACCTTAATTAACAGATGTCACCCTATCGGGTACCTTGTAGGTGTGACGTCAACTTAACAGCGGGCGCGATAAAACACCCGCCAATGTGAGAGTGCAGTCGATACCCGAGAGACTTCATGCGGCACGTGCAGTGGAAACCTTTCATCCAAACACTTGGCGAAGCTGCACACAAGAGGCGAGTATGTCGCTAGTCGTCAGCGCGCGCCTCACCCCCCCCCCCACAACCAAAAGCCGCTTGCGCTTGTCGGGAGGGGCGGGGGGTGGGAGTAGCTGTGCACGTGCCGTCTGTAAGGCGAGAGAGAGAGAGAGGGGGAGGGAGCTGGCGGCGCGGAGGAAATGAGGAGGGCGGGGAGGCTGGAGGCTGGGCTGCTGCCAGTGGGGAGCTACTTTGTCTCTGGCCGCTGATTGGCTGCTGGCCGGTGCCCGCCACCCTCGTCAGTTCCAGCGCCTCAGCGGGAGGCGCCACGTGACAGGGAGGGCAGGGCACAGACCTCGGCCTTATAGCCACTGGCTTTCCAGCGGCGTTTGTAAGTGAGGGTGTCTGGCGGGGGCTGAGATTACATGATCACCGTGTAAACCTGACAAACTCGTCTTTACCTGAGCTAACCTCACTCTTGCACGATGTCCCCCCCACACCGACACCTAAGCTAACTCACTCTTGCACGATGTCCCCACACCAACACCTAAGCTAACTCACTCTTGCACGATGTCCCTCCCCCACACCAACACCTAAGCTAACTCACTCTTGCACGATGTCCCCCCCCCCACCGACACCTAAGCTAACTCACTCTTGCACGATGTCCCCCCCCCCACACCGACACCTAAGCTAACTCACTCTTGCACGATGTCCCCCCCACACCGACATCGCTTCTTGTACATAACCGACATAACAACAGGACCACACACGAAACATCAACAACAGCGGCCAGTGTGCGTTGTCGTTATCACTGTACCAGTCTATTCCCACTGGAAACTGCTGGCACAATTCTCCTGTTGTCTAAGGGAGACAACAAAACACAGTTTCCTGCAAGTGGAGAAATTACGCTGAACAAACTGAGTGGTAACAGTCTCACCTTTGTTAATTGGGTGGGGGTCACAACAACTGTCACTGTAGAATAACGACTGGACAACGACACAAGAATGGAAGACAGACAGAGGCTGAGAGACAGGCAGAAATAGGTATATATGTCTATTTATAGACGACAAGTGGAATAATCCTTACAGAAGTGAAAGACTAGGTATATATATATATATAGACAAGTGGAATAGTCCTTATAGAAGTGAAAGACCAGCAGACGCAGTAAAAAAGAGACAATAAAAATAGAGCTGTATGAGAAAGAAGACATTGGAATGTATTCATACCCTCACCCAATATTCATATCACATATTGACAACACTCCTCTCCTCTCCTACCTTTTATTGACCTCACATCAAGGGTCAACGAACTGACAATCCAAAGTGATTCCAGCTCAACATTGTATCAGTGATTAGAGGTAAACAAACCTCGGTAATTACAGGTGAGCAGACATGGTACCAGGCCAGACAGGTGGAGAATCATCGCAGCCTGCGTGTGTTTGTGATGTTGACAGGAATACCTCAGGTCAAGCAGCTAACAGCTGAGGCCAGCAATCTAGTTGATGAGTTCAGGGTTAAGCATCTGTTGTCTTACTTTAGGCCCCTAGCTCAATTAACTCAAATAATTAGTTTGATTAGTTAGTTAGTTTGGTTCGCAATAAATGATAACGGGTATGTAACATTTAAGGTGAAGTACTGCTAGACACTCATTAATCCAGTCATTGCTGTCCGCTTACCGCTAGACACTCATTATTCCAGTCATTACTACCTGCTTACCGCTAGACACTCATTATTCCAGTCATTACTACCTGCTTACCGCTAAACACTCATTATTCCAGTCATTACTGCCCGCTTACCGCTAGACACTCATTATTCCAGTCATTACTGCCCGCTTACCGCTAGACACTCATTATTCCAGTCATTACTGCCCGCTTACCGCTAGACACTCATTATTCTAGTCATTACTGCCCGCTTACCGCTAGACACTCATTATTCTAGTCATTACTGCCCGCTTACCGCTAGCTACTCATTATTCTAGTCATTACTGCCTTCTTACCGCTAGACACTCATTATTCCAGTCATTACTGCCTTCTTACCGCTAGACACTCATTATTTCAATCATTACTACCCGCTTACCGCTAGACACTCATTATTCCAGTCATTACTGCCCGCTTACCGCTAGACACTCATTATTCTAGTCATTACTGCCCGCTTACCGCTAGACACTCATTATTATAGTCATTACTGCCCTCTTACCGCTAAACACTCATTATTCCAGTCATTACTGCCCGCTTACCGCTAGACACTCATTATTCCAGTCATTACTACCTGCTTACCGCTAGACACTCATTATTCCAGTCATTACTGCCCGCTTACCGCTAGACACTCATTATTCTAGTCATTACTGCCCGCTTACCGCTAGACACTCATTATTCTAGTCATTACTGCCCTCTTACCGCTAAACACTCATTATTCCAGTCATTACTGCCCGCTTACCGCTAGACACTCATTATTCCAGTCATTACTACCTGCTTACCGCTAGACACTCATTATTCCAGTCATTACTGCCTTCTTACCGCTAGACACTCATTATTCCAGTCATTACTGCCCACTTACCGCTAGACACTCATTATTCAAGTCATTACTACCCGCTTACCGCTAGACACTCATTATTTCAATCATTACTACCCGTTTACCGCTAGACACTCATTATTTCAATCATTACTACCCGCTTACCGCTAGACACTCATTATGCCAGTCATTACTGCCCTCTTACCGCTAGATACTCATTATTCCAGTCATTACTGCCCGCTTACCGCTAGACACTCATTATTCTAGTCATTACTGCCCGCTTACCGCTAGACACTCATTATTATAGTCATTACTGCCCTCTTACCGCTAGACACTCATTATTCCAGTCATTACTGCCCGCTTACCGCTAGACACTCATTATTCCAGTCATTACTACCTGCTTACCGCTAGACACTCATTATTCCAGTCATTACTGCCCGCTTACCGCTAGACACTCATTATTCTAGTCATTACTGCCCGCTTACCGCTAGACACTCATTATTATAGTCATTACTGCCCTCTTACCGCTAAACACTCATTATTCCAGTCATTACTGCCCGCTTACCGCTAGACACTCATTATTCCAGTCATTACTACCTGCTTACCGCTAGACACTCATTATTCCAGTCATTACTGCCTTCTTACCGCTAGACACTCATTATTCCAGTCATTACTGCCCACTTACCGCTAGACACTCATTATTCAAGTCATTACTACCCGCTTACCGCTAGACACTCATTATTTCAATCATTACTACCCGTTTACCGCTAGACACTCATTATTTCAATCATTACTACCCGCTTACCGCTAGACACTCATTATGCCAGTCATTACTGCCCTCTTATCGCTAGATACTCATTATTCCAGTCATTACTACCTGCTTACCGCTAAACACTCATTATTCCAGTCATTACTGCCCGCTTACCGCTAGACACTCATTATTTCAATCATTACTTCCCACTTACCGCTAGACACTCATTATTCCAGTCATTACTACCCGCTTACCGCTAGACACTCATTATTCCAGTAATTACTGCCCACTTGTTCTGGTCTTTTCGTTGCATTTATTTTCGTCATTTCTTAGCCTCATCTGCTACTTTTATTGTAGGCACTTGTAGCCTAGCCTTACCATTTGTCGGGCATCTCCAGCCTAACATTATCTGTTCTCTAGTCATTACCAGCCATATCTTACCTCTAGTCACTTCCAGCCATGTCTTACCTCTAGTCATTACCAGCCATGTCTTACCTCTAGTCACTTTCAGCCTCGCTAAGTCTGTCGAGCGGCATCAACATATTAGAGGTTAAGTGTTTCCACTAGATAATGTTCGCTAGCTACACCAAGAGAGGAAATATTAAATATTATTACAGGAACACATCCTGCATTTAAACTTTCACATCGAAAAAACGCGATATTTGTTAGAAGGGGGTGGGTGGGGGAGGGGGAGGGGCAGATTATGATTTGTAGCCTTCCCCCCCACTCCCCCCCAAAAAATGGGGTTGGGGAACATTCACACATCTTGCCTTCTTCCATCACCTTGGCACTTCCCAGGCTCTGACGTCGTCATGGAAACCGAAAAGTGCCCCCGCCTTAGCCTGGGCTACCTGGGCGGTGCTTGTGTCCAACTACAGGCGTAGTGTGCAAGCGCTGAGTGAGAGTCCTTAGGATGAGATTCCAACAATGGGCGCCATTACGCCGGGGCCCGAGCCCACATCGTGCAATCCGCCCACCCACACACACACACTTCCCTCTCCCTCTCTCTCGACTCTCAGGCCCTCGTGCAGTCCGCCCCCCCCCCCCACACACACTTCCCTTTCTCTCTCTCTCAACTCTCAGGCCCTCGTGCAATCCGCCCACACACACACACACTTCCCTTTCTCTCTCTCTCTCTCTCAACTCTCAGGCCCTCGTGCAATCCGCCCACACACACACTTCCCTTTCTCTCTCTCTCTCTCTCTCAACTCTCAGGCCCTCGTGCAATCCGCCCACACACACACACTTCCCTCTCCCTCTCTCTTGACTCTCAGGCCCTCGTGCAGTCCGCCCCCACACTTCCCTTTCTCTCTCTCTCAACTCTCGGGCCCTCGTGCAATCCACCCACACACACACACACACTTCCCTCTCCCTCTCTCTCGACTCTCAGGCCCTCGTGCAGTCCGCCCCCCCCCCACACACACACTTCCCTTTCTCTCTCTCTCCACTCTCGGGCCCTCGTGCAGTCCGCCCACACACATACTTCCCTCTCTCTCTCTCCACTCTCGGGCCCTCGTGCAGTCAGCAGCCACCAGAAATGTCTCGCATAAAGTGGTTCGACCCACGTTTGGCAGCAGATGTGGAGGGAGGCTGGCGAGAAGCCGCTCGCACCTGATGACATGGACTAACAGGAGGAGTCCGAGAAATAACTCTCGTCTTCTCATCATTTACAGGCTTTTCCACTTCACCATGACATGGCAGTCATCTGCCCTTAGCTGTAGAAGAGTATCAAGATGTTTTCTGATTTGTTTCAGTGTTTGCTGAGCAGACAGATTAGCTAGAAAGTTCCCCGAGGTGGGATTTTTGTGTTGGGAGGAAAAGGCACGTAAAAAATCCTCTTTACTCAGGCGGGATATTCTTTTAAAATGTTGTGCAGACATTCTGAGGCCATAAACGAGTTAATTTTCTTGAATGCAACATGTGCGTTTCATATGCGCGCACCTGCATGTGTAGGTACATTTAAAGCGCCCACAGCAGTGAACTGTAAGTGGTTCAGCGTGTCTAAGACAGGACTTATGGAAGGCGGACCCCAGCCTTTTCCTTTCGCCACTTTTTAGGTCCCACGATGGCTGCTGGGTGGGCGGAGGGGGGATCAAACCTCAAACCTTTTGCTCCAAGATACAGGCTTCGGTGGCTCCCTCTTTCTTTCAGGCGTGTGTGGATGTCTGCAGGAATGCGTGTACATGTATATAGATGTGTGAGTGTATAGGGTCTCGTGTGTAGATGAGTGTAGGTAAGTCAGTCAGTCAGTCAGTTCCTTGTCGGCACCTGTCGTTGGGAGGATCACATAGATAGAGGCGGCTATATTAATATAGCTATATATGTTGTTCTAGCATGTGAGCGAATTGGAGAGGGTGGCTCCCAAGTAATTTAATCTGTTTACCTCTTCCAGCCGTGTTCCTTTCGTCTAGTGTCTGTGTGTGTGTGTGGGGGGGAATTGGTGTTTTACCCCGAGTCAGCAACTAAGCGTATATCACGGCAAGACAGCCATCAACTAAGGCTATATCACTATATCACTATATATCACAGCAAGGCAGCCAGCAACTAAGGCTATATCACTATATCACTATATATCACAGCAAGGCAGCCAGCAACTAAGGCTATATCACTATATATCACGGCAAGGCAGCCAGCAACTAAGGCTATATCACTATATCACTATATATCACGGCAAGGCAGCCAGCAACTAAGGCTATATCACTATATATCACGGCAAGGCAGCCAGCAACTAAGGCTATATCACTATATCACGATATATCACGGCAAGGCAGCCAGCAACTAAGGCTATATCACTATATCACTATATATCACGGCAAGGCAGCCAGCAACTAAGGCTATATCACTATATCACTATATATCACGGCAAGGCAGCCAGCAACTAAGGCTATATCACTATATATCACGGCAAGGCAGCCAGCAACTAAGGCTATATCACTATATATCACGGCAAGGCAGCCAGCAACTAAGGCTATATCACTATATCACTATAGATCACGGCAAGGCAGCCAGCAACTAAGGCTATATCACTATATCACTATATATCACGGCACGGCAGCCAGCCCTGTAAACAGATGTCAGGTGCAGCAAAAGAACAGCGGGCCCGAGACGAGAGGTGAACCCAGGACAGCCAACCCTCACTGTAGTGGTGTAGGGTCCGTGGGTGGATGTGTAGGGGCTGGTGTGTAGAGGTGTGTAGGGGCCTGTGTGGTGTGTGTGTGTGTGTGGGAAGACGCGTGTAGTTTGATGTGAGTAGAGGTTTGTGTGTAGATGTGTGTAGAGGTGTTTGTGTTGATGACTTAACACCTAATAGTGGTGGCTGCTTGGATTGTGATGTGACATGGGGAAAGGTTGTTCTCGTGTCTCACTCACGTGGCCGGCACGCGCACATGCTCGCGGCCTTGACTGCAGCGCCCCTCCTTTAATTGCGGGGTGACGATTCCTTGATTGTCTCTCCTCATTACGAGCTGCCACAGGAGAAGGTCGCTTTAGTCAGCTTGGGTGAGCTCTGTGCGAGCGGCCTTCTCTGTCTAATTACAACAACTAGCAACTGATGGGCCTCCGCTGATTGTTTACTGTCCCTGGAGAACAGGGAGCAGGGGCTGGCCTAGAGACGACTAGTGGCTGCTCCAGAGACGATTATAGTCAGCAGGCAGATGTGGAAACTAATATTCACTTGGCCCATGACGACTTCCTTTGTGTGAGAAATGTCGAGGATTAGCGAGTGTATCCCTTCTTGAGACAGGTTGAGAGAAAACTACTCACTGTGTCCGAGATGTTCGTGCATCCCGCTTGTCCTCGAGGTCGAGGTCAAGTCATCTGACCTCTTCTAGGACACTGATGTGTTCTGGTGGTTGAAATACAAACACAACCTACACGATTGCTGTCCTAACTGTTGGTTGGCCCCCAACAAGGACGACAATTTATTACACGCGGCGAGTACACGAGGAAAAAGTCAAGGATATCACCCCTTCGGACAGCAACTGGTAACAACACAGTGGCATTACACATCACAGACAGCCCCTAGTAAATACACAGGGGCATTACACGTCACAGACAGCCCCTAGTAAATACACAGGGGCATTACACGTCACAGACAGCCCCTAGTAAATACACAGGGGCATTACACGTCACAGACAGCCCCTAGTAAATACACAGGGGCATTACACGTCACAGACAGCCCCTAGTAAATACACAGGGGCATTACACGTCACAGACAGCCCCTAGTAAATACACAGGGGCATTACACGTCACAGACAGCCCCTAGTAAATACACAGGGGCATTACACGTCACAGACAGCCCCTAGTAACACCACAGTGGCATTACAGGTCACAGACAGCCCCTAGTAACAACACAGTGGCATTACACGTCACAGACAGCCCCTAGTAACAACACAGTGGCATTACACATCACAGACAGCCCCTAGTAACAACACAGTGGCATTACACTGGAGGTGGAGGCTATAGTTGTAGTGAGGAGTTTTGGTATAGTTGTACTGGAGGTGGAGGCTATAGTTGTACTGGAGGTGGAGGCTATAGTTGTAGTGAGGAGTTTTGGTATAGTTGTACTGGAGGTGGAGGCTATAGTTGTAGTGAGGAGTTTTGGTATAGTTGTACTGGAGGTGGAGGCTATAGTTGTAGTGAGGAGTTTTGGTATAGTTGTACTGGAGGTGGAGGCTATAGTTGTAGTGAGGAGTTTTGGTATAGTTGTACTGGAGGTGGAGGCTATAGTTGTAGTGAGGAGTTTTGGTATAGTTGTACTGGAGGTGGAGGCTATAGTTGTACTGGAGGTGGAGGCTATAGTTGTAGTGAAGAGTTTTGGTATAGTTGTACTGGAGATGGAGGCTATAGTTGTACTGGAGGTGGAGGCTATAGTTGTAGTGAGGAGTTTTGGTATAGTTGTACTGGAGATGGAGGCTATAGTTGTACTGGAGGTGGAGGCTATAGTTGTAGTGAGGAGTTTTGGTATAGTGGTAGTGGAGGTGGAGGCTAAAGTTGCTGCAATATGTGTAGTGTGGTGTTTACTGATGTGGGTTGATGTGCACATTTTTATGTCTCTTCAGACATCATTTTACCGTCACTACATTAGTGTTCCTGTCATCAACTATCGTTATGCTCCCGTCATTAAGTATTGTCAGAGTTCTGTCATCAAACACTGTCATAGTTCTGTCATCAAACACTGTCATAGTTCTGTCATCAAACACTGTCATAGAGCTGTCATCAAACATTGTCATAGAGCTGTCATCAAACACCTGCATAGTTCTGTTTTCAAACAGTCATAGAGCTGTCATCAAACACTGTCATATTCTTGTCATTATGTCACTTCATGACATGTTCTTATCACCAGCCGTCATGTCCCTGTCGCCAGTTATTCCAATTATTGTCAGCAGACGTTGTAGTTCACCCGAAGCTGTCATGTTTGGGTCACTAGACAGTCCTGCTAGTGGCAGTCACAAAGCAAACATCTGCTGGCGCACTTGCACGTGAACGTGATGGGATTATTATGGGATTACTCCAACGTCATCAGCACAGCCCTCGGGAGGGCAGGAACAGACGGTGGGGGGGAGGGGGAAAGGGTAGTATCAGGGGAGGGAAGAGTTGGGGAGATTAATTTGAAATGATATGGCCGCCCCTTTTGTTCTCACCGCCCAGCTTCAACAGATTAACACGCGCTGCACAATAAAACCCTTGGCGTCGTGCGCATGCGCTGAAGAACAAGGTGTGTGCACATTGAGAGGGCGTTAGACAGACAGGACAGTGAATGAACGTCAGCTGGACAGACAGTGTCTGTGCTCTGTTAGATAAGTGTCTGTGGTACAATAGTAAGTGTCTGTTGAATGTTGGTAAGTGTCTGGAATAATAGTAAGTGTCTGTGCTCTGTTAGATGAGTGTCTGTGGAATATTGGTAAGTGTCTGGAATAATAGTAAGTGTCTGTGGTATACTAGTGTCTGTGGTATAATAGTAAGTGTCTGTGCTCTGTTAGATGAGTGTCTGTGGAATATTGGTAAGTGTCTGGAATAATAGTAAGTGTCTGTGCTCTGTTAGATGAGTCTGTGGTATAATAGTAAGTGTCTGTGCTCTATTAGTAAGTGTCTGTGGTATACTAGTGTCTGTGGTATAATAGTAAGTGTCTGTGCTCTGTTAGATAAGTGTCTGTGGAATATTGGTAAGTGTCTGGAATAATAGTAAGTGTCTGTGCTCTGTTAGATGAGTCTGTGGTATAATAGTAAGTGTCTGTGCTCTATTAGTAAGTGTCTGTGGTATACTAGTGTCTGTGGTATAATAGTAAGTGTCTGTGCTCTGTTAGATAAGTGTCTGTGGAATATTGGTAAGTGTCTGGAATAATAGTAAGTGTCTGTGCTCTGTTAGATGAGTCTGTGGTATAATAGTAAGTGTCTGTGCTCTATTAGTAAGTGTCTGTGGTATACTAGTGTCTGTGGTATAATAGTAAGTGTCTGTGCTCTGTTAGATAAGTGTCTGTGGAATATTGGTAAGTGTCTGGAATAATAGTAAGTGTCTGTGCTCTGTTAGATGAGTCTGTGGTATAATAGTAAGTGTCTGTGCTCTATTAGTAAGTGTCTGTGGTATACTAGTGTCTGTGGTATAATAGTAAGTGTCTGTGCTCTATTAGTAAGTGTCTGTGGTATACTAGTGTCTGTGGTATAATAGTAAGTGTCTGTGCTCTGTTAGATAAGTGTCTGTGGAATATTGGTAAGTGTCTGGAATAATAGTAAGTGTCTGTGCTCTGTTAGATGAGTCTGTGGTATAATAGTAAGTGTCTGTGCTCTATTAGTAAGTGTCTGTGGTATACTAGTGTCTGTGGTATAATAGTAAGTGTCTGTGCTCTGTTAGATAAGTGTCTGTGGAATATTGGTAAGTGTCTGGAATAATAGTAAGTGTCTGTGCTCTGTTAGATGAGTCTGTGGTATAATAGTAAGTGTCTGTGCTCTATTAGTAAGTGTCTGTGGTATACTAGTGTCTGTGGTATAATAGTAAGTGTCTGTGCTCTGTTAGATAAGTGTCTGTGGAATATTGGTAAGTGTCTGGAATAATAGTAAGTGTCTGTGCTCTGTTAGATGAGTCTGTGGTATAATAGTAAGTGTCTGTGCTCTATTAGTAAGTGTCTGTGGTATACTAGTGTCTGTGGTATAATAGTAAGTGTCTGTGCTCTATTAGTAAGTGTCTGTGGTATACTAGTGTCTGTGGTATAATAGTAAGTGTCTGTGCTCTGTTAGATAAGTGTCTGTGGAATATTGGTAAGTGTCTGGAATAATAGTAAGTGTCTGTGCTCTGTTAGATGAGTCTGTGGTATAATAGTAAGTGTCTGTGCTCTATTAGTAAGTGTCTGTGGTATACTAGTGTCTGTGGTATAATAGTAAGTGTCTGTGCTCTGTTAGATAAGTGTCTGTGGAATATTGGTAAGTGTCTGGAATAATAGTAAGTGTCTGTGCTCTGTTAGATGAGTCTGTGGTATAATAGTAAGTGTCTGTGCTCTATTAGTAAGTGTCTGTGGTATACTAGTGTCTGTGGTATAATAGTAAGTGTCTGTGCTCTGTTAGATAAGTGTCTGTGGAATATTGGTAAGTGTCTGGAATAATAGTAAGTGTCTGTGCTCTGTTAGATGAGTCTGTGGTATAATAGTAAGTGTCTGTGCTCTATTAGTAAGTGTCTGTGGTATACTAGTGTCTGTGGTATAATAGTAAGTGTCTGTGCTCTATTAGTAAGTGTCTGTGGTATACTAGTGTCTGTGGTATAATAGTAAGTGTCTGTGCTCTGTTAGATAAGTGTCTGTGGAATATTGGTAAGTGTCTGGAATAATAGTAAGTGTCTGTGCTCTGTTAGATGAGTCTGTGGTATAATAGTAAGTGTCTGTGTTCTATTAGTAAGTGTCTGTGGTATACTAGTGTCTGTGGTATAATAGTAAGTGTCTGTGCTCTATTAGTAAGTGTCTGTGGTATAATAGTAAGTGTCTGTGGTATAATAGTAAGTGTCTGTGCTCTATTAGTAAGTGTCTGTGGTATACTAGTGTCTGTGGTATAATAGTAAGTGTCTGTGGTATACTAGTGTCTGTGGTATAATAGTAAGTGTCTGTGCTCTATTAGTAAGTGTCTGTGGTATACTAGTGTCTGTGGTATAATAGTAAGTGTCTGTGGTATACTAGTGTCTGTGGTATAATAGTAAGTGTCTGTGCTCTATTAGTAAGTGTCTGTGGTATACTAGTGTCTGTGGTATAATAGTAAGTGTCTGTGCTCTATTAGTAAGTGTCTGTGGAGTATTGGTAAGTGTCTGTGGTATATTGGTAAGGTAAATAGAGTGTATGTACTATTACAACAAGCTGTTAGTACTGTCTCGCTATGTACAAAAGGCGGTTAACATGACCCCCACTGTCACACCTGGAGGTTCAAAGGTTAAGATGGTTTCATGTGATTGTCACTGAGGACGATGAGCATCTGGCAGGTGTTGGGTCTCGACCCTGACGGTGACAACATCCACACACCCGCTGCCAGCCACTACAACTGCTGACAACATGTAGTAAACAACAGGCGACATACAAGTGGGTATCAGTTTTTTTATTTGTTGTTTTCTCTCTCAAAGACAGAGAACAAATGTTTCTTTCCCCTTCTGTGCAAAACGTCGGTCCACTCACTGTACAAACGAAGGAAGGTCCGAACATGATGATGGGGCTACTGTAGTAGGTCCCGCACCAAACTCATCCACCTTGACCGACCGGACATTGGGCTAGGAAACCGGACATCAACAGAGCAGAACAAAAACCACGTGCTGACAGTAAATACACACAGGTGAGAGCAGGTGAGTAAGTACAGGCCTGTCGAGGGTGACATGATGCTAGTGATATATCAGTAGAGTAACACAAGGGCAGACAACTCACCTAAATAACAGGTGAATAAGTACAGTCTTGTCGAGGGTGACATGTTGCTAGCGATATATCAGTAGAGTAACAGAAGGGCAGACAACTCACCTGTTATTACAGGTGAATAAATACAAGCCCGTGAAGGGGGGGGGGCCGTCTTCGTATCGACATATCAGTAGATTAAACACAAGGCAGACAACTCGCATTGTTTGCAGCTAAGTCTTGACTAAATAAAGACCAAGTAAAAAACACAAAACATTGAGAAAGATCGGTAATGCAGTATTATGAACAAGCACAACAACACATGAAATAAACAAATGCTAAGGTGGTTTGTTTGTAAATAGTTTGTGGAGGCCCAAGCACTGGAGCTAGTCAGTGTCGTGTGCAGACAAAGGTGAGTCGTCTGGACTACACCTGGACAAGGAGAACTGTCAACCAAGTGACAGAATGAAGGGGAGATGGGAGAAATGAATAAATAAAACGACCCTTAATTGTGTATTTTACAATCACACCTTAGGCAGGGCCGCCCTTATGTCACTGGAGGCGCTAGGCGAAGTGAATTTGGTGGCCCCAAATAAAATAGAAAAATAAAAAATAAACTCTGAAAACGTCCTGAGCGAGGCCCCCACCCCCCAATGGGAGGCCCTAGGCGGCTGTTTAGTTTGTCTATACCGGCCGGCCCTGCCTCAGGTTTATCACTACTACTACTATTACTGATTTCATTGCTGGCTAAGCCTCTGGGGTACTTTGAGTCACCAATTACTCCCTCACTTGTCAGCAAGAGTTATGGAATATCGCAAACGAGTGACCAGAGGATGAGAGACAACGAGGACAGAGTGGGGGGGGGGGAGACAGATGGGGGCAGCTGACGAAGACGCCGATGTATCATCAAAAGTTCAACTGTCTACAACTCTACGTCGAGTGTTTACAAATCACAAATCGTACAAATGCTTGTCTCTGGTTTTCTGTCATGGCACGACACACGAGGGTTCATGGCACGACACACGAGGGTTCATGGCACGACACACGAGGGTTCATGGCACGAGACACTAGGGTTCATGGCACGACACACGAGGGTTCATGGCACGACACACGAGGGTTCATGGCACGACACACGAGGGTTCATGGCACGAGACACGAGGGTTCATGGCACGAGACACGAGGGTTCATGGCACGAGACACGAGGGTTCATGGCACGAGACACGAGGGTTCATGGCACGAGACACGAGGGTTCATGGCACGAGACACGAGGGTTCATACCAGGAAACGTCCTGTGACCTCAGAATGAACTCTGGATGACCCTATAGCATGACATGGAGCTGGACATTCACACCTGATAACCCAAGCCCTCGGACTTTAGCTGACCAGGAGACATTAGTCACGTGGATGGTGTGACCAATGAACGCTAAGTGGCTGAGCGGCGAGGGAAGGTGCAGAGAAAGAGAGGAAGAGAGAAAGAGAGAAAGAGCGAAAGAGAGAGGTGTTGTGTAACAAGTAGATGACTGTATGACAAGATGGGGAGCGAGCACAAGATGACACGATGGTATGACTATAGGAGGACAAGGTGACAATGCCAAGATGACATGACAACACGATGACAAAATGGCAGGACAAGACAATCTGACAGGCGATGACCAGATGAGGCGAGTTGTCAGCAGACTTCCATAGTTTGCAATGAAGGTGGTTGGCACAGAGTGACAGATAAACTCACAGGTGTGTGTGATGAACACGCTCGCTCGCTTGCTTACCTGCACACCTGTACTTGATTACTCGGCTGTGCATCAGTGGATACCTGGGTTTGGGAACATGGCAAGGAATTGGGAGGAGGAGGGGGGGGGCTCGAGCTAAGAATTTTCAATCTTTGCGGTGGAACGGCGCAATAGGAGGACAAGGGGTTTAATCGAGTTGGAAAATATGGAGGTTAGTTGTGAATAGACAATAAAGAGAAAACAATTATCATAGTGCTCCTCTATGATAATACGGGAAAGAAGTTACCATGGAAACGGCTGTATCTGGAAAGTTTTTTGTTCTCATCAGCGCAGGAGGAGGGAGGAAGCGAGTGAGCAAGCAGCGTGTGTGTGTGTGTGTGTGTGTGTGAAAGAGAGAGAGAGAGAGAGAGAGAGAGGACACCAAGACAGCGGAATGTGGGTCCCTCGGGTGCCACTTGTAAATATTTGATGAGTTTGCCTTCTAACCTGATCAATGCAGCAGACGACAGATTCCAGTGAACTCTGCTGACGCCGGCAAGACTGTGCAGTGGTGCCAGCGACACTAGAATGGCCAGCACACCCTGATGGCATGCCACCTCCACCACAGTTGTCACTCGCGTCCCCTTGAGTGTTGGTCTTACCCTCCACAAAGACAGTCAAATGGTGCCGACACAGTGAGCGAGAGACAGAGAGAGAGAGAGAGACAGAGAGAGAGGGGGGAGGAGGGCAGACCTCTGGCGGTCTGGAGCACACAGTGCATGAGGTTGTCCTGTGCTTACACTTCCACCATGGCTCCAAGGAGATGATAATATGAACAAAGAAAATCGATTCAAACGAGTATTGTTTTCTTCGTGCATCAGTTAAGTACAAATGCGTTAATTTGAAAAAAAGTCCGGCATTGTGACTTGAAAACCATTATGTACACTCGTCTTTAAAAATTCTGTAACATCCTTTACAAATGCAAAAGAGTTCTTGGAGAAATCCGTGCACCGTTATCCAGTTTTACAACAAGACAAAATTAAATATTGACACAAGTCCATTGGCAACCCACCACAAAAATGCTCGCTGCTATCTGGTATCACCATCCTCGTCGTGAGTGATTGAGAAATTCGTACCTGGTGACCAAAGAACTATCTGCCAAATCTCTAGACTTTTATTCTTTTGTACGACTACAAGAAACACCACCAATGTCAGATGCATCAGCGACACACACACAGCCCGCCATTTCTGATGACAGCTGTCCACTCGCGAGTCAGTCAGGGATTCCAGGCTGGCCACCCGAACTTGTGTGGCCAGTGGCCGCAGTGGGTGGTGCCAGTCTCTCCACCACTGCCATGGACTGGTGCACACAGCCCAGTAATCTTGTGTCCTGAGCAAACACACCGTCTGCTTGTGAAATGTTTTTGGCAGTTCGGATTCTCCATATGTTGTGGGGAATTTCCGCAGAAATCTCACACCTGACCTACATGTACACCTGCACTTGTGTAATTGGGATCTACAGACGAGAGGCAGACACAAGGTAGACACACAGAGGACATGAAAGAATAACTCGAGATGCTTCTAATCAAGTTGCTGAGTGTAGTCTTCAAGCACGACTCGCCTGGGCAGACCAGATGAGCAGAGGTGGGACATGAGACAATAAACTGAGATGTTACAATCAAGCTGGGACATGAGACAATAAACTGAGATGTTACAATCCAGCAAGGACATGAGACAATAAACTGAGATCTCACAATCCAGCTGGGACATGGGACAATAAACTGAGATGTTACAATCAAGCTGGGACATGAGACAATAAACTGAGATCTCACAATCCAGCTGGGACATGAGACAATAAACTGAGATCTCACAATCCAGCTGGGACATGGGACAATAAACTGAGATGTTACAATCAAGCTGGGACACGAGACAGTAAAATGAGATGTTACAATCAAGCTGGGACACGAGACAATAAACTGAGATGTTATTATCAAGCTGGGACATGGGACAATAAACTGAGATGTTACAATCAAGCTGGGACACGAGACAGTAAACTGAGATGTTACAATCAAGCTGGGACACGAGACAATAAACTGAGATGTTATTATCAAGCTGGGACATGGGACAATAAACTGAGATGTTACAATCAAGCTGGGACACGAGACAGTAAAATGAGATGTTACAATCAAGCTGGGACACGAGACAATAAACTGAGATGTTATTATCAAGCTGGGACACGAGACAATAAACAGAGATGATATTATCAAGCTGGGACACGAGACAATAAACTGAGATGCTACAATCAAGCTGGGACAGACGAGGATAAAACTAGGACTTGATGGTAGAGGTGCACCCTCGATACGACCTCCGACAGTAGAGCCTGTGGCACAAGCCAATCAAGTTCGATGTTACAAATCAAGTTGGGAGTCGACACTGTAGACTCGAGTATTAAGCTAAGAGCGCCATGACTCAGCTGATATAAAGGCTTCTATCTCCTCTAATCCCTAAAGGGCTGCACACAACTAAGCTTTGTTCGTGTCCTTTCTTTACGAGAGCGCCTTAATTCTTAATGGCACCGTCTCCGTCCCTCACCCACGTCCCACCCCCACGCCCCACCCTGTCGTCCCTCCCGCCCACCTCACCACCACTCTCCCCCCCACACACACACCAACACGCCCCTTGCACCGTTCGATAACTGCCGAGGGGACATCAGGGCGGACTGGCGGCCGTATCACCAGTTTCTTCCTCCGCCAAGTGTTATTGCGCCTCGGGCGATGATGAGAGGGAGTGAAATGGCAAGCGATCTTTAATCGACACCAATCTTCGTCTCACAGCCAGCACGGGAGGGTAGGGGGGGGGACTCGCCACTGCTCTTGAAATGAGGCCTTTTCACCAGTGCATCAAATGGGAGACTGTTCACCAGCCTCCTTCGTGCAGTTGTACAACTGGACAATTCTGTCCGCACGTGTCTGTGCGCGCGCCTGTGTGTTGAGACTATGTGTTTCTTCATGTGCGTGCGAGCGTGTGTACGTGCAAAGAATTCGCTAGCATGCTGGTTGTAATGTGAGGGTGTAAAACAAATATGTATTATTTGATACCATATTTCTTAAGTAAATAAATTTATGTATGTATATATATATATGCATTATCCAATTAGTAATTGTTGTTGTTTACACGTGCATTAAATTCACATTCATCAGTTTCATCGACCATCGACTGTCGAGAAGAGGACGAGAGGTAATGCTAAGGCCCTGACGACGACCACAGAATGGAGTCGATGTTGAAACGGTGAGGGTGAGCTACCAACGGTCACGAGCGGCCATTCTAAGCACGAGCTAAGGTGGGGGATGGGGGGGTCTTCCTGTTGCATGTGAAGCACGTGAGACATTTATTCCGAAGATTGAACATTTAGTTCATTTCAATCGCGAAACTGTGAGCATCCTAAGCGACTACCTTTTAAAAATAAGAATTAATTTTTTTTATAGGGAAGGCGATTTTTCAGGGCAAAAATAGAAAGATAATTAGTTTTGAAAACGAACAGAAAAAACAGTCTAAGAATTTCTGATATTAATGGGGTGGGGGAGAAAAATTTTGTAAGGAAAAAAATGGAGAAGATAGTTTGAGAATATTTTGGAAAGAAATTTTTTTTCCAAATAGCATAAAATAGAATTTGTGGAAATAGTGAAAAAGAGCCGAAGAATTTGTGAAAATAATAGAGAGAGTGGGTAAGAGAAGAGTAACATTTCAGAAATAAACAACAGGCAGAATTTCTGACACTAGAGAGTGTAGACAAATTTCTATCAATAGTGTGAATAGACATGACAGATACATTTACTATAATAACGAGAAACAGAAGAAATTCTGGATGTAATGACCAAAGGCATAATTTCTGACAACAGAATTAAATAAAAATACTGTGAAATAATGAAAGCATTTGTGAAGACAGTGAGAATCAGCAAAATAATTTCTGGAAATAATGGCGAAAGACAGAATATAGGAAAATAGAAAATAGAAGACTTTCTAAAAAAAAATAAAAAAAGTCCACAGCGGATTTCATGACAACTGTGAGAAACACAAGGCTATCTGAGAATAGCAGGAAATAGCTAGAGCTCTGGGGCCAGTTACACAACACGTTTCTAAACCTTAAAACTGTTCTAAAGAAGCAAAGTCTCTTGTCTGCCATTTTGATGCATTGCACAAGAAAATACAAAAAATTGTACTGAGAGGACGGACAGTCAGACTCACACATCTTTATCTTACTTACAACAGTTTTAATTTTAAAAATACTCAAATTGTGGTGTGCACTTAGGGCCTAAAAGTGTTTAAAATTAGAAATGTGTTGTGCGACTGGCCCCAGAAGACGATGTTTACGAAAAGTGGCGACAGAAACAGGTACACGGCAAACTGTGTGTGTGTGTGTGTTAGTGGGAGTGTGTGTGTGTGTGTGTGTGTGTCTGTGTGAGTGTGTGTGTGTGAGTGAGTGTGTGAGTGTGAGTGTGAGTGTGAGTGAGTGAGTGTGTGTGTGTGTTAGTGGGAGTGTGTGTGTGTCTGTGTGAGTGTGTGTGTGTGTGAGTGAGTGTGTGAGTGTGTTTGTGTGTGTGAGTGAGTGTGTGTGTGAGTGTGTGTGTGAGTGTGAGTGTGTTTGTGTGTGTGAGAGTGTGTGTGTGAGTGTGTGTGAGTGTGAGTGTGAGTGTGTGTGAGTGTGGGTGTGAGTGTGTGTGTGTGTGTGTGTGTGAGTGTGTTTGTGTGTGTGAGAGTGTGTGTGTGAGTGAGTGTGTGAGTGTGAGTGTGTGTGTGAGTGAGTGTGAGTGTGTGTGTGTGAGTGAGTGAGTGAGTGTGAGTGTGTGTGAGTGTGAGTGTGTTTGTGTGTGTGTGAGTGAGTGTGTGAGTGTGTGTGTGTGAGTGTGTTTGTGTGTGTGTGAGTGTGTGTGTGTGAGTGAGTGTGTGTGAGTGTGAGTGTGTTTGTGTGTGTGTGAGTGAGTGTGTGAGTGTGTGTGTGTGAGTGTGTGTGTGTGAGTGTGTGTGAGTGTGTGTGTGTGTGTGTGTGTGTGTGAAGAACTCGTCATCCCAGGCTACTTGTCAAGAAGGTGACCCTACAGTTGACCCCCCCACCCCTTGTCTTGAGGTCAGTGTCGCTGTAGACGACAGCAGTCGCCGGTTGTCGTGATGACGATGGTGACAGTGTTTTGACAGGTAGAGGACATCACCACAAGCTGGCCACCACAACTGTCGTTCCGCTACCATAGCAACCATCGCTAGCCTTCCCACGATCTCGGCTATGACAGAAGCCCAGAGGTAACAAGATGACAGTGTAGCGGGGCAGACGAGGATAAGAAATAAAATATCTGGTTACAAGAAAAAAAAGCAAACAGTGAGAAGAGAAGAAATCACTGGGGCGGACACACACACACACACACAAGCAAGACTGTGCCAGTGCCGTTGGAGGCGGAAAGAGAGAGAGAAAAAAAGGAGAGACTTTTGAGTTAAATCGCCAAATTAAAAGTCCTGTAGGTTCACGGGGTCAGTCGGACCATCCAGTGCCGGTGGGGGGGGGGGAGGGTGGGCTCTTCTAGAGGCTACAGACCACTGCAAGTCGTGGAGAGGATCCTTGCGGAGCTTGGAGTGTCTGGAACTGGGCCTCACCATCTCGCCACTCACTCTTACGGACTGAGACGGTCTTTGCCGACCTATAGCCGGTCCTTACACATTGAGACGGTCTTTGCCGACCTATAGCCGGTCCTTACGGACTGAGACGGTCTTTGCCGACCTATAGCCGGTCCTTACACATTGAGACGGTCTTTGCCGACCTATAGCCGGTCCTTACACATTGAGACGGTCTTTGCCGCCCTATAGCCGGTCCTTACACATTGAGACGGTCTTTGCCGACCTATAGCCGGTCCTTACAGATTTAGACGGTGTTTGCCGACCTATAGCCGGTCCCACTACAGCAGGTTTTTTTTTTAAAGTCTCATTGGTGAGCCGGAGGAGGGAGTGTCGGTGAGAAGGGTCTCGACTACATTAGCACCTGTCTGCACTGACGCTCACCTGACACCTGTCGCCACAAAATGAGGGCTGTCTCAGCCGCCTCCCCCTCCCCCGCACCAAAGGGACAGATGGGTTTCGAAGATTTAATATTTAGTTGGCAAAGTAGGGGAGGGTTACTACCCTGCAGTCTACACCTGGTTAACAAGCCCCAACTCCTCGCTCACAGCAATGGTGACACCACCACCTTCCCCATGACCGTTTTCAGCAGGGACACAACACCTTGTCATCTGTGAGTTCACAGGGTGTAGGACTGAAAACAATCATCGACAACAACAGCGGAATGAGAGAATAACCTCTTCCCTTATCCCCGAAACATGTACTGCACCCAACAAACTAAGGCAACCAGCCAGCCACATAGATCCCAAGAAGTTCACCGGGAAAGTCGTTTGGTGTGAAAGGTGTGACTTGACCACGTGGAGCGACTGCCGTGTGTTGTAAGTTGATGGACAGGTAAAACCACGCGGGGTTCGACCAAACGTCGCCGCCTTGTGGCGCCACTGACCGGGTCCCAAGCTAGGGCCGCGTGTGGCCACCTCTCCAGCCTCATGTTGTGTTGCTGCTGCTCCATCAGTCAACCCGTAAGAGGATTACCCAAAAACTCCTTTTGGGAGAGTTAAGCCGCTCGCAGCAAACAAGATGGCGCCGAGCAAATTGTAAGAGGAGACGAGAGCCGCGCGTGGAGGAGGCGGCGGTGCTATTACTCCGTGTCAGCCCTCTCTTAAATCAAACGCTGAAGCGATTCTCCTCGTGTCGAGGGCTCATTCTGCCCGCCGCCAAGTCTTACTTAAACCAGTCGCCGGGGACGTAAGAACACCAACTACACGCCACAGGACCAAACAGCAGGCTCTTGGTTGCCATGGTGATCTTGATTCTCTAGACAAGAGGCAGGACTAAGGATGGGGGAGGGGGGGGGGAAGTCGCACATTTACACGAACCCTCACGACTTAGGATGGAAGGATTGGAGGAGAGGAGTGTGGGGGGGGGGACACCGCGCAGCAAATGATATACTAGCTGCACAATCCGCTTGATGTTTGAGGATCGGTTTTGTCGGGGAAAAAAACATTTGCGATATTATCGCTGTAAGATGTGTAATAGAGGATACAATGAGGCCTCCATCACCGATACAACAGCTTGCTGGCAACACGACTGAGAGAGAGAGAGAGAGTTCAGAAAAATATACAACAGCTTGCTGGCAACACGACTGAGAGAGAGAAAGGAGTTCGATGTTGGCCCCTCCCTCTCTCGAACAGTTCAGTGAGTGACCAGTGCGCCGCCTAGTGGTAGCTGTGCCTTTGTCAAGATTGTGAGATGAGTGTTCTTTCACACAGTTATCAGTGTCATTACATGGCATGATAGCCCCGCCGTCATGTATAAACAGATTAAACCTTCTTTATTGCTAGCTTCCCATGATAACTTCCTTCCCATGATAACTAGCTTCCCATGATAACTTCCATATATCCGCCGAAACATTTTTCTGAGGGTCATATGACACCATTGCTGTCACAGACATGTCTGCCAAAACTTGTTGACTATGCTTGGTTGATGGCACTCGAAAAGAAGGGAAAAAACCCTCATTGGTCACTGGCAAGAAATGCTTTGTTAACGGCTAACGGGCAAGATATCTGGCTGTGAGGTACACATACACATACACATATACACATACACACATATACATACACACATACAAATATACACACACATATACATACACACATACACACACACATACATTACTGTACAGGTAACAGTAGCACATCTAAAACACTGGGCTCCACCAGTCGTCTGACCATCTTGTGCCCTCAGCAAGTGCTGACATGTCATGTCTGGCTATTCTCATGTCGGCTGAGAGGAAAGATGATTGTCTGCAGGGTTACTTCCCTCAACTAGGTCTGCGCTCTCACCCAAACTATGACAAACACGCCTCAAACAAAATAGACGAGTAGCAGTTGACATTGTTTAATTACTCAAAGTTTAGACGTCAAGGATGTGAGGAAACAAGATGAGTAATACAAAAATAATGGTGAAGGTAGTATGTATAGTCAATAGTCACATGATGAGTGTTGTGTGTATAGTAAATAGTCACATGTCGAGTGTTGTGTGTATAGTCAATAGTCACATGATGAGTGTTGTGTGTATAGTCAATAGTCACATGATGAGTGTTGTGTGTATAGTCAATAGTCACATGTTGAGTGTTGTGTGTATAGTCAATAGTCACAGGTTGAGTGTTGAGTGTATAGTCAATAGTCACATGATGAGTGTTGTGTGTATAGTCAATAGTCACATATTGAGTGTTGTGTGTATAGTCAATAGTCACAGGTTGAGTGTTGTGTGTATAGTCAATAGTCACATGATGAGTGTTGTGTGTATAGTCAATAGTCACATGTTGAGTGTTGTGTGTATAGTCAATAGTCACAGGTTGAGTGTTGAGTGTATAGTCAATAGTCACATGTTGAGTGTTGTGTGTGTAGTCAATAGTCACATGATGAGTGTTGTGTGTATAGTAAATAGTCACATGTTGAGTGTTGTGTGTATAGTCAATAGTCACATGATGAGTGTTGTGTGTATAGTCAATAGTCACATGTTGAGTGTTGTGTGTATAGTCAATAGTCACAGGTTGAGTGTTGTGTGTATGGTCAATAGTCACATGATGAGTGTTGTGTGTATAGTCAATAGTCACATGATGAGTATTGTGTGTATAGTCAATAGTCACAGGTTGAGTGTTGTGTGTATAGTCAATAGTCACATGATGAGTGTTGTGTGTATAGTCAATAGTCACATGTTGAGTGTTGTGTGTATAGTCAATAGTCACGTTGAAGGTTGTGTGTATAGTCAATAGTCACATTAGTTTTGTGTGTATAATCAATAGTCATGTTGAGTGTTGTGTGTATAGTCAAAAGTCATGTTGAAGGTTGTGTGTGTAATCAATAGTCACATGAGTGTTGTGTGTATAGTCAATAGTCATGTTGAAGGCTGTGTATAGTCAATAGTCACATGTTGATTGTTGTGTGTAGTCAATAGTCATATGTTTACTGGTGTGTGTAGTCAATAGTCACAGGTTGAGTGTTGTGTGTATAGTCAATAGTCACATGATGAGTGTTGTGTGTATAGTCAATAGTCACATGTTGAGTGTTGTGTGTATAGTCAATAGTCACGTTGAAGGTTGTGTGTATAGTCAATAGTCACATTAGTTTTGTGTGTATAATCAATAGTCATGTTGAGTGTTGTGTGTATAGTCAAAAGTCATGTTGAAGGTTGTGTGTGTAATCAATAGTCACATGAGTGTTGTGTGTATAGTCAATAGTCATGTTGAAGGCTGTGTATAGTCAATAGTCACATGTTGATTGTTGTGTGTAGTCAATAGTCATATGTTGACTGTTGTGTGTAGTCAATAGTCACATGATGAAGGTTGTGTGTATAGTCAATAGTCACATGATGAAGGTTGTGTGTATAGTCAATAGTCAATGAATGCATGCTGGTGAGTGAATGAGACCAGTGACAGAGACCAGATACCAGGAGCATGGTAGTCTGTGGCAGACCGATGATGTCCGTTATTACTTACACCTGCATGACACACGTCATGTCGTCTGTAAGCAGAGTCTGGTGTGTTGGTCAGACCGGTGTAACACTAGTATCACAACCTACATGGAATGGCTCCCTCCCTCCATTCAACCTGACTTGCCACCGCCATAGTAGACTTTGGTTCTCTGTACTTGGTCCCACCTTTTATGGAATGTTTCAGGGAATCTTCTCGCAGCCTTTTCATCATCCGCCACCACAGACAGGAACAGCTGGATTCAGGATGTAAGGAACGGGAAGTAAACACACTGCACCACTCCAAGCATCAATGTCTATGGTTTATCTGATTTGCATGGCCAGTAAGGAGTGCAGGGCCTGAAGAGAGCCTATGATATCTTAAATGCCGATGACTTAAAGGTGTTCAGTCTAGGGGATGAGGTGACCAGCTGTGTGGGGCCTGTAGGGAGGAGGGTGTCCTGGATACCGTGTCTTGGCGAACTGGGGGAGGGGAAACATTTTGGTGATGACAAACCTGTGAATCTCAAACGGTACATAAAGTCTGCAGTCACTTTTGTCTAAGTGCAGATGAACTAAATAGTAACAAAAATACTAATCGATGTTGACTGTTCATGTTGATAACCTCGTGGTAATAATTGTGTCAATACTACAAATTTGTTATGTAGAGAAAAAGACAAAGTCCGTAGGATATTGGCAATGACAGTTAGGATTGTACACATGGCACCCATCAAAGGTAGCTGTAGGGTAACTGACTGACTGAAATGTAATAAGACAAGAAAATGCCCCTGTCTCACACACAGAGTAGTAACCGTGGTGGGGTGAGAGGACATACAAGCTGCAAGTCGCCGCCATGTCTTAAGGACAGTTCTGGGGACCGGTCACGTGACCAGGGCTTTACCCATGGGACCGTCTGACCGCCAGCTCGTGCGCTCGGAGAAAAGTGTGCCAGTGAAGATAGCAAGTTGTCTTTTCTTGCTTTCAGGTACATAAGCAGTTTGTTCATCACAACTGGATCACAACTCCTCCCTCGAGCGCTCGACATGGTGTTGTGTTCACTGTAACGTTCATACCAGTGTTCACAGCAAGAGGTGACCGCTTCCGTCACCAGTGTTAGCAGCAAAATGTGAACAGACGCTCATGATGACAGGATGAACAGACGAGGACAGGGATCGGGAAGGGAGAGGGAAGGGAGAGAGAATGGAGAGACTGCTACACTTGTAAGTGTTACTGTCGAGACTTTACAGCACAAAAGAACTGCTACACTTGCAAGTGTTACTGTCAAATCGTTTTAGCAGACATCAAGATGTGTGATGGAGAGAACTGTCTTGAGGTCTCTATATTACAGAAGACAACGAGGCTCACCCTGACAAGTCTGTTCTGCTGTGTGGTCTCGTGAGAACAAAGATCATTAATCTCTCTCTCTCTCTCCTCCTCATTTCTTGTAGTCAACAAAAAACAATTGAAAGCGAAGACAGAAAAAGAAGGAAGTGAGTATCTTGGTGTCTTCGTGTGTTGACGTACAGAGACAGCAGGTTGTAGCAGCGACTGTGTACAACTTGTGACCCACTTGTGACCCTGTACAACATGTGACCCTGTACACCATGTGACCGTGTGTATACATTAAAAAGCATTAAACGCATACAAACGTCTCCCCCCCCCACCCCGAGGGTTCCAGCAACATTGCACACTGTGCGGTGATGTCAGCCATCCAATCACGTTCATCCTTACATCGCCCGACAGGCTGGTGGTGGAGAAGCTCGCTCCACAGTCTTGAGTTCTCAACGTTTCTTCACTACCTCCATCAATGGTGGCTCCACAGCTTTCAATCCTAGAATTGTTCAGTCGCACCTCCAACGTGTGACGTCAGAAGGTCGTGAGCGCGGTCCACCACCACCAGCACCACTTGTTTCACTTAGCTGCTCACCGCTCCTGTTCCACCCCCCCAACTCCTACACCTGGCAGTCACGATACACGTGACCACAAGCAAACAATGGTGGCGGTGAGGTCGTCACGGTGACGTTACAGGTCCGTGAGGTCGAAGAGCTAACAGTGACGACAAAAAGGTCAAGGTCTGATCGGAAACAAAGTGACTTTCACACACACACACACACACACACAACACACACAGACATCGGGTGGAGTCTAGCAGACAAAGAAGTGATTTGTGGTTAAAGTGTCCTCTTCTCACAACAAGACGAGAGAGAGAGAGAGAGAGAGAGAGAGAGAGGGTCAAAGGTCAGTGATGCGCCATGCTGTTAGCCGAGAACTTCATGCGCTTCTGCTTCTGGCGCTGGTTGCAGAACCACACGCGCACCACATTCTTCTTGAGGTCCAGCTTCTCGGCGATCTGCGCGATCTTCTCGCCGGAGGGTCTGGGCTGCACGGCGAAGTAAGCCTCCAGACTGCGCTTCTCCGGCGCCGCGATGCTCGTGCGCTTGCGCTTCTTCTCGCCGTTGAGGCCGCTCTCCTCCGTCTTGCGCTCACGAGCCTGGCGCTCGGCCTCCTCCAGCCACGTCATGAGGATGGGCTTGAGGGCGATCATGTTGTTGTGGCTCAGTGTCAGCGACTCAAAGCGGCAGATGGTGGACTGCGACAGACACCCCACGCCGGGAATCTTGAGGTTGGCCAGCGCTGACCCCACGTCGGCCTGCGTGACCCCCAGCTTGATGCGGCGCTGCTTGAAGCGCTCGGCAAACATCTCCAGCTCGCGCGGGTCGCAGTCGCTGTCGTGGACGCCAGGGTGGTGGTGGTGATGGTGATGGTGATGCGGATGGTGGGCCGCGTGGTGGTGCGCCGCGTGCATGCTGGCATGGTGTGCGGGTGGCAGACCCGGATGAGTGTTGACGGCAGACGGGTGGGCGGCAGTGTACATGGGTGCGTACATCTGATGGTGGGGCGGGGAGTGCGCCGTGTGCCCGTGTGGTGCTGACGTCACGCCGGCCACGTTGTGGTGATGGTGGTGATGGTGGTCGGCCATGGAGGCGACGGGACCCAGCGGCATGGGCGGTGGGTTGCTGGGTGTCAGCGGCTCAAACATAGAGTCGCTGCTGGGCCCGAAGGCGCTGGCGTGGGGGTGCATGGGCATCTGGGGTCTGGCTGGCCCAGCCGTGTGGCTCGTGAAGTCCGGAGTGTGGCCATACAGACCCTCCGGCTTCATCAGCTGATGGCCGGGGGCCGGACCTTTGCCCATGTCCACCACAGCCATGGCCTCCGCTCGAGCCAGCAACCCATCGTCCAAACCAGAGAAGAAATTGCCCTGAACAGAAAACAGTATGTTGGTTAGCTCCAGTACACATACAGCTCTATCAAAAGAAGAAAGAAAGAAAGAAAGAAAGAAAGAAAGAAAGAAAGAAAGAAAGAAAGAAAGAAAGAAAGAAAGAAAGAAAGAAAGAAAGAAAAACCCACCGCAAATGTAGGAAACTTTACAATGAGTTAAAAAGTATTTCGTTGAAGCTGAAGGACTCGTGGTGGTGTGCATGTAGAGCGGATAAGGGAGACAACCGGCGAGTAGCTCTTATCCTGGCGGACAGCGGCGAAAGTCTCTGAATGCACGTGAGTCTCGGACTCTACACTCGTGACTTAGTCCATCGCCAGGTAAATGTGGCGGCTGTCGTGGTTGTCAGGGCTGACAATGTCGGTGTTTGACTACAAATCGACTGTTGTGTGACAAAACGCACCTGTCTGAAGGGTTTTAGATGAAGAATTATTAAAATGTCAACAGAAAACCCAACAGAAAATCGACACAAGTATGAGGAGGGTAACAATGGCGGCGCCACACGCCCTCAGCCCGCTTGTGGACAATTACATTAGACAAAAGAAAACTAAACATAGCTAAATAAGAAAGTCAACAATGAGGGTTAGTCACTGTCCAGCAACACTGGCAGTCATGATCAAGTCAATAAATAATAATTTGTCGTCTTCTCACCCAAGACATTGCACGTTGTGTGTTAAAAAGCACCATGTTGAGTGAGAGCACCATGCTGTTCATTTAAACACTAGAGTCAATGCTACATTCCACACAGGTAGAAAATACACTCCGCACGTGCTTTCACTCATTCAATTCTTTGTCTCAAGTGCCTCGGGAATTCATTTCTGTAGTAATTGTTTCACATTTCATTTTCCTGTCGTTGAGTTATGGTGTGACTGACTACTGAGCAACACACAATCACAACCTCACACTCACTCATGCAGCGATGTTTGATTGCAGTAGATGTTTGTTTGATTGCAGTAGATGTTTGTTTGATTGCAGTAGATGTTTGTTCGTGATTGGATGTTTGTTTGATTGTGGTAGGATGTTTGTTTGTTCTCCCCTCTTTTCTAAAAATAATTTCATTTCTCGGGCCACTGATCGCGGAGGGCAGTTGTGCACCTCACCGTCGCGCATGCGTACGACATCCACAGACTCACGGTTAACTCACCAACAGCGGAGAGCAGGCGATGGCGGACAGATGTGTTTCACGTGCATGTCATCCTTGGTCATCGCCATCAAAGACACGAGGACGCGAGCATGCGCACACGAATGGCCACGAGAGACTCTGTCAGGTATCATTGTTATTTGCTGTATCGTTTGACTAAGCTGACATTTTATAAGGATTAACGTGTAAGAACGAGAGAGCGTGAATGACGTCAGTTGTTCGGATGACGTGTATGAGTGATGTAAAAAAGTGAAGGAAATGACGTGAGAGAGAGAGAGAGCGCGAGCAGCAGTTAGTAGTCAGGTAGGAGAAGAGAGAGGTTGAGGACGGAAAGACAAGTAGAGTAGGAATTGTAAGAAGAATTTGTTGAGTAGGGCGTTTAGGAGTATAGAGATGGATGAGGTGAGTAGGTATTCTTGTAGATATTCAGACAGGCAGGACTCAAAGGTTAGGGA
This sequence comes from Marisa cornuarietis, assembly GCA_004794655.1. Taxonomy (NCBI): domain Eukaryota; kingdom Metazoa; phylum Mollusca; class Gastropoda; order Architaenioglossa; family Ampullariidae; genus Marisa; species Marisa cornuarietis. Next base: position 516,404 of record SMMW01000642.1, on the reverse strand, counting down.
GTTTATTATTTTAAAGTAATCTGGATGTAGGAATCGTTCTTTTAACTGACTTTTCATTTGTGTATTTTCCTTGTTTTGTTCTGTTATTCATACTTAGTAAAGCAGAGACATTCGTTAGGCAAGTCATTCTTTTCTTTTAATTTGTGTGAAAGAACACGTGTTTGTCAGGCTCCGTGTATGTGTTGAAAGGACTGAGTGACTGATACACTGCGCGGTGGTCGTGAGAGACTGTAGTAGACAATACCGCGACCAGCCCAGATATACACACGGAATATTACAAAATAAATATTGGCATATAAACCCTGAGCTTTACTATTCATATTTTAAATTAATAAATATTTAAATTAATATAATAAATACTACAAAATATTTCACGGTAAAGTTTAAAAATATATGATTTTAAAATATTTACCTGTATATAAAAAACATTAAAACAATGGAGGAGGGTCAGTTATCAGAAAGTAACTAAGGACACTCGTTTAGGCATTTCACTTTTTCCTCTACAACCTTGTCTCATTCGTGTTGGTAGACAAGTGAGTTTTCCGTGAGTGGTTGCATGTATGAAACGAGAGGATAATAACAACAACAACAACAAGCATTTGCCCGTCTAACATTGGGTTCAACATAAAGGCAGCACTTTAAACAATGCAGTGACACGAAGATTAACTACAAAATCCAGCGGGTGATAATAGGAAAGGGAGACAATCAAGTGCTATAGGTATTTCAAAAAAGAGGTGAATGTGAAGGTGAATGAGTCCGGTGTGATGCTATGGGGCTATTTCACAAAGCAGCCTGGTGTGTGAGACACTGCAGGCCAGTAATCTTGCCGGTGACACAGTTGACATGTTTCTGGTGAAAAAGGTCTGCTTGTGTGACTGGAGTAAAGTATGGCGGACATACCTTCACTTACTCTCCTGCACTCATCACTCGCATGGCTACTGCCTTTGTTCACTAATGTCTGCCTGATAGTCCTCCCTCCACGTTACACTAGACCTAGACAAACTGTGTGGATTACCGCTGGAAAAACTGTGTGGATTACTGCTAGACAAATTGTGTGGATTACTGCTAGACAAATTGTGTGGATTACCGCTGTAAAAACTGTGTGGATTACCGCTAGTAAAACTGTGTGGATTACGGGCAGACAAAATGTGTGAATTACGGCGAGACAAATCGTGTGGATTACGGGTAGACAAAATGTATGAGTTACCGCTACACAAAATTTGTGGATTACAGCTAGAAAAACTGTGGATTACCACTAGAAAAACTGTGTGGATTACGGGCAGACAAAATGTGTGAATTACGGCTACACAAAATGTGTGAAATACCGATACACAAAATGTGTGAATTACCGATACACAAAATGTGTGAATTACCGATACACAAATGCTTAGATTACCGCTACACGAAATGTGTGGATTAATGCTACACAAAATGTGTGAATTACTGATACACAAAATGTGTAGATTACCGCTACACGAAATGTGTGGATTTACGCAAAAAATTGGGGATTACCGATACACAAAATGTGTGGATTATCACTAGACAAAATGTGTGGATTACCACTACACAAAAATGTGTGGATTACCACTACACAAAATGTGTGGATTACCGATACACAAAATGTGTGGATTATCACTAGACAAAATGTGTGGATTACCACTACACAAAATGTGTGGATTATGACTACACAAAATGTGTGGTTTACCACTACACAAAATGTGTGGATTACCGATACACAAAATGTGTGGATTATCACTAGACAAAATGTGTGGATTACCACTACACAAAATGTGTGGATTATGACTACACAAAATGTGTGGTTTACCACTACACAAAATGTGTGGATTACCGATACACAAAATGTGTGGATTATCACTAGACAAAATGTGTGGATTACCACTACACAAAATGTGTGGATTATGACTACACAAAATGTGTGGATTACCACTACACAAAATGTGTGGATTATGACTACACAAAATGCGTATCTCTGCGATGCGGAAACTGGCGCATTATAAAACGACATCATTATCACCACCACACGTATGGGGAAGATACGGACAACAACTACTACTGTGTACGAACTTTGTTCATTGAAAATAAATTTACATATTCTTCGAAACGATGTCAACGATACTCGGCATACGAAGCAGAATAAAACAGTTTGTTATCACATTGCAGTCAGTGTTTGACGAACACATCCAGTGTCGTCTGACGTCTTCTGTTGACGGACTGTACTTCAACAACATCATCATCAATGCCAGGAACAACTGTCAGCGTCGTAATCTTCATTTTCTCGTAGCATTCAATGGATAAAAATTCTTCATAATTTTCGCCACATTTCCCTTATCATTTCTTTTGTCCACAGCCATCTCCAGGACCAACTGCTCAAAGCTTCTTTTTCGTATTGGCTGTCACGATCTTTAGTCCGACTGTTGGTGCAAATAAGCGAATAATATGAGGCTTGTGTCACAGGATTTGTTTCAGTTCTTTAGGATTCAGTTCCAATAAGTGGCTGGTCCCATTTCCCGGATTGGACTGTGTTGCCTGTTGTGAACTTGTTAGCTTGTTGTTATATACTGGACACATCATCAACCATTACAGTTAATGATTAATGCAAGGAACACGGAAAGCTCGTCTGCTCCGTCGCCCGTCACACACACACACACACACACACACACACACACACACACACACACACACACACACACACACACACACACACACACACACACACACACACACACACACACAAGGAGCACAGAAAGGCGAGACAGAAATACAAAGAATGCCAACAGCAGAAAGAGTTAGCATTGATATGACAAGAATACAAGTCAAACATTTCTTTCTGTTGGTCTGTTGGTTCAGTTTGTCCTCAACATAACACAAACAGTAGGTAGGATGTACACTGAATACCCACAGAAATAAAATCTCCCCCTCAAAAACCCCCTCCTCTTCTAAGATTGAGTTTGTTCTCAGGAGGGAAGTAACCTCAGAAGAGTGAGTGTGTGGTTTACACAAAGTGCTGCCTGCTTGAGGCCAGTCTCTGTGTTCACAGGCCAGGTCACGTGGGTCACGTGGCCAGGTGTGAACACGCGGCCTGCCAGCGGCAGTCACCCCACACAAAGACACAAACCAATGCTCAGGGTTTTAGGGCTGAGAGGCTGCAGCACTTAATCTTTCAAGACGATGTGCACCAAATTAACTTCATGTGTGATGCTCATGATCTCTTCCAAATGTTTGCACCGAGTGTACATCACTCACTCTCCTCTTCTCTCGTGTGTGTCTCTCTCTCTCTCACACACACATCGCAATACATAATAGATAGTAATAAACAAATTATTTCAAACTACTGTATCTTAAGCTTGCAGACAGACAGAACTACAGGCAAGCAGACACGCTGCCATACAGTCAATAAGTAAAATAATCGGAAGTTTCTGGAGACATTTATATGACTTGAAGTACACGCGCACACATGAGGACTGAGACATTATTTTAAACTCATTATTATACAGAGACACACACAGCCTCTCTCTCTCTCTCTAGATATATCTATATATTTATATTGATAAAGAGAGAGAGGAAGATTAACAAATGCTTCAAACTCCAAACAAGGAAAATGCAGCATCGCAGCAAAAGAAACTATTCTTTGTGTTTGTGGAAGAGATTTGTCACTAAAACTCTCACCGAGTGACTAGAAAGATGCAAAAGGTTGAAAATTCGTGATCCTAGTCGCATGACCAGGACTAGAGACTGCGCCTTCCCGCTGTTAAATAGCATTTGCTTCAAATACAGGTGTTTACATTTTAGTTTCTGTGATAATAACTGACAAAGTCTTATTTCAATGTCTGTGATAATAATAACTGACAAAGTCTTATTTTAGTGTCTGTGATAATAACAACTGACAAAGTCTTATTTTAGTGTCTGTGATAATAACAACTGACAAAGTCTTATTTTAGTGTCTGTGATAATAACAACTGACAAAGTCTTATTTTAGTGTCTGTGATAACAACAACTGACAAAGTCTTATTTTAGTGTCTGTGATAATAACAACTGACAAAGTCTTATTTCAATGTCTGTGATAATAACAACTGACAAAGTCTTATTTTAGTGTCTGTGATAACAACAACTGACAAAGTCTTATTTTAGTGTCTGTGATAATAACAACTGACAAAGTCTTATTTCAATGTCTGTGATAATAACAACTGACAAAGTCTTATTTCAATGTCTGTGATAATAACAACTGACAAAGTCTTATTTTAGTGTCTGTGATAACAACAACTGACAAAGTCTTATTTCAATGTCTGTGATAATAACAACTGACAAAGTCTTATTTCAATGTCTGTGATAATAACAACTGACAAAGTCTTATTTTAGTTTCTGTGATAATAACAACTGACAAAGTCTTATTTCAATGTCTGTGATAATAACAACTGACAAAGTCTTATTTTAGTTTCTGTGATAATAACAACTGACAAAGTCTTATTTCAATGTCTGTGATAATAACAACTGACAAAGTCTTATTTTAGTGTCTGTGATAATAACAACTGACAAAGTCTTATTTGAGTGAAAGAGGCGGGGCTTAGAACCACGACTCAATTAAGAATTAATGTCTCACAATTTCTCCGGCTGATACCAATACTCAAATTAATTTCAGAGGGAGTTTTAAGAGTTAAGAGGGAGAGCTTTGCATTCCGGCTGATAACACACACACACACACACACACACACACACACACACACACACACACACACACACACACACACAACAGAGAGAAAGAGAGAGAGAGATGAATATGCTTGCATACTTTTCGTTTTTGTGTGTTTCCAATTAGAAGTCAAACGGTTAATTTAAGTCTGGACATTTAAAAATGTATCGGCATAAAGTCTTTTTTTAAAAAGGCAAACTGATATTTAAATAAACTGAAAATAATTAGAATCGTATCATCCCACTTAACTAACAACTACAGTATCAGTAGTGAAATAGTTGATTTGGCGCCACAGTACCCGACTATCACATCACAAACCAGCCACAACCAAAGACGAATGAGAAGACAAACAAAGTAATGACTACCAACTAGCTATTCTGACTATGACATACATAGTTATATATGAAATACATTGTTATACATGAAATACATTGTTCAAGAGAGCGATTGCTTTATTCACTTAATGTTATTGCCAGCCATGAATTGTCAACACTATAGTCATCCATGTAGTGTTTGTCAACTAGTGTTTGCGACATAGTGGTGGGCCGTGATTTCTAGCTACTCATTGTCAGCCACATCATGTTATCTACTCATTGTCAGCCACATCATGTTATCTATTTATTGTCAGCCACATAATGTTACCTACCCAGATAGTAATGAAACATTTATAAACGTTTTAAAAGCGCTAACATAGTTGTAATAATGTAAAAATTTGATATAAAATATTTTAGAAACATTTCAGAAACATTTACGGAATAAAGATTTTAAAACTGAAACATTTTGCAAACATTTTAAAATTGTAGGAAACATAACATTTATATTAAAATATTAAATAAATATTATGTAAACATTTGCCAAAAACTTCTTAAGATATATGACGTAGGATTATGATGCAGTGAGTATGACGTAGAATGTATGACGTAGTAATTGATTGTTGAATGAGAGAAACGACAGAGGACAGTTACAATGTTGGGGTATATCTAACTCGGTAGGACATTGACCACATAGCACACCCCTCCCCTACCCTCTCTCCCCGAGTTGGCAAACATCGCCAATGTATTATTCATGCCACACGCGGACAATGCACGGCTGCTGCTGTCAGAAATTGTTTCTGATTTTGACTCCAAAAAATCCTCCGAAAGCCTCTTGTTGATAATGGATAATGGCAGTGCGCTGAGGCAAATGGTTATGTTGATATTGTAGTCCATATGCTGTTATATTCGCATTGTGTCTGTCTGTCTGTTCACTGCCCAGACTACAGGCAAACTGACGATCAAATCACTTTTGAACTTTCACATTTGAAATAGTTGACCAATGTGGCCATCGTAATCAGACCGACTTCATAAAATATTTCTTGAGACAAATTTTCCCTCCCAACATGTCTTCAGTGCAACAATCGTCATTATTACGAAATATGATGCTATGCTGCATAGACAACTCTACAATCATCTGTTGAGTGAAATAATCACGATTGTTATCAAATGTTATACTATGCTACACAAGACATTTCTGAACTCAGGGGCTGGCAGAAGCTCTGTGGTGGGTATTGCAGTAACTTCTCGTCTCAAACACACGCTGATACCAAAGCTGCATTAACGACTACTAAAGATCTTGTTATTTACAACATCACCGACTACTAAAGATCTCGTTATTTACAACATCAATAACTACTAAAGATCTTATTATTTACAACATCACCGACTACTAAAGATCTTGTTATTTACAACATTAACGGCTACAAAAGATCTTGTTATTTACAACATTAACGGCTACAAAAGATCTTGTTATTTACCTCATTACCGGCAACTAAAGATCTTATTTACAGCATCAATAACTACTAAAGATCTTGTTATTTACCTCATCATCGGCTACTAAAGATCTTGTTATTTACAGCATCATCTTGTTATTTACAGCATTAACGACTACTAAAGATCTTGTTATTTACCTCATCATCGACTATTAAAAATCTTATTATTTACAGCATCATCTTGTTATTTATAACATTAACGGCTACTAAAGATCTTGTTATTTACAGCATCATCTTGTTATTTACAGCATTAACGACTACTAAAGATCTTGTTATTTACATCATTAACGACTACTAAAGATTTTTTTATTGATAGGATCAACGGCTACTAAAGATCTTGTTATTTACAGCTTCATCTTGTTATTTATAACATTAACGGCTATTAAAGATCTTGTTATTTACAGCATCAATGACTACTAAAGATCTTGTTATTTACAGCATCAATGACTACTAAAGATCTTGTTATTTACAGCATCAATGACTACTAAAGATCTTGTTATTTACAGCATTAACAACTACTAAAGATCTTGTTATTTACAGCATTAACAACTACTAAAGATCTTGTTATTTACATCATTAACGACTACTAAAGATCTTGTTATTTACATCATTAACGACTACTAAAGATTTTTTTTATTGATAGGATCAACGGCTACTAAAGATCTTGTTATTTACAGCTTCATCTTGTTATTTACAGCATTAACGACTACTAAAGATTTTTTATTTATAAGATCATCTTGTTATTTATAATATTAACGGCTACTAAAGATCTTGTTATTTACAGCGTTAACGGCTATAAACGATCTTGTTATTTACAGCATCAATGACTACTAAAGATCTTGTTCTTTACAGCATTAACGACTACTAAAGATCTTGTTATTTACAGCATTAATGACTACTAAAGATTTTTTTATTTTTTTTCTATTTATAAGATCATCTTGTTATTTATAATATTAACGGCTACTAAAGATCTTGTTATTTACAGCGTTAACGGCTATAAACGATCTTGTTATTTACAGCATCAATGACTACTAAAGATCTTGTTATTTACAGCATTAATGACTACTAAAGATTTTTTTATTTTTTTTCTATTTATAAGATCATCTTGTTATTTATAATATTAACGGCTACTAAAGATCTTGTTATTTACAGCGTTAACGGCTATAAACGATCTTGTTATTTACAGCATCAATGACTACTAAAGATCTTGTTATTTACAGCATTAATGACTACTAAAGATTTTTTTATTTTTTTTCTATTTATAAGATCATCTTGTTATTTATAATATTAACGGCTATAAACGATCTTGCTATTTACAGCGTCAACGACTACTAAAGATCCTGTTATTTATAGGATCAACGGCTATTAACGATCTTGTTATTTACAGCGTCAACGACTACTAAAGATCCTGTTATTTACAGGATCAAAGACTACTAAAGATCCTGTTATTTACCTCATCATCGACTACGAAAGATCCTGTTATTCACAGACTCATCTTGTTATTTATAACACTAACGGCTACTAAAGATCTTATTATTTACAGCATCATCTTGTTATTTATAACACTAACGACTACTAAAGATCCTGTTATTTATAGGATCAACGACTACTAATGATCCTGTTATTTATAGGATCAATGACTACTAATAATCCTGTTATTTATAGGATCAACGACTACTAAAGATCCTGTTATTTGTAGGATCAATGAATACTAAAGATCCTGTTATTCACAGCACAGATGTAGGAACTGACTTGCAGTAATAAGATACGGGAGAGAATTTTCACTAGCAACAATAATAAATGACTATACACATAAACAGATAACAACCCATTGTACCTTTTTATACAATTATCAGCATTCACGATGCGAGTTTTTTCGAATCTCAAATTTCACATTCCTTTGATGGAATCTTTTTAACAGCAAGGATGAAGACTGCTGTCACTACTGAGGAGGTGTTACCGACAAACACAGCCAGAGCCACACCTGACAGTCTTGTCTCAAGTGTAGAATAGTAAGACACACCTACACCTGATAGCTGACCATCTCTAGATATATCTGACAGTGTTGTCTCAAGTGTAAAATAGTAAGACACACCTACACACCTATACCTGATAGCTGACCATCTCTAGATATACCTGACAGTCTTGTCTCAAGTGTAGAATAGTAAGACACACCTACACCTGATAGCTGACCATCTCTAGATATACCTGACAGTCTTGTCTCAAGTGTAAAATAGTAAGACACACCTACACCTGATAGCTGACCACCTCCAGATGTACCCTACAGTTGTAACATCAACTACTGACTACCCTGTTATTGGCTAACAGACCAAATTGAGTGCAAAATTAATGTCAAACTGAATAATTCAATAGCAGCAAATAATACCAAAGAGTTAGTGACGAGGGAGGTATACTATTACCGATGATTGCCAATATAAAGAGAATACTGAATGAACGAGTGGAGATGAATAAATAAATAAACACAAACCAGTTTTGTGTCTGTTTAGTCTCACAACAGGTAAATAAAATAATGTACAAGCCAGTTTTGTGTCTGTTTAGTCTCACAACAGGTAAATAAAATAATTTATCGTACAAACCAGTTTCGTGTCTGTTTAGTATCACAACAAGTAAATAAAATAATTTATCGTACAAACCAGTTTCGTGTCTGTTTAGTCTCACAACAAGTAAATAAAATAATTTATCGTACAAACCAGTTTTGTGTCTGTTTAGTCTCACAACAAGTAAATAAAATAATTTATCGTACAAACCAGTTTTGTGTCTGTTTAGTCTCACAACAGGTAAATAAAATAATTTATCGTACAAACCAGTTTTGTGTCTGTTTAGTCTCACAACAGGTAAATAAAATAATTTATCGTACAAACCAGTTTTGTGTCTGTTTAGTCTCACAACAGGTAAATAAAATCACTGATGTGAAATGTCGGCGCTTAAACATATTTATTTGTATTTTGTATTGAGATTGTATTTAAACTGTTGAAGTAAAATAACAATTTAAATTTTTTCAAAACAGAAATATGTTTATAGAAAGACAGTGAAAGACAGAGGTAATGAACGAAAGTAAGGTGTGAATTAGAGAAGAAAGACAGAAGCCGGCGGAGGGAAGAGAAACAAGTGGTGACCTCGTGCTGTAAGTTCACACCATGGTGAGTGCACCAAGTGATTTCCCTCCCTCCCTCCCGCTCCTGCAGACAAGACTAGCGGTGAGTACAAGTACTAAATAGTAAAAGTATTTCTCTCTCCCCCCACCCACCCAACTCGCATTCTCTCTTGTCTTTTGTCTCAGTCCTGCCGATTGTCGCTCTTGTAATCTGCATACAGTGAAAGTCCTTGTGTCACGCGCGCTGGTTGGCACGTGCTGGATTTCACTGGCGATAAGACAACACGCTGGCTGGCAGCACGCTCGTCAATAACGGTTCTTTCAACGAGCAAATTAGTCTTTGTTAATCGACAAGAAAGACTAGCGCACCGAGCCTTGAGGACTAGAGAAGACCTTACACGCCCGCCACAGACAGGACATTCCTCACACACACACACACACACACACACACACACACACACACACACACACACACGTACGTTACAGTCCGGTGAGTAACGGCAGGTAAGTGGTTAACGGTTTGCCTCAGTTAGTGACGTCAGTAAACCCGGTGAAGCAGGTCAGCCGTGACTGTGTCAGTTTGATCACGGCTCACATGATGAAGCTATAGGGCTAGAGACCGGTCCACACACCATGCAGTACTTTCTTGCTAACAACCAAAGTCTACAAAAAAAAACTGATGAGAAAATACTACAACAAGAAAACCCAATCGAAAAAAAAAATATAAGAAGATACGAGTAAGATGAAGAAAACACGGGAGAGAGGGGGAAACAACAACAACAACAACACCCCCCCCCAGTAAACATGAAATTGACAACATTGATGACAAGAGGACAAGAGTGAGTGAGAAGGAGAGAGAGAGAGACTGGCTGAGAAGTCATAACGGCTTATGTAAAAAAAAAAAAAAGGACAAGAAACCAAGATGAGATTTTGAAATGTCCACAGGCGGTGTAATACAAACAGAATGTACTAAGAAATCCCTTGCAAACTAATAAAAGGTAAAAGCCAAGGAGGCGAAAAGAACGGAGACGCTCACCTGTAGGGTAGAGGAGGGCGGGTAAAGCCAACACAACTGAGCCTCACCTGTCCCTCGCAGCCGGCCAGCAAAGGTGGCCGTCTCCTGCCCAACACAAGAAGCGCGTGCAGGCTCTACACCCGACGAAATTCCAGGAAACGAGCGAACTTTATCAACGATGAACACCGCCAAACGAAGAAAGTTGATGAACGATGAACACCGCCAAACGAATGAAGTTGATGAACGATGAACACCGCCAAACGAAGGAAGTTGATGAACGATGAACACCGCCAAACGAAGGAAGTTGATGAATGTTGTATGCTGTGGACACCAGCCCGAGGCGAAATGCTGGATGAACGGTGAATATTGTCAACATCACACTCACGTGCACACAACAACGACCAGAGCGACGACACCACCAGCTGCCGACGATGAATGCCCGATCATTTTGTTGTTGTTGTTGTTGTTGGTGGTGGTGGTGGTACAGCACGCGGAGTATACCGTATTACAGCACGCGGGTGTGAGTACAGCAGGGTATGCAGCGTGCGTGAGCAGTAGGCATCTATATACGGGTATACAGCCAGCAAGGTATGAGCTCTACTGAGGTCTGTACAGCCACCAACCAAAGTACAGCCAGCAGGGTGTGTACACCATTGCAAGACAGCAAAGCGACAAAAGGCAGAAATCAAGGTGCAGACAGAGCGACTGGTCTGGGTGGACAGAGCGAGTGGTCTGGGAGGACAGAGCGAGTGGTCTGGGTGGACAGAGGGAGGCGTGTCAGGGCCACACATAAGGAGCCGGCTGTTCTGGTGGAGACCAAGACCACAACAAAACATTTATCAAATATTAACGACAGCGACGGCGCTAACAATAACAGTGAAACTTAAAACGCCATCTCTGGGTAAGAGACACAATTAAGGGTAGAGAGAGAGAGAGACAGGCACAGGTAACGAGTACAAGACAGAAATGCCCCCCCCCCCTTCCGTACCCGGGGTGGCAAGAGCAGCGGCAGGCCGGCGGATACATACCGTAGATCCTGACATGCACCGAATAGAGCGGGAGTCGGGTGGTCGGTAGGGCGGAGAGTAGCGGCCCTGGGGCAGGGTGGCCGGGTGGATGGTTGGGGCCAGGCCCAGCGGCGGCTGTTTGATGTTCATGGACACACACATATGTGCGGTGCGCCCGGGGGCCTGCCTGGTTGGCCGCTTTATAAAATAATCACGACTTTGGCAGCGCCTTCCTGCTCCACCAGCGCCCGCCACTGCGCCCCGGCTCCGCCTAACTCACTCGCCCGAGCTCTCACGACGACAACGACAACCCTTGTTGGGACGGGGAGGGAGGCGAGGCGGCAAGCTGTGCTTGAGTGGCGCGAGGACTGCTGGCGGCATCCAGCACGCACGGGTGCTTGCTGCAGTGGCACGCTCAAGACGCAACTGTCAAACATCCCCCTGCGTCCTCCTCCATTTGTAGCCGCACGGCTCTGCTCTGCTCACTACACTTAGTCGCCTTCCTTTCCCGGCTCTGCGGCTACCTCGTCGGCAAGCGAGCCCCGAACTTTGCCCCCATCTCTCTCTCTCTCTCAGTTTGAAGGCCCCTGGAATCTAGAACTTCCCTTCACCATTCTCTCTCTCTCTCTTCGTCGGCTTCTCTCCGCCCCCATGCCGTCCCCTCCTCCCGCCTCTCCAAGAACACCAGCTTGCCGCGCGCGCGCCTCGGCTGCACGTGACTGCGCGTCAGCGACTCTACCTCCACTTGTCACACCGCCACGCAAGGTCCTACTGCTCCCTCCACACATCTCCACACTCACTCTACAGTCTCCACATTCACTCCACACATCGTCCACATCGCCAGTCATTCTTCACAGCATGTCAGACGATTTCAAAGTCCTCACAGTTAATCATCACATCTTCACAGTCTCCACAGTCAGCTCCACAGATATTCACTTAACACATCTCTTATCTCTCCACAATGTTGCATGTGCGACATGCGCATCGTCGAGTGAGGAATCGCAGGGCACAGGAATTGGAGAATGAGAGGTCTAGTTCACTAGCTTACAGGTCAGTGTAGGTATTTAAATAAAGTGAAAATAATTAGAATCGTATCATCCATACCCCCACCTAACTAGCAACTACAGTATCAGTAGTGAAATAGTTGACTTGCCGGCACAGTACCCGACTATCACATCACAAACCAGCCACAACCAAAGACGAATGAGAAGACAAACAAAGTAATGACTACCAACTAGCTATTCTGACTATGACATACATAGTTATATATGAAATACATTGGTATACATGAAATACATTGTTCAAGAGAGCGATTGCTTTATTCACTTAATGTTATTGCCAGCCATGATTTGTCAACACTATAGTCCTCCATGTAGTGTTTGTCAACTAGTGTTTGCGACATATGGTAGGCCGTGATTTCTAGCTACTCATTGTCAGCCACATCATGTTATCTACTCATTGTCAGCCACATAATGTTACCTACTCATTGTCAGCCACATACTGTTACCTACTTATTGTCAGCAACATACTGTTACCTATTCATTGTCAGCTACATAATGTTACCTACTCATTGTCAGCCACATAATGTTACCTACTCATTGTCAGCCACATAATGTTACCTAATGATGATGATGATGATGTCCATTTGTAATGCGCAGGTATCCATTCGGAAGAATGCTCATTACCTAATCATTGTCAGCCACATAATGTTACCTACCCAGATAGCAATGAAACATTTTATAAACGTTTTAAAAACGCTAACTTAGTTGTAATAATGTAAAAGTTTGACATGAAACATTTTAGAAACATTTACGGAATAAACATTTAAAACTGAAACATTTTGCAAATATTTTAAAATGATAGCAAACATAGCATTTAATCAAAAATATTAAATAAATATTATGTAAACATTTGCCAAAAACTTCTTAAGATATATGACGTAGGATTATGATGTAGTGAGTATGACGTACTATGTATGACGTAGTAAGGGATGGTTGAATGAGAGAAACCACAGAGGATGTAAGCTATAGAACAGAATAAAGATGCTTACTATTAAGTAATATTCAAACTCTAATGTGTATTCTAATAAAGTATATGTTTGTTTGGTACTAGAGATTTGTAGATTTGAAAAATGTTATAAATCAGTCATCTTAAAACAGTTACACAGCATGCACTTCGTATTGACGCAACGTAGGATTGTTTCCCTTGCTAACGCTCAGAGAAGATAATTTTCGTTTCAAAAACAAGATTGTCATCAGCGTTTTCTTAGAGAACCTTCGTAGAAATACGGAAAAACGTTGAAGATAACAACTACAGTCAGAATATCAAGTGAGTCCTTAAACAGATGGCGCCATTCTAAAGTAAAAGTCACTTTATGTTGCCGCACCTGAAAGCTAGATGCTACTATAGTGTAGTAGTTAAAACCCTCGCTTGTTCCAGCATTGTAAGTGGGTTAGAGTTGAGATCTTATCTTTGGATCTTGAGAGAAAGTGAGAGTCACGCTTCCCGAGGTTTGTGACACAACTATTAAATGCTCTACAGGAAAATGTTTATAAAAGAGCTTAAAAGGGTAGAAAATAAGTTTTAAAATATTTTGAATGTAAACGTTAGGAAAACATTTTTCCGATGTGCAAAATTAACATTTTCGAAACATTTTCTGCAAACATTATTCAAACATTTCATGAGAACATTTATAAAACATTTATAAAAGGTTTAAATGCTATTTGGGTAGCTCCGGTGTTCACTAGCTTACAGGACAGTGCCTGTAGGTACTAGCTCCGGTGTTCACTAGCTTTTATGTAAACATTTTGTATCCTGATGTAAAGAAACAGCTAAACAATTGACGATAAAACTCTTCACACACTTTGACTTTGACAGCGCTTCTACCCCTAACCTCACTGTGCTTTATATACCCTGAGTTTATTGTGGTACATGTATACATATATCGTGAGTTCATTGTGCTATACATGTATATTTATAGATACTTGTGAGTTCGTTGTGCTATATATATATATACACACACCCGTAAGCTTATTGTGCTATATATATATATACACACCCGTGCGTTCATTGTGCTAGATATAATTATAGCTGTGAGCTCGTTTTGTTATGTATATAGCTGTGAGCTCGGTGTGCTATATATATATATATACTCACACACACACACACACACACACACCTGTAAAATTATTGTGCTATATATGTACCCATGCGTTCATTGTGTTATATATAATTATAGCTGTGAGCTCGTTGTGTTTTATATATATACCCGTAAGCTTATTGTGCTCTCTCTCTCTCTATATATATCTATATACACACCCGTGCGTTTATTGTGCTATATATAATTATAGCTGTGCGGTCGTTTTGTTATGTATATAGCTGTGAGCTCGTTGTGCTATATATATATACACACCCGTAAGCTTTTTGTGCTATATATATATTATGTATATAGCTGTGAGCTCGTTGTGCTATATATATATACACACCCGTAAGCTTATTGTGCTATATTTATATATATAGCTGTGAGCTCGTTGTGCAATGGCTCGCCTTTGACAACCTGCTGAAGTGATTGTGGGTATCACCATAATGTGACATAATACCAGTTGTTGCCACCCTCTCCGAAGGCACTCGGCTACGCTCGACCTTCCTGTGGGAGTCTGGCTCACCTGCAACATTGTCTGTGAAGACAGCGACTGACGCCAGTAGTGGCGGGCAGTAAGCACGTCCATCACCTTCCCGTTGTTGTTATTAACATGCCTCTTACCTTGACCATGACTACCCCCACACTACTGCTGGTGTTTTGTACTGTGGGCTGTGAGTTGGTCGCGACACCTGTTGAGCTGATCCCACCCCACCCCACCCTTCCTCCTGCTGCCAGGCGCTGCAACTCTCAGCACCCCATCTCTTCCCCGACCGCATTCCCACCAACATTTTGCTTCGTGCTTCTAAATTTATCACCTCCTGCTCCTTTAAGACTTGTAGTTTACAACAATTTTCTCCTTAAACCCTCTTTTCTTCCTCTCCGTCTCTTCTCTCACGTGGCTCTCAGCGCACGGGTAGGCGGGAGGATGGTCTGGCACGACATGGAGTTGGGGGGAGAGGGTGCCTGACGGGTGGAGGGAGGGGGGGGCTTGTTGACACAGCAAGCGCGCGAGCTTCGACAGGGACCACGATGATGTGAGGAAGGGGTTTGTTGACACACCAGCACGCAGCCCCGACACAAACCGCGCGGGGGTGGGGTCAGGGGGCTGCACACGTCGCTGGTGACCATGGGAAAGCGACACGTGGCGGCAGAAATTGGAGCCCGTCTTTTAGTTCTGGAGCTAAGCTACCTGGTCGGCCGGTGTCCACAGACCTACGCAGCTTGGCCGTGCAGCGCTGGTCTGTCTGCATGTAGCTACCTGGCCCGACCTCTTACCTGCACACGCCGAGCTCAAAGATTAGCGAGACGACGGAAGAAAAACAAACCAAGACAACGAGACTTGTGACTCGCTGTCTCCAACTGCTGAGAGAGAGAGAGAGGGCGCTCGACTGTAAACACAAACCACCGTCCATTCTGCGGAACCCGTGCTAGACCGATTTTATTAAAGAGTTGCAAGTATTTAGAGCTGTGATTGTCTACAAGACTACCAGCGCCACCACCTCTACCACCAGATGAAAGGTCGTAGTCGTCTTACAAGGCCATCAGTGTGACTAGAGCAACATCTGACATCAGGAAAAGGAGACAAGTAGACAGGTAGACAACTGAGCTGTTAGTGTGTGAGCGAGACAACCCAGGGTTACCTGAAATAACCTCTGTGTTAGCGAGTGAAGGAGGCAAGTCACGTGTCACAGACGGAGGACAACTCGATCATCCTCTCAAGACACTTCCACTCACAACTTCTTTTCTCTCAAAAAAGATGGCGATCTCCCGAGCGTCTCTTACATGCCTTTGTTTTAAATTTATTCCCCTTCTGTTCCTCAATTAGAGAGTCTGGCCAGTCAAAGGTCAAATAAGGTTTGAGTCCCCAGCACGTGCAGAGTCGGGGTGGTAGATCGCGACGATACCCCCCCCCTCCCTGTCGGAGGCCTCGGTTCGTGGTGGTGGTGAAGCTGACTGGAGTGGGGGGAGGACCCAGATCATCTTTCAGCCTGATTAGTGTTGTGCGTTGGCTGCCCCGCTACAAAGGGCAACAAGAAATTTTATTTCTCTCCCCACGATGGGCGCCTGATAACCGAGGGCGCTATTGCGTGCCACGTATCAGAGGAGACCGGAGGGTCAGGCGTCACGTCGGCTTGAGGATTCAATCAGGCGACAACAGCAGGCCTGACACGGCCACTGGGCCGTGATGATAAAATCTATAGAGAAATCAACTAACGGGCGGCAACTTTCTCTGGGGCTCACGAGGGGCCTTTTGTGTGGCCTTGAAAATATAAGGTAAATGTAAGGTAAAATTAAGGTAAAATATAAGGTAAATTTAAGGTAAAATTAAGGTAAAAGTAAGCGCTGAAATAAACAGGCGGAGAAAGGCCGAAGGACAAAACTAAGCCGGGGAAGGCCTGTAGGGTAGATATTAGACAGTGAAAGGCCGCAAACAAGGATCTGTTTGGTCTCTCTTCCTGATTTGTCGTCAGATGATACGACTTGCTTGTCACTGCTGTAGTCTCATCACCAATCGTAGTAATCACAGCGGAAATACCGACACACAGCCCCAGTGCTCTCGCAAGCTCCAGGTGTCTGACTTGTTGCTTTGTCCTGTCACACAGGGTCGCCCCGACTAAGAGAGTTACCTGGGCTGACTTGGCCATGGCCTGATGGCCTGCCTCCTGAGGTGAAGGCCAGGAACTTGTAGGGATGTTAGACACCTTCCCTGCATGACCCTTGTTCCTCCATGCCTAGTCTCTCACTGACACAAGAAAACCTTCAACCTTCGACTGGTGTCCAAGTGGCCGAGCACCAGTAGCACTGGCACTAGGAGTGAGGGACCTCTTGTAGGCCACAAACTTTATTTTTTTTTCCTGTGTTGACCTTTCACCTCCCCCGAGTCAGAAGCAAATCGAGGTTCGTGCATTCCGAGGAAGTAGACGGTGAGATATAACGGTGAGAGGGAGGGAATGTGATCAAATATCAACATGCGACAGATTTATGATGGTCCTGGAAGAGTCCATAGTAACGTTCAAGAAAGAAAAAGGTCTACATGGTCTACATACTGTTCTTCTCCGACATTAGCACCGCCAGACTTTTACATGTCTGTTTGTAATATTTAGACAAGATCAAATATCTCCGGCTGCCCCTCAACCACGTATCCCATCATCCACACAAAACCTCTCAGGGACAACGGGAGACGGACTCGTAATCAAACTGTAATCAACCGTTATCTCTATAAGCTGTAACCACAATGTAATTGACAGGCATAAACTGTAATCAACATGTAATTGACCCGAACATAAACTGTCGTGTAATTGACCCCGGGGTACACTGTAATCTGTATGTGGTCAGACACAGACCATAACCAAACCTTAACTTACCCATACACATACCAGTAGTACTGCGCTCGTTAAACTGTCATACAGAGACTTGAATGAGACCATCTTTGAAGCGGCTAGGCAGCAGGACGGTCGAGTTGGTTATGGACCAAACCATCTGCCGAGTGCCGAGTTGTCATCCTAGATTTCTTGTGGGGTGTAGAGTGCTGGCTAAGGTGAGTCAATGGCTCTGTACAAACTCTACAAGTCTGAGGCCCATGTCGTTGCCACATTTGCCCATCTTTCCTGTCCATCGCCGGTAGGCGTCTGGGTTCCGAGTACAACGAGTACAAAATTGCCCACAAGGCAGCGGGACCCGTTTTTGTTGGCTAAGGTGGTAGTAGGGTAGGGAAAGCGAGCGAGGGCCGAGGGGTAGTCTGTGCCATCCCCTCATACCACGTGACGAACACAGATAGCTCGTGTTATCTCATGAGGCACCAAGTCCAGAGCGGAAGGGACCAGACATCCACGTGGCTTCTCAAACTAATTAATCAAAAATATGAAACATTAAGGGACTTAGCAACATTTCTTCTATTTATGTCATTAAAACTCTTACAACTAGAAAAAAAGACAAATCTAGGAACGGAAGTGTATGTTTACTACACCATGATTGTGGTCCATCATCTCACAACACGATAGTCAGCTGAACAACCTTGATTTCCCTTGTCTGCTCAGTAATTCTGTCGAAACTAAACGCCGACATCAAAACCTTAACACTAACCCATTTTAAATTACCCAGACCCCAAAACTAAGCTGATCACAGGTGTCGAGCTAATACATCAAAAGTCGCAGGCTCACATACACACGCGCTGTTCTGAAAAAAAAAACAAACAAAAAAGTGTGTATAAACAATAAAATAACAGACCCAATGAAACCCATTCGCTCTGCCTGCAACCCAATGGCATTCACCGGCGAAGCACTGCTTGAAGTGTTGCTTATTTTTTTATTGGAGACCATGAAGTGTTGTTTATTTTATTGGATATCAAGAAGTTCTGCTTATTTTATTGGACATCAAGAAGTGTTGCATATTATGTTGGACACCATTAATGAAATATTGCTTATTTTATTGGACATCAAGAATTACTGCTTATTTCATTGACACCATGAATGAAGTGCTGCTTATTTTATTGGACACCAAGAAGTGTTGCATATTATGTTGGACACCATTAATGAAATATTGCTTATTTTATTGGAAACCAAGAAGTGTTGCATATTATGTTGGACATCATTAATGAAATATTGCTTATTTTATTGGACACCATGAAGTGTTGCTTATTTTATTGGACACCACGAAGTACTGGTTATTTTATTGACACCATTAATGAAATACTGCTTATTTTATTGACAACATGAAGTGCTGCTTATTTTATTGGACACTAAGAAGTGCTGCTTATTTTATTGACACCATGAATTAAGTACTGCTTATTTTATTGGACACCATGAAGTGCTGCTTATATTTTTGACACCACGAATGAAATACTGCTTATTTTATTGGACACCACGAAGTACTGCTTATTTGATTGCACACCATGAAAGATAAACTTAAAAGGGTGTGTGCACGCGTTGCAGAAGTCAGTGGAAAAAAAGTCGCGTACCCGTAACACCGGACTTTGGTCCTCATCACTTCTGTAGAGTACTTTCTTACTACGCAGAAGGGATTGACTTCTTTCACTCTACTCCTCTCACCCCCCATGGAGCCAGTCAGCTTATTAGGCGACAGACAACAGCTCGAAATTCTTGTTTCTCCAAAATGGCGTTGCTGTCATCAAAGCGGCGTTGGTAATGGCAAGTGATGTTGACTCAGGCCGGTCACACTATCATTAAAGGCCAGGCCAGGGTCCGTAGGGACGCATCAGTCTGCCATTGGTTGACAGGTCCCACAATGGGCGCCGTGACTGACAGCAGCGCGCCACTGCACGTGCTCTGAGCGCGCGCTCCACAGGCACACACGACCGCGTGATCTCAATTGTCAGAACAGCCATTCTTCTCCTCCCTCCTTGTGTAATTAGCTTTTTTTCTCTCTAAGAATTAAGGGAGGTAAACAACAAAGAAGCAAGCGGTACCCAGTAAACACAGAAAGCAACAGTCAACAAAGATAAAGTAAACAACACAGAATCAAGATACAGTAAAGAACAGGAACAAGTAAACAATACAATAAACAACACACACGCAAGCTACAGAGACAGGTGAAGTAAATACAGAAAACAGCACAGAAACAAGATACAGGAAGTAACAAACGGCTAAAACATTTTACAGGAAACAAGTAAAACAAAAAGTAAAAGTAATAAGAACTTGCAGTAAATAAGATTTTTGCGACAAAGACCTGGATGATTGCCGAATGTTGCAAAGAATTTTCTTCTGACAGCCATTTGCAGAAAGTCATTAATACAATTAATCAGATGGCAGAAATTATTAGTAATTAGTTACCTCCCGCAAAATTGTTTTAAAATCATACAATGCGATTGATTGAAATGACATAGAGCACGAGCAGTAAAATGTACCCGATGTCGATCTTTGATAATCAGCATTTGTCGCACAATGACTATCGTAATTTGTCACACAATGACTAGCGTAATTTGTCACACAATGACTATCGTAATTTGTCACACAATGACTAGCGTAATTTGTCACACAATAATTATCGTAATTTGTTGCACAATGTTATCGTTATCTGTCACACAACTATTTTAATTTGTTGCACAATAAGTATCATAACTTGCCGCGCAACAAATATCGTAATTTGTCATACAATGATTACCGTAATTTGTCACACAATGATTACCGTAATTTGTCACACAATGATTATCGTAATTTGTCACATATTGACTATCGTAATTTGTTAGGAACATTTTTAATGAATCATTGTAACAACAACAACAACACAGGATAATCACAGAGTTTACTTGTACACTTGGTGTAATTACATGTACGATGCAGGCAGCTCATGTTGGTGTGTAAATGTTAAGAGTGGTATGAAGTAATTTTCAACATTTGAAGAGCCTCGCTGTGATGTTGGTGGAAACTGCCATTGAGCAGAAAATACTTCGATGTGGTGTTAACGCGAGGATGTTTCACAACGTGTGAGTCCGGGGTTAGGGTCAGGGTCAGCCAGTCCATTTTTAGTTCGTGACATTACGAAAGCAATGAGTAAAAATAGTCGCCAGTAAATAACTAATCCTAACCCACAATTATTTCACGAAGCCAATCGAAAACCAAACAACAATACGGTCAGGTGTCTCTGACAACAAGCCGAAAAAACAGATTTTCACCCAGATTGCTGTTACATGAGTTAGGTGAGAAATATGTAATGCATTATGATTGGGTAGCTGTTATTAGCACCTTGATGTAATGCATTATGATTGGGTAGCTGTTATTAGCACCTTGATGTAATGCATTATGATTGGGTAGCTGTTATTAGCACCTTGATGTAATGCATTATGATTGGGTAGCTGTTATTAGCAGCTTGATGTGTAATGCATCATGATTGGGTAGCTTTATTAGCAGCTTGATGTAATGCATTATGATTGGGTAGCTGTTATTAGCACCTTGATGTAATGCATTATGATTGGGTAGCTGTTATTAGCACCTTGATGTAATGCATTATGATTGGGTAGCTGTTATTAGCACCTTGATGTAATGCATTATGATTGGGTAGCTGTTATTAGCAGCTTGATGTGTAATGCATCATGATTGGGTAGCTTTATTAGCAGCTTGATGTAATGCATTATGATTGGGTAGCTGTTATTAGCACCTTGATGTAATGCATTATGATTGGGTAGCTGTTATTAGCACCTTGATGTAATGCATTATGATTGGGTAGCTGTTATTAGCACCTTGATGTAATGCATTATGATTGGGTAGCTGTTATTAGCAGCTTGATGTGTAATGCATCATGATTGGGTAGCTTTATTAGCAGCTTGATGTAATGCATTATGATTGGGTAGCTGTTATTAGCACCTTGATGTAATGCATTATGATTGGGTAGCTTTATTAGCAGCTTGATGTGTAATGCATTATGATTGGGTAGCTGTTATTAGCACCTTGATGTAATGCATTATGATTGGGTAGCTGTTATTAGCACCTTGATGTAATGCATTATGATTGGGTAGCTGTTATTAGCAGCTTGATGTGTAATGCATCATGATTGGGTAGCTGTTATTAGCAGCTTGATGTGTAATGCATTATGATTGGGTAGCTGTTATTAGCAGCTTGATGTGTAATGCATTATGATTGGGTAGCTTTATTAGCAGCTTGATGTGTAATGCATTATGATTGGGTAGCTGGTATTAGCAGCTTGATGTGTAATGCATTATGATTGGGTAGCTGTTATGAGCAGCTTGATGTGTAATGCATTATGATTGGGTAGCTGTTATTAGCAGCTTGATGTGTAATGCATCATGATTGGGTAGCTTTATTAGCAGCTTGATGTGTAATGCATTATGATTGGGTAGCTGTTATTAGCAGCTTGATGTGTAATGCATCATGATTGGGTAGCTTTATTAGCACCTTGATGTGTAATGCATTATGATTGGGTAGCTGTTATTAGCACCTTGAAGTGCTCCGTTCAATGGGTTTGTAAGCCACGGTACAGTCAGCCTGGGGGAGCTACATGCTTGATGTGCTGTCAGGACAGCTGATAGTGCCATGATTGCCATGACTACCATCATGGGTTCTAATAAAGGAGAAGAGCAGAGAGCAGGATTTACAATAACAAACATAGAAATAATAAAAAGTAACAGAGTAGGTTTCTGTTTCTCAATTTTGCTAAATGGTTGTTGCCATTTGAAAACTCTCGCCGACTGTTTGAAAACACTCCAGTGTACGGATGTCAATAAAACACTCGCAAGGTGTCGTATGTCCCATGTGGTGCACATGCATGCTGATACAGCGCGCACCAGAAGGATGGCATTGTACTGGCAGTCAAGTTTTAAACTAACAGTGTACTGGCAGTCAAGTTTTAAAATAACTTTGTGCTGGCAGTCAAGTTTTAAAATAACTTTGTGCTGGCAGTCAAGTTTTAAAATAACAGTGTACTGGCAGTCAAGTTCTAAAATAACTTTGTGCTGGCAGTCAAGTTTTAAAATAACTTTGTGCTGGCAGTCAAGTTCTAAAATAACTTTGTACTGGCAGTCAATGTAGTCACATGTGGGTGACACTTAAAGACGACTTTTAATGGACATAAGACTGACATGCTTGTCTCCCATCCCCACCCCACTACAGTCAGCATGCACGACACACGCACAGCCCGAAGCGCCGTCTGTTGTCAATTAAGAAATGATCAGTGTAGAATTGATTGGAGTGATTGTGTCTGTTGTCAATTAAGAAATGATCAGTGTAGAATTGATTGGAGTGATTGTGTCTGTTGCAGTCACAACTGTGTCGTAGTTGTTGCACAGACCAAGAGGGTGAGGCGATGCTGTTCCGCTGGCTGCTCGCCCCACACCTCACACCCCACACCCCACCCCACAGCCTCGTAAAGAGAAAAAGGCGAGAAATGCACGGCAGTCTTAAGACTCTAATGTCCACAAGGCATCAGCGACCAAAAAAAATCAAGCGGTCGTCGTATTTTCAAAGATAACGAGTCGCTGCTGACGTTGGGCTGCAAGCGACCGACTGACCGGAAAACCTGGCCACGTGACAGGCACATGACGGCACGTGGCCTGCCGAAGGGTGTTTTGAAAGGAGAGAAGGCGTCAAGGGACGGGGGATGTAGGAGAACATATGGTGCCAGCCAGCAGACAGAAAGTGGAACCTTAAATCACGTGACATAACAAAAATAATAAAAATAAAACCGACACCAACTTCGGGTGTTGTAATCGAGAAATAATGATTGTTTGATCTGAAACCCCTCCCTCCCCCACCTTTGACACT
Source organism: Marisa cornuarietis (assembly GCA_004794655.1). Taxonomy (NCBI): domain Eukaryota; kingdom Metazoa; phylum Mollusca; class Gastropoda; order Architaenioglossa; family Ampullariidae; genus Marisa; species Marisa cornuarietis. Next base: position 492,377 of record SMMW01000642.1, on the reverse strand, counting down.
GCAGTGAGGTAAGTATTTCACTGGACCACATCTTACCGACGGTCCTCAGCTGTGGCTACACACGGCTTGTAGGGCTGCACGAAATAAACTCGGGTATGAATGTATCTCGGTAAAAGATTAACCCGGGGGTTGGTGTAGCTCCCATTAAGCTGGAATATGGAGGTATTTCGGTAGGAGACTAACTTGTCGTATTGATGTATCTATGTAGGAGATTAACCCGGGGATTGGTGTGTTTCGGTGTGAGATTAATCTGGGGTATAATGTACATTTTCTTTGTTACTACGGCCGCATGCTAGCCTCCTCAGGGTTAGCCTCGTCAGGGTTAGGGTTAATCTAGGCTAGTCTCGTCAGGGTTAAGGTTAATCCAGGCTAGCTAGTCTCGTCAGGGTTAGGGTTAATCTAGGCTAGTCTCGTCAGAGTTAGGGTTAATCCAGGCTAGTCTCGTCAGGGTTATAAATCTAGGCTAGTCTCGTCAGGGTTAGCGTTAATCTAGGCTAGTCTCGTCAGGGTTAGGGTTAATCTAGGCTAGTTTCGTCAAAGTTAGGGTTAATCCAGGCTAGTCTCGTCAGGGTTAGGGTTAATCCAGGCTAGTCTCGTCAGGGTTATAAATCTAGGCTAGTCTCGTCAGGGTTAGGGTTAATACAGGCTAGTCTCGTCAGGGTTAGGGTTAATCCAGGCTAGTCTCGTCAGGGTTAGGGTTAATCTAGGCTAGTCTCGTCAGGGTTAAGGTTAATCCAGGCTAGTCTCGTCAGGGTTAGGGTTAATCTAGGCTAGTCTCGTCAGAGTTAGGGTTAATCCAGGCTAGTCTCGTCAGGGTTATAAATCTAGGCTAGTCTCGTCAGGGTTAGCGTTAATCTAGGCTAGTCTCGTCAGGGTTAGGGTTAATCTAGGCTAGTTTCGTCAAAGTTAGGGTTAATCCAGGCTAGTCTCGTCAGGGTTAGGGTTAATCTAGGCTAGTCTCGTCAGGGTTAGGGTTTATCTAGGCTAGTCTCGTCAGGGTTAGGGTTAATACAGGCTAGTCTCGTCAGGGTTAGGGTTAATCCAGGCTAGTCTCGTCATGGCAAGTTACCAGGCGCCTAAGGACTGGGTAAGATGGGCGGTAGCACGTGTCAGCAGGTCACCCTGTTGTACACCCAGTTGTTTGGGGGGACAGTGCAGCTGCTGTGTATTTGTGTTACCTGCTTGATTACTTGCCTAATAATTCCGCTCTTCTGACGAGATTACATCCACCACCATGTTGATTTTAATCACGACCTTCAACCCGAGGCGTGGGGCCGTAAATTAGAGACACTCAGCTTTGCGCCTAATAAGGATCGGTGCGCACCGACAGCACGCGCGACGTCACGCACACCCCCCGCACGTGCTCCATGTCACGAGGGGAAATTGACCTGGAAAAGCATCCGATGCGGCGGCCGGGGATGGTTGATTAGGTGTCCATATGTTTGCTTCCGTGACCGTTGAAACGTCGCTATGTGCTTAGTAGTCACGGCTCCCGTTGTCAAAGTTCTCCGTCTTACAAGTCTGCAAACTTGTTGTTGTTTACTTCCTTCTGACTTGTTTATAGCGAGGTTTCGGTGGTCATGTAATTTTTACGGCACAGTGGGAGTGTTAGTGTGAGGTCATGTCTACACACTACTACGAGTGTTCATGTGATGTCACGTCTACACACTACTACAAGTGTTAGTGTGATGTCACGTCTACACACTACTACAAGTGTTAGTGTGATGTCACGTCTACACACTACTACAAGTGTTAGTGTGATGTCACGTCTACACACTACTACACGAGTGTTAGTGTGATGTCACGTCTACACACTACTACAAGTGTTAGTGTGATGTCACGTCTACACACTACTACAAGTATTAGTGTGATGTCACGTCTACATACTACTACAAGTGTTAGTGTGATGTCACGTCTACACACTACTACAAGTGTTAGTGTGATGTCACGTCTACACACTACTACACGAGTGTTAGTGTGATGTCACGTCTACACACTACTACAAGTGTTAGTGTGATGTCACGTCTACACACTACTACAAGTATTAGTGTGATGTCACGTCTACATACTACTACAAGTGTTAGTGTGATGTCACGTCTACACACTACTACAAGTGTTAGTGTGATGTCACGTCTACACACTACTACAAGTGTTAGTGTGATGTCACGCCTGCAACAGGTGACTTCTAGTTACAACGCAGCGATCCGCACGGACATTCATTGTGAGAGCTGCACCTTCTTCGTCAATGTTTTGTGGGGGATGCGTGTTGTCTTACAGAAAGGGAGGCGGGTCTTGATAATTGACCCCGAGTCAGCAGCTAAGGCTATATCACTATATCACTATATATCACTATATATCACAGCAAGACAGTCAGCCCTTGTAAACAGATGTCACATGGAGAGAAAGAACAGTGTGCCCGAGACGAGAGCTGAACCCAGGACAGTCAACTCTCACTGTATTGGTGACAGGGGTGTCTTGTGTGTCTATGTCTGAGATCAGACACAGTGTGTCTTGTGTGTCTATGTCTGAGATGAGACACAGTGTGACTTGTGTGTCTATGTCTGAGATCAGACACAGTGTGACTTCTGTGTCTATGTCTGAGATGAGACACAGTGTGTCTTGTATGTTTATGTCTGAGATCAGACACAGTGTGACTTGTGTGTCTATGTCTGAGATCAGACACAGTGTGACTTCTGTGTCTATGTCTGAGATGAGACACAGTGTGTCTTGTATGTTTATGTATGAGATGAGACAAAGTGTGTCTTGTATGTCTATGTCTGAGATCAGACACAGTGTGACTTCTGTGTCTATGTCTGAGATGAGACACAGTGTGACTTCTGTGTCTATGTCTGAGATGAGACACAGTGTGACTTGTGTGTCTATGTCTGAGATGAGACACAGTGTGTCTTGTATGTTTATGTATGAGATGAGACAAAGTGTGTCTTGTATGTCTATGTATGAGATGAGACAAAGTGTGTCTTGTATGTCTATGTCTGAGATCAGACAGTGTGTCTTGTATGTCTATGTATGAGGTCAGTGTGTACTTATATGTCTATGTATGAGGTCAGTATGTCTATGTATGAGGTCAGCAGCTCACGGACTCGATACGTCGCCTCCTATCAGCACGTACAGCATGTTGTCCCCCTGCAATCCCGCCCAGTAGTCGAGAAGTACCAATGCTCTCGTTACACAAAGGAGATGATGTCGGTTGTTTAGGAAAAGCCCTCGTTAGCCGGGGCAAGTTGTGTCCACGGGTAGCTCACGCCGGTGACAATATCGCGATGTGTCCACCCGATCGTGTCGAGTGCTGGCGCTGCTGTTGGGTGTCTGGGGCAGCTCGCATCTCTCTCTCTCTCTCTCTGTGCGGCGAGTTGTCGGCTCTTCTCGCTATCTGGAATCGTGGCTCAATGAAAATGGCCGCTCCCTTCAAATGGCACGATAGGCCACTCTAGCCGTTTCCGTCCATTTCCTAATTGGAGTGATGTCTCTTGGGAGGAACGCGCGCACGTGGGTACGTCGCACACGGGCGGACAAAAAGGCTCCCCAGCGGTGCGCCAAAGGTTAGCGGGGTGGCCGCTAGTCCGAGTGCCGTCGCCATGGCCAAGCCACGGACATAACAGGGAGGGAGAGTGGGGGGTGGGGGGGGGGTGGAGAGCGGGACTGTCGAGCTTTCTTTGAGGGCGGAGATCGTACACCAAACTCACTGCGGCCTTTCTGCTTTTTCTCTCGGAGACACGAGGACACAACATTCAAGCGCGGATTGTAAGTCAGTGTTTGCAGACCACACGGTACTTACATAACAACACCTGCTACCAGACCATACAGCTAAAACATGCGGGTAGTGCTATGTACACGACAAAACGACAGCTTCGACTATTGTGCTATTTGTCATTTATTCTTTAATATTTGACTATTCACTGTTTTACTATTGACTATTTGTCATTTACTGTTGACTACTTGACTATTCACTATTTTACTATTGACTATATATTTGTCATTTACTGTTGACTACTTGACTATTCACTGTTTTACTATTGACTATATATTTGTCATTTACTGTTGACTACTTGACTATTCACTGTTTTACTATTGACTATATATTTGTCATTTACTGTTGACTACTTGACTATTCACTGTTTTACTATTGACTATATATTTGTCATTTACTGTTGACTACTTGACTATTCACTGTTTTACTATTGACTATTTGTCATTTACTGTTGACTACTTGACTATTCACTGTTTTACTATTGACTATATATTTGTCATTTACTGTTGACTACTTGACTATTCACTGTTTTACTATTGACTATTTGTCATTTACTGTTGACTACTTGACTATTCACTGTTTTACTATTGACTATATATTTGTCATTTACTGTTGACTACTTGACTATTCACTGTTTTACTATTGACTATTTGTCATTTACTGTTGACTACTTGACTATTCACTGTTTTACTATTGACTATATATTTGTCATTTACTGTTGACTACTTGACTATTCACTGTTTTACTATTGACTATTTGTCATTTACTGTTGACTACTTGACTATTCACTGTTTTACTATTGACTATATATTTGTCATTTACTGTTGACTACTTGACTATTCACTGTTTTACTATTGACTATATATTTGTCATTTACTGTTGACTACTTGACTATTGACTGTTTTACTATTGACTATATATTTGTCATTTACTGTTGACTACTTGACTATTCACTGTTTTACTATTGACTATATATTTGTCATTTACTGTTGACTACTTGACTATTCACTGTTTTACTATTGACTATATATTTGTCATTTACTGTTGACTACTTGACTATTCACCGTTTTACTATTGACTATATATTTGTCATTTACTGTTGACTACTTGACTATTCACCGTTTTACTATTGACTATATATTTGTCATTTACTGTTGACTACTTGACTATTCACTGTTTTACTATTGACTATATATTTGTCATTTACTGTTGACTACTTGACTATTCACTGTTTTACTATTGACTATATATTTGTCATTTACTGTTGACTACTTGACTATTCACTGTTTTACTATTGACTATATATTTGTCATTTACTGTTGACTACTTGACTATTCACTGTTTTACTATTGACTATTTGTCATTTACCGTTGACTACTTGACTATTCACTGTTTTACTATTGACTATATATTTGTCATTTACTGTTGACTACTTGACTATTCACTGTTTTACTATTGACTATATATTTGTCATTTACTGTTGACTACTTGACTATTCACTGTTTTACTATTGACTATTTGTCATTTACTGTTGACTACTTGACTATTCACTGTTTTACTATTGACTATATATTTGTCATTTACTGTTGACTACTTGACTATTCACTGTTTTACTATTGACTTTATATTTGTCATTTACTGTTGACTACTTGACTATTCACTGTTTTACTATTGACTATATATTTGTCATTTACTGTTGACTACTTGACTATTCACTGTTTTACTATTGACTATATATTTGTCATTTACTGTTGACTACTTGACTATTGACTGTTTTACTATTGACTATATATTTGTCATTTACTGTTGACTACTTGACTATTCACTGTTTTACTATTGACTATTTGTCCTTTACTAGTTGTCGACGACTTGTTTCACGATGTTGCTGTGTGGCACCGTGAAAAGGGAGACGACCAGCAGTTCCTTGTAAAATATCAAATATAATAACTGTAAAGGTAATATAAAGTTAAAGGTAACATTTATAAAATACGTTGATGTCGCAGATAACATTGTTATCCCTGATAACATAGACGGATAATTGTAAAGGTGAGGGTGTCAATACTATTTCAAACAATCTTTCTTACGTTTCTTTCCTTGTGTTTTCACTAGAGAAACCTGACCGGGTTAAAGTTGAAGGAAACAAACATAAGAAATATTCTGAATTCAGTTTCACCCTTTCTCGCGCTTGTTAACTTTGCCCTTTACCCCAAATCAGGTTTCGCTCTGTAACTAAGTTGAACCTTTCATTCCGCATGTTAGCTTTCTCTTCTAGTTTCGCTGTGCACGTGCATTTCGACTTTGTGTACAGGAAGTGCTGACTGCATACCTGTCCTTTTCTTTTTTTTAAATACAAACAGTTTAAAAGGGAAGTGCTTGTCATCCCCCCTTCCACTTCTTCTGCCTACAGGGTGTTAAACAACATGTATATAACTGTATACATAACAGCCTATATAACAGCTCTACAATATATATATATAAATAACAGCTCTATATAGTAGCTTTATATAGCAGATTTATACAGAACAGCTCTATATAAATGTATTGATATCAGCCTATATAACAGCTCTTGCGGCCCTATGCTCCTCGAGGAGTAACAAGGAATGATGATATAACAGCTCTATATAATTGTATATAACAGAATATATAACAGCTCTGTACAACTGTATAGAACAGCCTATATAACAGCTCTGTATAACCGTATTTATAACAGCCTATATAACAGCTTTGTATACCTATATATATATATACACAGACTATATCAAAGCTCTATATAGCTAAGGAATTCTTGTATATTTTACGCATATTTTAATATATTCTTGTGTACATTTCTTGTATATTTTTGTGTACAGTTGTGATTTTTAGAATACATTTCTTGCATATTTTATGTTTATTTCTTGGATATTGTTTTCTGGAATTTCTTGTGTATTTGACACCATCTCGGTCTCCATGGTTAGGGATGAGAGTCTGGGAGGAGAGTTCCACTGAATACACAAAGTGGCACCTGACAGCAATGTCCATGACCTAGTCACGTGATAAACAGGTCAAGAAGTGGATGTACCTATAGTGACTGCAATGTCACGTGGTATCTATGTTAACACATCTATCAAAAGGCTAACCCCTTGTAAGCTGACAACTATAGCCCTTGTGTGATGTCTGTCCACTGAGCACAGCTCACGGCTACAGGTATCGCTAGAGTGATGTCCCCTCCCCTTGTACAGAGCCGGGCGGTAAAGCCACGTGGTGCAGGCGTGTGTCTGGTCTGGTCTGGCAGGCCGCGCGGACGGCAGTGTGTAGGTTGGGGGGGGGAGGGTGTGGAGGACGGGGAGTGGGGAGAACCAAGCAAAGGGGCACCACTCGCGGCATCGGCACGGGCTGCAGCAATTTCCGCAGACACCTGCCGCCTGTCTCACACTCTCAGCCTCCGTCACGCGCACGCCGCGCCCAGCCTACAAGGCCGCGCTGACAGTCACAACCAGCGAGACGCCACCACCTTAACTAATACTACTTCATATAATTATATACACTAGTTTCCCCTCTTCCCTTGTTATTTAGTACTTCGTTCTTATATTATCTATTACTTAGTTCTGCTTCCTGCCAGCTGGTGGAGAGTTTGAGGTAAGCAGTCAATGTGGGTCTTGGCTAACCTGTCAGAGCAGTTCACTGACATTGTTTCTTGAGCTTTGGACGAGGGCTGGATGTCAAGAATGTTAGGCTTAGTCGGCTCTCCTCTCCTGTACAGATCTTCTTCTCTCTCTCTCTGTGCGCCTGTTTACAGGGCTAGCTGCTTTTCTGTGATGTAGCCTTAGTTGTTGGCTCGATGTAAAACACCAGGCTGTCCCCTTCTCATCCTCCTTTCTCTGTGCGCGCGCGTGCGTGCGTGTATTTATCCGATATAATTGGAGTCGTGGCTCTAGACGGCGTCGTAAACTATGACACTACACTTGCTATCACTATGGAGTTAAGTGACACTATGACACTTACTATCACTATGGAGTTAACTGTTACCATGACACATACTATCACCGTCGAAAGCACTATCTAGTTTATTACTTTAAAGGATAACGATATTTGTCATTAACGACGTAAAATAATCAATAACTAAAGCAATAACCCAATTTCAAATAAACACATCTTGAGCTCAGGAAACACGACAGAGGAATAAATCGTCCGTTTGGCAGAGCGCGTCCTCCACAGCAGACGAGGCCATCAACTCCATCAAACATAAGAGCGAGGCAGTTAAACAGACGACGATGATAACAATTACAACGACAATTATGATGACAGTGACGATGACAAACGCTATTCATTTCACAGGACAATGTTGTTTATGTGACTGGGGAAAGTGCGCTCGAAGGACTCCAGAAAACTCTCCCCCCCCCCCGATTCATGGCTCCACATACAACAACCACTCGCCTCCCAAGTCACGTTCATCGCTGTCCACACGATTCCCGTCAGCATATTCCCCTACCGTCAATCACATTCCCCTACCGTCAATCACATTCCCCTACCGTCAATCACATTCCCCTACCGTCAATCACATTCCCCTCAAACACATAGGGTCAGCTTGCACTCTGCCCAGTGTTACTGTGGCCAGTGTCACTGTGCCTAGTACAAGGTCTTCACGTCTCGAACAACAAATATTGTCACGTGATATCGTCCTCTCAAGGTTGGGACAAAGTGGGGCATGCGGGTGGGGGTGGGGGTGGGGTTAGAGGTTACAGTGGCAGAATCTAGCGGTGGTTGTCGCAGGGTAAGCCAGTAGATGACATCGACTCACCCTGTCTAGAGACAGGAACCACAACTTTGTGCTGAACACACTGCTGACGTCATTGCAACTGACTACAGTATATCCTCTGCCCGCTGGCACCCCGGGTACACCCAGCTAGGTGTTGTGTGACGACCATATTGAGCTTCGATTAAAGTGAACAACAGTAGGACACCATCCTCGCCTCCACTTCCACCCTCCGCCTTCCTGTCGTCCACAGTTGTCTGTCGCTGCTTTTGTCACAACTTACCTCCCGGATATTTGACAAGACCTGCTGACCTGCGTGTCACACCATCACCAGCGCACGCGCGTCCACACACACACACACACACACACACACACACGTACGGACACACACGCATACACACACGCACACAGACCGGGCTGATACCAGAGTCTTAGTATTAGTTCTTTTTATTTTTGTTTACTTCTCTCTTGGCCTCTGTCTCTCTGTCACTCACTCACTCACTTATCATTTGTTGTTATGGTCTGCACAGTCACTGAGACACCAGAGGGCGCTCTGCTGTCATAGACCAGGTGAGAAAATGATGAGAAAGCCGACTGATTGTCAGCATGTGGAGGAGCTCTACCTGTCAGGAGTTAAAAGATATGTAAGAGCTGTTATGTGAGCTGTATTATCAGCCCACTCATCCCTCCACTAACCGACTTGGAGGAGGGGAAGGGAGGGGGGAGGCCCAGATGATCTCCACAAAAGTTCCCCCCTCCCCCTTGTGATGAGTGACAGCCGGGAGAAGCTTAGCCAAAGCAAAGATGAAGCGGAAACAATTAAGGTAAAGTTCAAATTTCACTTTGCAAACAGCCCCCTGTCTGTGGTGATGGCGACACAGTGAGACAGGAAGCGTGCAAATTGTCGATCGGAAATCTACCCGGATGGCGACTCTCCTCCATCAGCGCCACTTCCTTTCTGGCGGGGGCCGGGGCTGGCCAAGCAAAAAGGCCCACAAGTCGGCCCGAAACTCCCCGCCAGATGCTGGCCTCCTCCACACACCGCTTCACCTGAAAGCCCTCGCACTTGCCGCAAGGTGTGCTGATGACAACAACAGTGGGACGAGCGGGTGCACGGGGAGGTCGGGAGGATAGGGGGGTCATCAAAAGTGTCGTATATCTTGCAGGACAGGGAGGGGAATGCAGGCACAATAACAGTTGAAAAGACAGCACGAGGACCAGAACAAGGACCAGGATGGAATCGAACGATTCTCTCCTCTAACCGTTGTTTCTGCTCTTAGGTCCAGAGCAGCGGGACCACTGCACTCTAACCTGTCCTCCTCCGGCGAGGAAATAGAAAACACGTACCTGTCATCCTGTTGGGGCTGTGGGTGGGTAGTGGGGGGGGGAATGTCTCCGAAGTGAGGAGGGTGATTACAGCGGAAACTCAGCGGGACCACAAGTCAGCGCTGTTGTCTGACCGCCATTGCTGACTGTGTGGGGGAGAGTTAGTCTGTCCGGCATCTAGAGGCGAGAGTGAGTTGCCAGGACAGACACTTGTGAAGAACTCACAGCCACACAACACACGGCACTACAGTTGTATGCCATGTTGATGACGTGGACTAACAACCACTTCAGCGTGACTACTGAGTCAGCACTAAACATCCTACCACCGCACAGCAACTGTCTTCAACCACAAAGTTTGACTCAACAAAAGTTAAATGTGTTGACGATAGCAGGTATCTTCACTAAAGACGAGGAGAACTGTTCTTTGATCATATCATATCATATCACGAAATGCTAAATTAAGCTCACTAGGCATCTGGGTGATAACAGCAGAGTTATCACCAATCTTACCGAGTAGTAACAATCTTAGTCAGGGATGTCTACGATGTCTATATACTGTCACACCTAATGTATTTAAAGGTAATGTCACAGTCGTGTAGGTACAGGTGATGTCACACCGTATAAATATGATGTCATACTAGTATAGATAGGTACGGGTGCTGTCACACCGTATAAATATGATGTCATACTAGTATAGATAGGTACGGGTGATGTCACACCGTATAAATATGATGTCATACTAGTATAGATAGGTACGGGTGCTGTCACACCGTATAAATATGATGTCATACTAGTATAGATAGGTACGGGTGCTGTCACACCGTATAAATATGATGTCATACTAGTATAGATAGGTACGGGTGCTGTCACACCGTATAAATATGATGTCATACTAGTATAGATAGGTACAGGTGCTGTCACACCGTATAAATATGATGTCATACTAGTATAGATAGGTACGGGTGCTGTCACACGGTATAAATATGATGTCATACTAGTATAGATAGGTACGGGTGATGTCACACCGTATAAATATGATGTCATACTAGTATAGATAGGTACAGGTGATGTCACACCTTATAAATATGATGTCATACTAGTATAGATAGGTACAGGTGATGTCACACCTTATAAATATGATGTCATACTAGTATAGATAGGTACGGGTGATGTCACACCGTATAAATATGATGTCATACTAGTATAGATAGGTACGGGTGATGTCACACCGTATAAATATGATGTCATACTAGTATAGATAGGTACGGGTACTGTCACACCGTATAAATATGATGTCATACTAGTATAGATAGGTACGGGTGATGTCACACCGTATAAATATGATGTCATACTAGTATAGATAGGTACAGGTGCTGTCACACCGTATAAATATGATGTCATACTAGTATAGATAGGTACAGGTGCTGTCACACCGTATAAATATGATGTCATACTAGTATAGATAGGTACGGGTGCTGTCACACCGTATAAATATGATGTCATACTAGTATAGATAGGTACGGGTGCTGTCACACCGTATAAATATGATGTCATACTAGTATAGATAGGTACAGGTGCTGTCACACCGTATAAATATGATGTCATACTAGTATAGATAGGTACGGGTGCTGTCACACGGTATAAATATGATGTCATACTAGTATAGATAGGTACGGGTGATGTCACACCGTATAAATATGATGTCATACTAGTATAGATAGGTACAGGTGATGTCACACCTTATAAATATGATGTCATACTAGTATAGATAGGTACAGGTGATGTCACACCTTATAAATATGATGTCATACTAGTATAGATAGGTACGGGTGATGTCACACCGTATAAATATGATGTCATACTAGTATAGATAGGTACGGGTGATGTCACACCGTATAAATATGATGTCATACTAGTATAGATAGGTACGGGTACTGTCACACCGTATAAATATGATGTCATACTAGTATAGATAGGTACGGGTGATGTCACACCGTATAAATATGATGTCATACTAGTATAGATAGGTACAGGTGCTGTCACACCGTATAAATATGATGTCATACTAGTATAGATAGGTACAGGTGCTGTCACACCGTATAAATATGATGTCATACTAGTATAGATAGGTACGGGTGATGTCACACCGTATAAATATGATGTCATACTAGTATAGATAGGTACAGGTGCTGTCACACCGTATAAATATGATGTCATACTAGTATAGATAGGTACAGGTGCTGTCACACCGTATAAATATGATGTCATACTAGTATAGATAGGTACGGGTGATGTCACACCGTATAAATATGATGTCATACTAGTATAGATAGGTACGGGTGCTGTCACACCGTATAAATATGATGTCATACTAGTATAGATAGGTACGGGTGCTGTCACACCGTATAAATATGATGTCATACTAGTATAGATAGGTACAGGTGCTGTCACACCGTATAAATATGATGTCATACTAGTATAGATAGGTACAGGTGATGTCACACGGTATAAATATGATGTCATACTAGTATAGATAGGTACGGGTGATGTCACACCTTATAAATATGATGTCATACTATTATAGATAGGTACAGGTGATGTCACACCGTATAAATATGATGTCATACTAGTATAGATAGGTACAGGTGATGTCACACCGTATAAATATGATGTCATACTAGTATAGATAGGTACGGGTGATGTCACACCGTATAAATATGATGTCATACTAGTATAGATAGGTACAGGTGATGTCACACCGTATAAATATGATGTCATACTAGTATAGATAGGTACGGGTGCTGTCACACCTTATAAATATGATGTCATACTAGTATAGATAGGTACGGGTGCTGTCACACGGTATAAATATGATGTCATACTAGTATAGATAGGTACAGGTGATGTCACACCTTATAAATATGATGTCATACTAGTATAGATAGGTACGGGTGATGTCACACCGTATAAATATGATGTCATACTAGTATAGATAGGTACGGGTGATGTCACACCGTATAAATATGATGTCATACTAGTATAGATAGGTACGGGTACTGTCACACCGTATAAATATGATGTCATACTAGTATAGATAGGTACGGGTGATGTCACACCGTATAAATATGATGTCATACTAGTATAGATAGGTACAGGTGCTGTCACACCGTATAAATATGATGTCATACTAGTATAGATAGGTACAGGTGCTGTCACACCGTATAAATATGATGTCATACTAGTATAGATAGGTACGGGTGATGTCACACCGTATAAATATGATGTCATACTAGTATAGATAGGTACAGGTGCTGTCACACCGTATAAATATGATGTCATACTAGTATAGATAGGTACAGGTGCTGTCACACCGTATAAATATGATGTCATACTAGTATAGATAGGTACGGGTGATGTCACACCGTATAAATATGATGTCATACTAGTATAGATAGGTACGGGTGCTGTCACACCGTATAAATATGATGTCATACTAGTATAGATAGGTACGGGTGCTGTCACACCGTATAAATATGATGTCATACTAGTATAGATAGGTACAGGTGCTGTCACACCGTATAAATATGATGTCATACTAGTATAGATAGGTACAGGTGATGTCACACGGTATAAATATGATGTCATACTAGTATAGATAGGTACGGGTGATGTCACACCTTATAAATATGATGTCATACTATTATAGATAGGTACAGGTGATGTCACACCGTATAAATATGATGTCATACTAGTATAGATAGGTACAGGTGATGTCACACCGTATAAATATGATGTCATACTAGTATAGATAGGTACGGGTGATGTCACACCGTATAAATATGATGTCATACTAGTATAGATAGGTACAGGTGATGTCACACCGTATAAATATGATGTCATACTAGTATAGATAGGTACGGGTGCTGTCACACCTTATAAATATGATGTCATACTAGTATAGATAGGTACGGGTGCTGTCACACGGTATAAATATGATGTCATACTAGTATAGATAGGTACGGGTGATGTCACACGGTATAAATATGATGTCATACTAGTATAGATAGGTACAGGTGCTGTCACACGGTATAAATATGATGTCATACTAGTATAGATAGGTACGGGTGATGTCACACGGTATAAATATGATGTCATACTAGTATAGATAGGTACGGGTGATGTCACACCTTATAAATATGATGTCATACTAGTATAGATAGGTACAGGTGCTGTCACACCGTATAAATATGATGTCATACTAGTATAGATAGGTACGGGTGATGTCACACCGTATAAATATGATGTCATACTAGTATAGATAGGTACGGGTGATGTCACACCGTATAAATATGATGTCATACTAGTATAGATAGGTACAGGTGATGTCACACCGTATAAATATGATGTCATACTAGTATAGATAGGTACGGGTGATGTCACACCGTATAAATATGATGTCATACTAGTATAGATAGGTACGGGTGATGTCACACCGTATAAATATGATGTCATACTAGTATAGATAGGTACGGGTGCTGTCACACCTTATAAATATGATGTCATACTAGTATAGATAGGTACGGGTGCTGTCACACGGTATAAATATGATGTCATACTAGTATAGATAGGTACGGGTGCTGTCACACCGTATAAATATGATGTCATACTAGTATAGATAGGTACGGGTGCTGTCACACCGTATAAATATGATGTCATACTAGTATAGATAGGTACAGGTGCTGTCACACCGTATAAATATGATGTCATACTAGTATAGATAGGTACGGGTGATGTCACACCGTATAAATATGATGTCATACTAGTATAGATAGGTACGGGTGCTGTCACACCGTATAAATATGATGTCATACTAGTATAGATAGGTACGGGTGATGTCACACCGTATAAATATGATGTCATACTAGTATAGATAGGTACGGGTGATGTCACACCGTATAAATATGATGTCATACTAGTATAGATAGGTACAGGTGATGTCACACCTTATAAATATGATGTCATACTAGTATAGATAGGTACAGGTGATGTCACACCTTATAAATATGATGTCATACTAGTATAGATAGGTACGGGTGATGTCACACCGTATAAATATGATGTCATACTAGTATAGATAGGTACGGTTACTGTCACACCGTATAAATATGATGTCATACTAGTATAGATAGGTACAGGTGATGTCACACCGTATAAATATGATGTCATACTAGTATAGATAGGTACAGGTGATGTCACACCGTATAAATATGATGTCATACTAGTATAGATAGGTACGGGTGATGTCACACCGTATAAATATGATGTCATACTAGTATAGATAGGTACGGGTGATGTCACACCGTATAAATATGATGTCATACTAGTATAGATAGGTACGGGTGCTGTCACACCTTATAAATATGATGTCATACTAGTATAGATAGGTACGGGTGCTGTCACACGGTATAAATATGATGTCATACTAGTATAGATAGGTACGGGTGATGTCACACGGTATAAATATGATGTCATACTAGTATAGATAGGTACGGGTGATGTCACACCTTATAAATATGATGTCATACTAGTATAGATAGGTACAGGTGCTGTCACACGGTATAAATATGATGTCATACTAGTATAGATAGGTACGGGTGATGTCACACCGTATAAATATGATGTCATACTAGTATAGATAGGTACAGGTGCTGTCACACGGTATAAATATGATGTCATACTAGTATAAATAGGTACAGGTGCTGTCACACCGTATAAATATGATGTCATACTAGTATAGATAGGTACAGGTGATGTCACACGGTATAAATATGATGTCATACTAGTATAGATAGGTACGGGTGATGTCACACCTTATAAATATGATGTCATACTAGTATAGATAGGTACAGGTGCTGTCACACCGTATAAATATGATGTCATACTAGTATAGATAGGTACGGGTGATGTCACACCGTATAAATATGATGTCATACTAGTATAGATAGGTACGGGTGATGTCACACCGTATAAATATGATGTCATACTAGTATAGATAGGTACGGGTGCTGTCACACCGTATAAATATGATGTCATACTAGTATAGATAGGTACGGGTGATGTCACACCGTATAAATATGATGTCATACTAGTATAGATAGGTACAGGTGCTGTCACACCTTATAAATATGATGTCATACTAGTATAGATAGGTACGGGTACTGTCACACGGTATAAATATGATGTCATACTAGTATAGATAGGTACGGGTGATGTCACACGGTATAAATATGATGTCATACTAGTATAGATAGGTACAGGTGCTGTCACACGGTATAAATATGATGTCATACTAGTATAGATAGGTACGGGTGCTGTCACACCTGGTGTAGGTAAGGCTATTGGTATTTGGTGGTGCCCACCTAGGTAAGGCTCAAGCGCCTCTTGTTGGTAATATTTCCAGAGATCGCCTGGAAGAAGGTGTGGGTAAGCCCAGCTCACTCTCTCTCTCTGTCAGACAAGAGAGTAAATAATATGCGGGTGGTACTGCGGCCTGTCGATAACAGTCTTGGTGAGTGTCGACATCCGGTCACAGTCACTATAGGTACACCAACCTCACCCAGACTCTGTAGCTCCGTGCGAGGAAGAAGTAGGCGCTCATGGGAAGGTGTGTGGTTGTGTACCTGTGTTTATATTCGCATGCGTGTGTGCGTGTACACGTGTGCCTGTCCCGTGGAGTTGTGATCACTTATCGGGCAGAAAATCGTTTATCTCATCTCGGGCACGCGGTTCTGTAACTGGCCGGGTATTGGATTTGTCCTCTCCTTTCTCTTCACCACCGCCCGACTCGCATCGCTTTGTCTTCGCTTACAACCGCCGCATCGCTCCCCCCAGCAACCCACCATTCCCCACCATCCCCCTCCACCTCCTCGCACACTGGCCTTATACTTTACCCCCACTCCTACCAAACCTCCACCCCTCCCCCGTCTCTCGCCCCACGCCCTTCTCTTCATGTTCATGTTCAGCCTGACTTTACCTGTCTACCTGCTGCCTTTACCTGTCTACCTGCTGCCGGGGAGGGGGAGCGGCGCTGGTGTCTGAACTGAGAAGCGAGCCGGTTCGACACCCGTGTAGCGCACATCACTTCCCCCAGTTGATCCAGCTGGCGGGTATGAGTACCTGACTCCATAGAGGGTTGGGGAAGGTAAGGCAGTGAGGGAGAGGAGATGAGCACCGCCCTCACGGGAAGCTAGCCTCGAGAAAGGTGAGGTCTCTGACACCTCCCCCCCCTAACGACCTGACAATTCGTCGTGGGACAACGGTTACCTTTTTTCAGCTTTAAAGTTGTTGTGGGAGCTTAAACCTTGAACGGCTGCTATCATGACTACTACTGCTGCTCTCTGCCCTCCTCTCCAATCATATCTTGTGATCTTGTCGGTCACTCCTCCTCTCTCCACACGTGTGTACACATGTCACGTGGCTTCCACAGCCATTTCGCTGCCGGCACCTGGAAAAAACGGTAAACGTTGCCCTATGACCTTTGTCGGGTGTAACACCAGCCCCGTGTAATAC
Source organism: Marisa cornuarietis (assembly GCA_004794655.1). Lineage (NCBI taxonomy): Eukaryota > Metazoa > Mollusca > Gastropoda > Architaenioglossa > Ampullariidae > Marisa > Marisa cornuarietis. The sequence continues at coordinate 474,981 of SMMW01000642.1, read as the reverse complement.
CATCAATAACTTGTGCACCTGCAACTCCACTCGTTTATCTCTTCTTCTGCTGTATCTCCACTCGTATATCTCTTCTTCTGATTCTTCATCTATATCTCCACTCGTATCTCTCTTCTTCATCTATATCTCCACTCGTATCTCTCTTCTTCATCTATATCTCCACTGGTATATGTCTTCTTCATCTATATCTCCACTGGTATATCTCTTCTTCATCTATATCTCCACTGGTATATCTCTTCTTCATCTATATCTCCACTGGTATATCTCTTCTTCATCTATATCTCCACTTGTATATCTCTTCTTCATCTATATCTCCACTGGTATATCTCTTCTTCATCTATATCTCCACTGGTATATCTCTTCTTCATCTATATCTCCACTGGTATATCTCTTCTTCATCTATATCTCCACTGGTATATCTCTTCTTCATCTATATCTCCACTTGTATATCTCTTCTTCATCTATATCTCCACTGGTATATCTCTTCTTCATCTATATCTCCACTCGTATATCTCTTCTTCATCTATATCTCCACTGGTATATGTCTTCTTCATCTATATCTCCACTGGTATATATCTTCTTCATCTATATCTCCACTCGTATATCTCTTCTTCATCTATATCTCCACTGGTATATCTCTTCTTCATCTATATCTCCACTCGTATATCTCTTCTTCATCTATATCTCCACTGGTATATGTCTTCTTCATCTATATCTCCACTGGTATATCTCTTCTTCATCTATATCTCCACTGGTATATCTCTTCTTCATCTATATCTCCACTTGTATATCTCTTCTTCATCTATATCTCCACTGGTATATCTCTTCTTCATCTATATCTCCACTGGTATATCTCTTCTTCATCTATATCTCCACTGGTATATCTCTTCTTCATCTATATCTCCACTGGTATATCTCTTCTTCATCTATATCTCCACTTGTATATCTCTTCTTCATCTATATCTCCACTGGTATATCTCTTCTTCATCTATATCTCCACTCGTATATCTCTTCTTCATCTATATCTCCACTGGTATATGTCTTCTTCATCTATATCTCCACTGGTATATATCTTCTTCATCTATATCTCCACTCGTATATCTCTTCTTCATCTATATCTCCACTGGTATATCTCTTCTTCATCTATATCTCCACTTGTATATCTCTTCTTCATCTATATCTCCACTGGTATATCTCTTCTTCATCTATATCTCCACTCGTATATCTCTTCTTCATCTATATCTCCACTGGTATATCTCTTCTTCATCTATATCTCCACTTGTATATCTCTTCTTCATCTATATCTCCACTGGTATATCTCTTCTTCATCTATATCTCCACTCGTATATCTCTTCTTCATCTATATCTCCACTGGTATATCTCTTCTTCATCTATATCTCCACTTGTATATCTCTTCTTCATCTATATCTCCACTGGTATATCTCTTCTTCATCTATATCTCCACTGGTATATCTCTTCTTCATCTATATCTCCACTGGTATATCTCTTCTTCATCTATATCTCCACTGGTATATCTCTTCTTCATCTATATCTCCACTTGTATATCTCTTCTTCATCTATATCTCCACTGGTATATATTTTCTTCATCTATATCTCCACTCGTATATCTCTTCTTCATCTATATCTCCACTCGTATATTTCTTCTTCATCTATATCTCCACTCGTATATCTCTTCTTCATCTATATCTCCACTCGTATATCTCTTCTTCATGAGCTGTATCTCACTCTTATATTTCTTTTTCAGCTGTATCCCCACTCGCATATCTATCTTCACCTGTATCTGTACTCTACTGGGTGGTTAGTGGTGCAGGTCGTAGCAGTGGCAGCTTATGACGGTAAGTGTGTACAAGGGTGGATGGTGCAGTGGTTAGGGTTAGGGTTGTTGTAGTGATAGGCGACGTACGACGGGGTGTGTGTGGAGGGAAGGAGAGCAGGCCAACATTGCCGCCAACATCGATAAGGTTGTTCACAAAGAGACTTGGCCCGAGACCAGCGCACTACCCGGCAACAACCACACTGCCGCCCCCAAACGCCCGATCGATGTCTACCCGACTGAAGTTGCCGGGTATGTCCACACTAGAAAATCCCCCTTCCTCTTGAGTACCCGGGGTCTTTAAATGTGTAAAGGCGCCGGCTGTCGAGGTTCACAAGCACGCACACACGCACCCACTTGCGCAAATGTTCGCACGCACGCACCCATGCACAGACACACACACACACACGCGCGCGCGCGCGCGATGGCGCAGTGACGAGGTAGTGACTAGCGAGGGAAGCTGATAGGAAGCATCTTGTGCGAGCAGGTAAGATAACGTGCTTGTTTAATCGAGCTCAGGCCGAGTCGTGAACTTCAGGCTGTTCCTACAGGCGTTTGGTGCACGTGATGAGTGAGTGAGTGAGTGAGTGAGTGAGTGAGTGAGTGAGTGAGTGAGTGAGTGAGAACGGTGAAAGGTAAGGAGAGAGGGGATGAGAAAGGATAAGAGAGAGAAAGAACAGACACGAAAGTGAGAGAAAACTTGTCACGTGACGAACTCAAGGAATGGTAACGAGCAAGTAACAGTCAAAATATTAATATTAACCAATCAACTCACTAACTACACCAACAGATCGAGTTCCGAGTTCCAAATGTTAAATAATGGCAGCACAGTCTTCTGGTTGGTTGGTTTCCAGCAACCGCACGGACGTCAGGACATCTTCAGCAAGACACGTGATCCACAGGATGTCACCACTGACCAGTGTCATGTTCCCGTCATGACAGCGTTATGCCAGTCATACCAGCGTCATGACAGCGTTATTTCAGTGTCGTCAGTGTTACATCGGCATTACACCAGTCATACCAGCGTCATGTGAGCGTTATATCAGTGTCGTCAGTGTTATATCAGTATTATACCAGGGTCGTCAGTATCATAACATTACACCCGTCATACCAACGTCACGTCAGCGTTATATCAGCGCCGTCAGTATTATATCAACATTATACCAGTCATACCAGCGTCATGTCAGTGTGTTACATCAGCTTTATACCAACGTCGTCAGTGTTATATCAGCATTATACCAGTCATACCAGCGTCATGTCAGCGTTATATCAGCGTCTTCAGTGTTATATCAGTATTATATCAGTATTATACTAGCATCGTCAGTCTTATATCAACATTACACCCATCATACCAGAGTCTCGTTGATATCAGCACTGTAATATCACTAGGTAGTCAAACAGCAGTAGTAGTAGAAGAGAGATATCAGCATTGTATAGACTGTCATTCACAGTAGTAGTATTAGTAGAGTGATATCAGCACTGTAATATCACTAGGTAGTCACACAGCAGTAGCAGTAGAGTGATATCAGCATTGTACTACCACTAGACTGTCATTCACAGTAGTAGTAGTAGTAGTAGTAGTAGAGTGATATAAGCAATGCAGTACCACTAGCTAGTCACACAGCAGTAGTAGTAGAGAGATATCACCACTGTATAGACTGTCATTCACAGTAGTAGTAGTAGAGTGATATAAGCAATGCAGTACCACTAGCTAGTCACACAGCAGTAGTAGTAGAGAGATATCACCACTGTATAGACTGTCATTCACAGTAGTAGTATTAGTAGAGTGATATCAGCAATGCAGTACCACTAGCTAGTCACACAGCAGTAGTAGTAGAGAGATATCACCACTGTATACACTGTCATTCACAGTAGTAGTATTAGTAGAGTGATATCAGCAATGCAGTACCACTAGCTAGTCACACAGCAGTAGTAGTAGAGAGATATCACCACTGTATAGACTGTCATTCACAGTAGTAGTATTAGTAGAGTGATATCAGCAATGTAGTACCAGTAGCCAGTCACTGTAGAGTGATATCAGCACTGTAGTACTACTACTCAATGACAGTAGAAGGAGAATGTCTGTGGTAGCTCATCCATCAGGCACGGCAGGGGCCCCTACCCCCTACCTACTCCTCCATCATGCCTACACCACGAGCCAGCAAGGAAGTCTCTCGGACATTTGTACGAGGGCCCGAGAAGACTTGTTATCACCGCTACAAGTCGTGTACACACACGTCAGTCACTGTGACATCTAAAGGTCTCCAGCAAATGATGCGGAAACGTCAACAAACATAGTTTGACACACTCCTCAATCTTGAGGACAAGTGTAACCCGTCACTGGCTTCACAGAGTTTATACTCGTCAGTGCTGAGGACAAGTGTAACCTGTGTAGAGTTCCCAAATTTATATTCAGCCTGTACTCGAGTCAAACTTTAGGGACAAGTGTAGCCTCTTATTTGACTGCCTGTAGCCTAATTATCTTTCTCCACCCTGACATAACATGACGACAGGGAAATGCTACCAAAGTCACGTGCTACACGATGAAACGTCAGGACAGACACGATAGTAGAGAACATTAACGAGAAAAGGTTATCTGTGTGTGTGTGTGTGTGGGGTGCGTGTGTGTGCGTGTGTCTCGCTGGGTAGAGTGGCTGCTGCAATACCTCAGCATCAGTGGGTGATCAGCCTTGTTTATCAAAACGTGGCGAGAATTTCGTCGGCTCAAGTGTGGACAACGTGTAGAAAGACATGTCGACATGTGGTATCGCCACCCGGGGACAGCAGCGCGTGAAAGTATCGGCAGGATAACGAGTCCCTTGGACAGCGCCACCTACACATAGCTGGGCGTGAAAATATCAGAAAGATAACCAGTGCAGTCATGTGCATGGCGCCATTTTTTTTTAATAAAGTGGCTTTGATCGTGTGGCTGACACCCCCCACTCCCAGTCCCCCTCCCCCAGTGGTGCAGGGACAACACTGACCACTGCTGTAGTGTTGGCGGCAAAATGGCTGCTGACGAGTGTTGGCAACTGACTTGGACACCAGTCGTCTTCACGCGCCTACATGTTCTGAGCTGAGATATTCTCAGTACTGCACCTACTTGACAACTCGTGTGTGTTGGTGGTTTCTAAATCAAAATAATGTCAAGATCTGCCACAGACTCCCCCCCCCCATCTCTCTCTCTCTCACTGCCCCCCCTCTCTCTCTCCTCTGTCTCACATCTAAGTGACGACTGCGACTTGGCGCACGCGTGAAAACACGTGAATTGACGCACATGCGCTTCAGCTCAAACGAACATCGGCTTATGGCTTTCGATTTCAGGTTTTTTTAAAAGTTCAAAGACCAGGAAGATATTAAACAAGAAGAAGAGAAAAAGGAGGAAAAACACTGGTGTGGACGCGTCCTGACAGAAAGCGCGAGCCTCATTCATCCTTCTTGCCATCTGCTGGTGAGCGAGGTGTCACAGCAATTCTCACTCCCAGCCGCTTCACACCCTTCCTGTCATATCTTCCTGCGCCGGGGAACTAGTACCACCCCTTTATTACTGGCGGGGCTAGGGACAGAGGCGAGAACGCCTCTCCGACTTATTAAATTTTGCTGGGCAAGTCTCCTTGGCCGGGCCTCACACCTCGGCAGCTGGCCGCCCAGTCGCCAACTTTTGTCGACAAGTTAAGGGAGGCAAGTCTTGCGTGTGATGTACGCCTTGACACATGAAAAATGACGAATATTTTCGCAATCGATCTCCACTTCCCTCCTCCTCCCCCCTCCCTTGCTGTCGGCTTTCAAAGGGCACATCTATCAGCAGATGTAAGAGCGAAGTGAAACTTGAGGCGAAGGGAAGAAAGGTGCAAACTAACAGACAAACAACATCCGCGGAGCCCGAGTACGAGGTCGGTACAAATAAATGTTTGTGCCAAGTGCTCGGAGACTTAATTTAAGGCTACAACTTGTTTTTCTGGGTATTCCTGGTCTCGGTGGTCGTCTGGGACACACGAGCTCTGATCCTGTCCGTATTACACGCACACCTGTGTAGCCCTATAGTGTATAGTGTGGGCTGTAGCCTGCCTGCTGCACCATCACCTGATGATGTCTACTGTTGATAGAGCGCCGTGTGTTGGTGTCATGGTAGATGGTTGTACACCTGGACCACCACCAGGTAACAGGGCAGGGAGGTCCGTGTCTGGCCACTTGATTGGCCGTTAGAGTATCACACGCAGGCATGTGTATGGCAGACTGACATGTCAGAAGTGTATGAGTGTGCTGAGATACTCTCCCACATAGGTGTCACTAACTACAACATGCCGTTTACCTGAGTGATTTGTCCACGTCACTACACAGGTGTGGTAAGCTAAGCACATGAGACAAACAGGAAATGAAACGTCAACACCTCCTCTCTTTGTACAAAGATAACAAAATATATGAGGTGACGACAGGTAACGACAGGTAACAAAGTATATGGTGTAGTAGACGATAGGTAACAAAGTATATGAGTAGACGACAAGTAAAAAAGTATATGGTATTGTAGACGACAGGTAAAGTATTTGAGTAGATGACAGGTAACGACAGGTAACAAAGTATATGGTGTAGATGACAGGTGACGACAGGTAACAAAGTATTTGAGTAGATGACAGGTGACGACAGGTAACAAAGTATATGGTATAGTAGACGACAGGTAACAAAGTATATGGTGTAGTAGATGACAGGTAACAAAGTATATGGTGTAGATGACAGGTAACAAAGTATATGGTGTAGAGGACAGGTAATAAAATACCTGGTGTAGACGACAGCCAGTCAAGAACATGCACGTATCTAGTCACTGCCCACGATTTGCTTTCAAAGAATGTGACAGTGACAACGGATTTTCTGAGGTTAGTATCAAACACTTAACTCCTCTATCACTCCTCTCCAACCGGTGTCCCCCCTCCCCCCAACCACACACTGCACGCGCGCCATGAACTTGAACAAAATACAAAAACACGCTCCCTCACTCCTACGAGCATGCACGCTCCCTCTCTCTCTCTCTCTCTCTCTCTCACAATGTTACAAACAAACACACTAAAGTCTGTACACATGTGACCACATGGAGTTCGATTGCACGCTCTCTCTCTCTCTCTCTCTCACAATGTTACAAACAAACACACACTACAGTCTGTACACATGTGACCACATGGAGGTCGATTGCACGCTCTCTCTCTCTCTCTCTCAATGTTACAAATAAACACACACTACAGTCTGTACACATCTGACCACATGGAGGTCGCCTGCATGCATGTGGTGGACACCGACTTCACAAGTAAACACATCGCAGGCCGAAATGGCCGAAAGGCCGTGAGGTGAGGTGGTGAGGTGAGGTGAGGGCCTTACAAAGTGTGGGATGTGGGTTTGGTGGACAAGAAGAGAGGGAGTCCCTGGAACACACCACTGGTGGTGGTGTAGACAGTGTGTCTGATGGAGGTGACTATAGCACTTGTCCACAAAGTGATGGAATGACGACAACATGTGAGTGGAGCGCCTTGTACCAGACCATGATGTGATGTGATGTGATGTGACTGTGTGAATATGTAACAAACACAGGCGTGCACACGAACAGGGCGTAATTATGCAAACATACCCCTTGCCTGGGTGTCGGCAGGACTGTGGTACGGACACGCTACACCAGCAACGGACGGTCTGGCGTGACGTCATCAGGTCAAGGTGTTGAAGACCAGCACGAGCTGTGACGTAGACGGTGAAGTGTGCTGCTGTCGATCTTGCCCGTTAGATTAGCTGTGGCTTTGAGTTTTTTTTTCATATCTAGGAGTTGTGTTGCAATGCTGCAACGCACGAGCTCGTAGGCGATACAAGCTGCCCACCTGTAGCAGCGGATGGTTGGCGTGCCTGCTTGCAGCCCTGCCGCACGTCGTGCTCGTCACGAGCCATGACACGTGCGTTGCTGCATGGGGAGGAGAGGGTAGGGTAGGGTGGGGGGGGATCTGTTAGGTGAAGAGGGTCAGAGGTGCGCCTGAAACCTCAGTCCACCGGGTACTGTCTTGCGCCCATCTCTCCACCCCTCACCCGTCACCTTCACATCTCGGCCGGTCAGTGACGCACACCAGGTGGTTAGTGCGTGACGTCACCACAAGCTGACGTGTCCGGCAGGTGAGGACAGAGGGACACGCTAGAAGACGCTAGAGTGAAGTTGGGAGGGTTTTTTCTTTTTTTTTTTTTTAGGGGAAGGGGTTGGGGCAAGGTGACGAAAACGTTGACGACAAGGAAGTGACAATGACGACAAGCGAGGAAAAGGACAAGAACGGCGCGCCACCTGGCGGCCGACATCGCCACAACACCAACATCCGCGACGACATGCGCGTGGCCACCGTCGTCAGGTACTCGTGGCGGCAGACGTCAGGTCAGTTGTGGCGGCAGACCCGCAGCTCGGCGACGCCCGCCGCCCCCTTGTGTTGGAGGCTGGCTATCCGCGCCGCCGCCTGGTCGCCCTCTTTATAGTGCCGTGTTCTTATCGCATCAATATTTTAGCAGAATTTCATAAATAATAGAACGAGTCACCTTGGTTTCCAGACACAAGTGAACGGGAGGGTGGGTGGGGAGGCCGGGCTTAGACGAAGGGCTGTGGCCGCCAAAGAGATGAGCAAGACGGTGTGGTGGACAAGGAGAAAAACAAGAGAGAAATTTATTTTGCCACTTGACGCACGTGCACCAGAGCATGCCGGGATGTCAGGGGACAGCGGCCTGCCAGCCGCGCCAAATGCTGATGTAAATAAGACATGAGTCGCGGCTTAGGGGCCAGAGACGCCTCGCTAGCGTCTGAACGTCAAAACCACCATCGACACCAACCACCACCACCACCACCACCACGACTACAGTCGCCGTCTGGAGTTATCCCTTCAGCCAGGCGCACCTTCCCCTCACCCCGCAACCCACCTCCTCCCCCCCACTCCCCGGTTACCATCTGCAGGGAGTCCATAGATCATCCGGGTTCTCTTGTGCCGAGAGAAATCCGACATTTCCTCCCCCAAGTCAGCTTCTTGGTTGAAAACAGCTGCCGAGCCGCTGAGTCAAGCCGCTTCCATCTCCTGAGTGATGGTCCCAAAAACTGATGGGGATGGGGGGGCACGGCACAGGAAAAGAAACTGGGAGGAGGATTCCACCTGGGGAGGCAGAGTAAAGGCTACATGGAGAGACAGAAATAGGAAGCGGGGGGAGAGTGAAGGGTGATTCACAAATGATGAAGAACTGGCGAAACGGGCAACAGAGAGAGAGAGAGAGAGAAGGGGAGGGAACCCCACTGTTCAATACATTATTTTACATCAATAAAAAGCGAGCTGTCAACACAGAGAAACAAGAGAAAAACCAAAACACCTCCAGCTTAAAGCCAACATCTAATAGCAAAAAGTCACATTATTGACAGCATTATCCAACACTGCTATTATTGTCTTAAGTACTGACATGTCACAACTACAGACTGACACTACTTCTGGTGAGGGTGAGGGTTCATGACAACCTTATCGTTACAAGTCACGTGGCATAAACTGACACTACTTCTACAGTCTGACTTCCAGTCTGTCTGTCTGTCTGTCTGTCCAACTATCAATACAACATATGACTCGTCCACACGGTTGGTGTCACCAGCAGCAGGTTAATGAAGCCTTCTTCTAAATTTCGACTTGACAGGTGAAAATAAAGCTCATGTGAATTAGACTCAAAACACCTGTCGTCTGTCTCCTTGCGCACAGCGTTAGTTTGACAGCCCAGCAGCACACACCACTATCATCACATCATTGTCTTTCATCCTCAGTTACATCAACCACATCACCATTCTCATCAGCCTCAGTGATACTCAGACCCTCCCTCGCGTGCCGCCATCACCGAGACTCGCACAGACTCGAGCCTGAAGCAAGCAGAGTGCAGTCTGGGGGTCGACAGGTCACGTACCTACCTCACTACAAACTACCAACTATAGTACAGCAGTCCATATTGCTGGTCATGGAGACACCACAAACCCAAGATGGGTGCACCTTCAGCGAGCAGGTCACGTGACCGCCGGACGCGCTGTGTGCAGTCGGTCATTCCCAGGAAAACTTCTAGAGACGCTCGAGTGCACATGAGTCTGCTTTGAGTGCACATGAATTACCCGCGGATGAGGCTTCTGCGGCGAAACAGGCGTCAAGGGAGTTGAAGGCGGCCAGGGAGGCAGAGAACTGCGCTGCTCTCCTCCATTAGCAAATATCACGTGACAGCGCCTGCGCCTTGGCCCTCGGCTTTTAACGACACCGGCTCGCGGAAAATGGGACAACGTAGCGAAAGGAAAAAAAATCCAAAAGAAAACAATATTACAAAGTAACAAAAACGATTAAAACAGAATGAAAAATATATAAAAACCCAAATGGATATCATAAAACATATTGTAAAATGTAAAGAAGCATAATTAGTATAATTAGCAAAGAGTATTGATTTCTCTCCATTTGTGCTCGGCATTTGCTCATTGGTGCTGTGGTCTTGGTATTGTTTTACTGTTATATTCCCCGAGTCGTTAGCAAAATGAATCATCGTCATTCGCTGACAGCGACCATCTCTCTGGTGAGAAGGAAATAAAATGTAGTTTGATTGGCGGAAACCGCCCTGGTTTCCGATGGCAGTAAAAGAGACTATCTTCATTCGCTGAAACGGTCTTGTCTCCGATAACAGTCACACGTACTGTGTATTCTCTCAAACCAACCATATCTTTGGTGCCATGCGGGGTGGTAAGTGGCCCACTGGCTAAAGCGCTTGTCACAACAACAGGCAACAGGGTGTCCTGGGATCGAATCTCGGTGCGACACACACCTCTCTAGACGTGACACCTGGTTACAGGCCTGACCTCCGGTGGTCTTCTCTCTCTCTCTCCCTGTGTGTGTGTGTGTGTGTGTGTGTGTGTGTGTGTGAGTGTTTTATAATTTGAATGATGGTGAATGAATTTGTAAGACCCATTTGATGTCTGCTGATGCTCACGTGACCTGTATATAAAGCGCCTTGAGCCCGTCTTCATGAGTTGTGAGAGAGATATTTTAGAAATAAACATTATGATTATTGTTATTATTACAAGGGACGAGACTGAGCACTGCGTGCGAGTGTGTGGAGGTGAGATCTGTGAGCACATTGTCAACTTTCTTTACTTTCGTCTCTCCAGGGGCGTAGCCTGGGTATTTGCTGCCCAGTGCGGACCTGCCGTTGATGCCCCCAATAATAATAATAATAATAAATTTTTGAAAGCACAACTTTTAGTTTGTTATTGATAATGTTAAACTATAAGTTATGTTACAAGCGCAGACTTAGGAATGTTGACAGACTACAGACACACTTTACGAGCCGTTAGACTAGCGAAGCTTGTAATCACGTGATCAACATCAATCCTATTGACGAGGTTGTGCTCGCTGCTCGACTGACAATATGGCAAGCTTTGTCAATCGTAAATAATTACTCCTTGTGGATCGTAGAGATAGTTCTTGATTAGCTTCAACTTGGAGAAGCTTCTTTTGTACTTAGCTGACTCCAATAGTTAGGAACATGTGAAGCATGGTGGCGATGTTTGCAACGGAATCATTTAATTTGTGCCGGTAAATAACATTCAACAGTTGGAAAGGACCTTGTGGCCAGTAAGTAGTAAGTGGTCAGCGCTGGGTGTGATGTGTTCGACAGAAAATAGTCGTCAGGCACTAAAATGTGCACATTGCAATGGCCATGGCCGTTCTGCACTCTTTTCTTGCCAAACGGACTGTAGTAAACGGAAAAAACCACCCCAACAAATTTGATGAATTTACCCAAATATTTTGCCTGATTCCTGGTGCGGCCCGCACCAACCTCAACACCCTCGCTACGCTCCTGCATCTCTGTCCTCTATGCGCCTGGAAATATGACTGCCACACAGACTGTACCAACCAACCCTACACCAGACTACACCACACATCCTACTCTAACCTACACCTACATCTGCTCTAGCTAGTCATATACCAAAACTGCACCACACATCCTACTCTAACCTACACCTACATCTGCTCTAACTAGTCATATACCAAAACTAAACCACACATCCTGTGTGATACGCCGAGCTACAATGTTTTCACATGTTACAATATTAACTGCAGTATAGGCGAAGTTGTTAAAATGTATTCTATTTTTAAGATGATATCTTGTTCAGTGTAGCTCCATTTTATCCCCAAAGCAATTAGCAATGTTTTAAAATCACTGATTTGTCTCTACGTTCAAACACGTATTATTTCACACACACACACACACACACACACACACACACACACACACACACACACACACACACACACACACACACACACACACACACACACACAGAGTAGTCATAACAAATTGTAGTCAAGGAACAAGAGCAATAACCGTTCTGCTGCAACAAGAGACGAGGCCAACGTTGAATGAGTCGGGTTTAGTGTAAGGGAAACAACCCTTCTAGAAAGGGCGTATCGAATACGGTTACTTCCCCTTAATTGGGTTCTGCCATCTTAATCAGGTTTAGGTTCTACAAAATATTTCCTATCACAGTAATCGAAATAAATAAATAAATATCATTCATTTTAAAGGAAATTTTGACATGAAATTTTACCCTGTGACTACCTGCATAGACAAGAAAAGCAAGTTGTTAAATGATCAGGGTGTAACTTATTGATCCTACACGTGTCGTGTAAACCAGGAACAGTTGTGTTTGTGCAGCGTTTTTAGGTACAGCTTTGTGTAATGCTACATGTGGTCACTTTCTTCTTGTCTCTCTCTCTTTACTCTCTAATTTTAAATATGGATATCAAACACTCTATATTTATATTTTCTACCTCTAGTATGGATTTAAGAATGAAAGAGATCTTTGAATTGTGTACTGTGAATTGTAATACGGAAAAAAATTAATTGAATAAAAAAATTTAAAAATATATATAAAAGCAATGTGTTACAAAAAAAAAAAAAAAAGAAAAGCAAGTTGTGGCGAGGGCTGAGAAAGAGCGCGCGCACACATTGATGAAGACTACTATGACGTAATTTCGCAAAGATCGTTCCTAAAGCTCAGACAGGGTTAACATATCGTAACCAAGTCGTTTCTATAGACCAAACCAATTATAACTAAATTAGTTGACTGTATATTCAAAATTATCAATATCTTGCGCTAACGCCGATCTGCTCACCACCAGGACAAACAGTAAAGACTCGTAGTTGCAGCGAATGTGAATGTAAACCACAGGAACACCTTGTCTCACTCCTTTGTAGGGATTATGCACACAAACGAAGATTTTTGTGAACGAGCTTAAAGACGGAGGAGGGGATCGGGTGGAGTGTGGATGGGGAGAAGGTCTGTGACAGAAAGGGGAGGACGGGGGGTAGTGCTCCTGATGGAGGATGAGCTGCGAAAGACAGGGAGAGACTGTTTTGATGCGGTAATAATGAATACCGATAACATCGGCTGTCCTTTAGATGCGAAGAATGAAACTAGGAAGTAGACACAGAATTATCAATTGTCTCAAACACATTTCAATGAGTAAACAATCGTCAGAGCTCAGTCAGGAATACCTAGATACCTAGAAAGGGGTTGTTGCATTATGCAAGTTAATTGCACATTGTAGAGCGGGCTTTGCTGACAATGAGAGAGAGAGAGAGGAAGTGATAGAGGGAGAGGGGAAGTAATAGAGAGAAGGAGAGGTGGAGTGAGAGATAGGGAGAGCTGTCATCAAGAGGCAGGACTGACTGTGCTGCTGTATCTATTGTGTGATGTTTGCCGCGCGGTGGTCGCGGCTGCTGCACAGTCCGCTTGCCATGCCGCCACGGACAGCTGGCCACAATGGCGCACGCGCCTCCAGCAGCTCATTTGTCGGCAGCCTGTCAGCTGGCTGATGTCCGCCCGCCCACGCCTCGCGTGCGCACGCCCAGCGCCCGGCCTCAGGCCACGCCCACTTCCTCATGGCGCGTGGCCACAGCCCACGCAGCTGATTGGTCGACAGTCTGCCGGCAGTCAGCGCCGGGCGCGCCGCTCGTGCCACGTCACGAACCCACGCACTCCACCTGTTTCTTCTGGCGCTGGACGCTGCGTGTCAGGTGGGGGGTGGGTGAGAGCAGTTACCTTGCCAGGTAGACAAAATCACTCGAACCTTTTCTCTCCTCTCCTCCCTCTCTCTCTCTACAGGACGAAGAATGAAACTGATAGCGGGCTGTCGTCGCCCCCCTCCCACCTCCTGTTTATGTTTATAAATATTTAAAACGGGAAGGATGTGTAGTGTCCACCCCCCCCCCCAGCTGGTCATTGGTGTGGCCTGAACCACTGAAAGCCGACAATTCACTGTTTGCTTGTTTCTTACAAAACACTTTCAACAATCTACGGGGTGTCTATAGCCTTGGGTTTAGAGACTGAGATATATCCACCAGTGCTGCTTCACCTGCCTTCTATACCTGCAGTCATACCTACATATCTCGTCACGTGATCAGCATCAAAGCGATGGGCAGCAGGTAACTGAGCTCATGTCAAAATGTGTCATTGTGACACACTGTCAGTGTGCTAGGAATGTAAGTCAGAAGTACATGGATGTATCATATATACTATATAGTCAATTACATACACTATATCGTATACTATATACTCAAGCCGGAAGTACATGGATGTATCATATACACTATATAGTCAATTACATACACTATATCGTATACTATATACTCAAGCCGGAAGTACATGGATGTATCATATACACTATATAGTCAATTACATACACTATATCGTATACTATATACTCAAGCCGGAAGTACATGGATGTATCATATATACTATATAGTCAATTACATACACTATATTGTATACTATATACTCAAGCCGGAAGTACATGGATGTATCATATATACTATATAGTCAATTACATACACTATATTGTATACTATATAATCAAGCCGGAAGTTCATGGATACACTATAGTCAAGACAACTCCACACAACGTGGACACGTGCCCCTTTATTTACCCAGCATTTCACCTGCTGGCTCTTTCCCGCAGCATATAAAATAAATAAATAAATGAATAAATAACGACAGAACAATCATTACAAGTAAGAAGTAGTCGATGTCGTATCACCGGTGTCAGGTGTAAATTAACCAAGTCCCATCTTCCCTTACGGGCCGCTACACGTGCTGCACGTTTCTGTGTTTGCTGGTCACAGGCAAACCATGAGTGAGTGGAACACTTCATTCAAACTTGTTTGGTTTTCCCTCCAGGACATTGCCATCGGCAAATAGACTAGTTATTAGTTGTGTTATCAACAGAAAATAAAATGTGATATCAATCATGTGTTTATATAAAAATATCTCGTGTTCTCGATAAGAAATGTAACATCAATGTCCTCGATGTTTATGTCCTCCACCAGTTAAGTACAAGAGAGCATGACAACATGAGGCGGGCTTGAGACACTTTGGATAGTAAACATGACAACATGAGGCGGGCTTGAGACACTTTGGATAGTAAACATGACAACATGAGGCGGGCTTGAGACACTTTGGATAGTAAACATGACAACATGAGGCGGGCTTGACACACTTTGGATAGTAAACATGACAACATGAGGCGGGCTTGAGACACTTTCGATAGTAAACATGACAACATGAGGTGGGCTTGACACACTTTGGATATTAAACATGACAACATGAGGTGGGCTTGACACACTTTCGATAGTAAACATGACAACATGAGGTGGGCTTGACACACTTTCGATAGTAAACATGACAACATGAGGCGGGCTTGAGACACTTTGGATAGTAAACATGACAACATGAGGTGGGCTTGAGACACTTTGGATAGTAAACATGACAACATGAGGTAGGCTTGAGACACTTTGGATATTAAACAACATGAGGCGGGCTCGAGACACTTTGGATATTAAACAACATGAGGCGGGCTTGAGACACTTTGGATATTAAACAACCAGCAAAATTCAACATAAGCCGGGTTCACAACAAGCACCATATAAACATAAGGTCAGGTGGAAACTCTCGACATAAAATGAGATTGTCCAACAACAGAAACATTGTGCACCTACATTGTAGCATTGCCCGAACTTATCTAACTAACTTCCTACCTAATCACAATCAAACCTAACTTATCTAACTAACTTCCTACCTAATCACAATCAAACCTAACTTATCTAACTAACTTCCTACCTAATCACAATCAAACCTAACTTATCTAACTAACTACCTACCTAATCACAATCAAACCTAATTTATCTAACTAACTTCCTACCTAATCACAATCAAACCTAACTTATCTAACTAACTTCCTTCCTAATCACAATCAAACCTAACTTATCTAACTAACTTCCTACCTAATCACAATCAAACCTAACTTATCTAACTAACTTCCTACCTAATCACAATCAAACCTAACTTATCTAACTAACTTCCTACCTAATCACAATCAAACCTAACTTATCTAACTAACTACCTACCTAATCACAATCAAACCTAACTTATCTAACTAACTTCCTACCTAATCACAATCAAACCTAACTTATCTAACTAACTTCCTACCTAATCACAATCAAACCTAACTTATCTAACTAACTTCCTACCTAATCACAATCAAACCTATGTTCACACGTGAGTTTGAGAGGAGAGTACAAGACAATAAAATATCTGAGACAATGAGCAACTCACGGAGCTGGAGACACTCTGTCCTGATTGTCAGTGTGCATGTGGTTGCACTGGGTGCTGGTGGCAGATGTCAGTCGGTTGGCACTGTCCAATTTGTAAAGGAATGTGTTGACAGCCCGTGAAAGTTGAAGACACCACGCGTTGGCAGCAGACGACAGCCGGGCGTGCGTGCGCATGCGTGTCCTCCAAACTGTGGTCACGTGCTCCACACGCGGCCGCGTCAAGTGGTAGGGTGGGAAGCTTGCCGCCCATCCACCCGCTCGCCCCGTGTTTTTTATTTTATTTTTAACAAATTGCAGACACGTTCAAAGGTTGTCGCACATCTGAGGTCGCTCAGCCTCCTACCCACATTCTTGCCGACAACAACAACAACAGTCGCCAGCGAGCCGAGGGTCACGTGTGGTGGTGACGGAGTGTGAGCAGTGGGGGGGGGGGGAATACAACCCATAACGGGCTCTTGTTTTTATTTGTTCATGTGAACAGGCATGCTATTTGCAGTACAAACAATTGTAGAAGCTGTTGTCACTTGTCAGTTTTACTGCCACCTTTGCTGTAGCCTCATAGGCTGTCCGTTAATAGTGTCGCGAGTATCAAGCACCGAGGACAAGCTAGCGGCGCTGCTGGACTGATTACAATGATGAGAGATGTTTTTAATGGACTAGGGATTAGGGGGAATCTAATTATGAGCCATACCTCCATCTAAACTGAAAGCTTTAATTAAGGTGAATAATTTAAACTAAATGAAAAGTGGTTATGGAACGAAATTATATTAACTACAAGAAGACGACAATTTAATTAAAAGGTGAAAATGTCACAGTGAATTAAACTGACTTGAATATTGAGCTAACCATTGGCTTGAATATTTACCTGAAATGTTTACTGAGGTTTTTGTCTCCTTTAATATTTACTTCTTAAACACTGACTTTGGGTAACGAAGCTGCCGACAGGCTGGCAAAAGAAGGATCGGCAAAAGAACAAGTCAACAGAGTTGTGTCCTTTGCAGAGGCAAAAACCATAATCAAGGCAAAACAATGGAAGATATGGCAACAAGAGCACCCCAACTACAACAAGATGGATGGCTACCATCTTCTGACCAGACGTGAGCAGGTTACCATCTTCCGCCTGCGTACGGGACATAACCGGCTAAACTGGCACCTTTACAACAAGTTCAAACTTGGCCAGTCTGGCCAGTGGCCTTGCGCTACCCGTAATATGACCACAGAACACATATTACAGGCCTGTCCCACATACGCCACCCTCAGGAGGAAGTACTGGCCGGAAGACACGGCAGCGACCCAAAAGCTCTACGGTGCCCTGGCGGAGCTGCAGCAAACACCAACCTTCATTGAGGAGACTGGCCTCACCATCGAGGAGAAAAAAAAACAAAAAAAAAGAAACACTGACTTGAGTATTTATTTAAGTACTTGTTACAACATTTACTCAATATTTACCTCCATCATTATCAGTCTCAACAAGCGAACACCCTCAGTCATGGACCCTGCTTAGCGTGCACAATTGAGACGGTGGGGGGGGGGGCTGGTGGTGGGGAGTGGAGAGTAGGGAGGGGCAGGGGGTGGAGGACACAGACATATGGTTACCGTGCTGAGTGCAGTTCGCGTGGAGATCACATCGCGGATTTTTGACAAGAGAACAGTTCAGCTCCATGAACCGCTGGAACCGATGCACGTGACAAGTTTATTAGTTGCACATTTCTTTGTGACTGTAGAGTGTGGCGCACAAGTAGCTTGTTGTTGCTCCAACTCATGTATCAAAGCATCTTTCACTCCTAGCAGCTGACGAGCGGTTATGTTGGGCCTGGGTTCAGGGGGAAACAACTGGACACATCCAGTGGCTGAGTATGGGGCACCGAGAGGGGAATTTTCTCTACTTTCTCTCTCTCTCTAGCTAGAGAATGTATTCTGTAACTACAGACTGAGTTGTGAAACTACACAGTGAGTTGTGTAACTACAGACTGAGTTGTGTAACTACACAGTGAGTTCTGTAACTACAGACTGAGTTGTGTAACTACACAGTGAGTTCTGTAACTACAGACTGAGTTGTGTAACTACACAGTGAGTTCTGTAACTACAGACTGAGTTGTGTAACTACACAGTGAGTTCTGTAACTACAGACTGAGTTGTGTAACTACACAGTGAGTTCTGTAACTACGGACTGAGTTGTGTAACTACACAGTGAGTTCTGTAACTACAGACTGAGTTGTGTAACTACACAGAGAGTTCTGTAACTACAGACTGAGTTGTGTAACTACACAGTGAGTTCTGTAACTACAGACTGAGTTGTGTAACTACACAGTGAGTTCTGTAACTACAGACTGAGTTGTGTAACTACACAGAGAGTTCTGTAACTACAGACTGAGTTGTGTAACTACACAGTGAGTTCTGTAACTACAGACTGAGTTGTGTAACTACACAGTGAGTTCTGTAACTACAGACTGAGTTGTGTAACTACACAGTGAGTTCTGTAACTACAGACTGAGTTGTGTAACTACACAGAGAGTTCTGTAACTACAGACTGAGTTGTGTAACTACACAGTGAGTTCTGTAACTACAGACTGAGTTGTGTAACTACACAGTGAGTTGTGTAACTACAGACTGAGTTGTGTAACTACACAGTGAGTTCTGTAACTACAGACTGAGTTGTGTAACTACACAGTGAGTTGTGTAACTACAGACTGAGTTGTGTAACTACACAGTGAGTTCTGTAACTACAGACTGAGTTGTGTAACTACACAGTGAGTTCTGTAACTACAGACTGAGTTGTGTAACTACACAGTGAGTTCTGTAACTACAGACTGAGTTGTGTAACTACACAGTGAGTTCTGTAACTACGGACTGAGTTGTGTAACTACACAGTGAGTTCTGTAACTACAGACTGAGTTGTGTAACTACACAGAGAGTTCTGTAACTACAGACTGAGTTGTGTAACTACACAGTGAGTTCTGTAACTACAGACTGAGTTGTGTAACTACACAGTGAGTTCTGTAACTACAGACTGAGTTGTGTAACTACACAGTGAGTTCTGTAACTACAGACTGAGTTGTGTAACTACAGAATACATTCTCTAGCTAGAGAGAGAACAACTCGGTGAAACTAAATTATTTTATTTATATTATACTTAGAAGTTGCTGGCCAATTCATTTTATATTTACAGCTCCATTCTGTAGCTGCAGAAAGCTTTCTGTACTTAGAGAAATCTTTCGAAAGATGGCCTCACGTTCTTGATGATCTCTGATTGGTTGATCTTTGACCTTCGTATCCCATATACAAATGAGCCAGCCTCGTTCGGTACAGACATCATCCTGTCGCTAGAGAAATCTTCTCGGAACCTAGAGAAATCTTTCACCGGATGATTGTTTTGTTCACCAAGTATGACATGGCTCACTCACCCTTGCGGCACGAGAGCCTCCTCGCTATGGATGGGTCGCCTTGGTGATGAACTGGTCGAGGTCAAAACATATACTGACTGTTGATGATTTACTCTACAACAATAGAGTGCAATGGTTTGACTGTTGATGATTTACTCTACAACAATAGAGTGCAATGGTTTGACTGTTGATGATTTACTCTACAACAATAGAGTGCAATGGTTTGACTGTTGATGATTTACTCTACAACAATAGAGTGCAATGGTTTGACTGTTGATGATTTACTCTACAACAATAGAGTGCAATGGTTTGATTGTTGATGATTTACTCTACAACAATAGAGTGCAATGGTTTGACTGTTGATGATTTACTCTACAACAATAGAGTGCAATGGTTTGACTGTTGATGATTTACTCTACAACAATAGAGTGCAATGGTTTGACTGTTGATGATTTACTCTACAACAATAGAGTGCAATGGTTTGACTGTTGATGATTTACTCTACAACAATAGAGTGCAATGGTTTGACTGTTGATGATTTACTCTACAACAATAGAGTGCAATGGTTTGACTGTTGATGATTTACTCTACAACAATAGAGTGCAATGGTTTGACTGTTGATGATTTACTCTACAACAATAGAGTGCAATGGTTTGACTGTTGATGATTTACTCTACAACAATAGAGTGCAATGGTTTGACTGTTGATGATTTACTCTACAACAATAGAGTGCAATGGTTTGATTGTTGATGATTTACTCTACAACAATAGAGTGCAATGGTTTGATTGTTGATGATTTACTCTACAACAATAGAGTGCAATGGTTTGACTGTTGATGATTTACTCTACAACAATAGAGTGCAATGGTTTGATTGTTGATGATTTACTCTACAACAATAGAGTGCAATGGTTTGACTGTTGATGATTTACTCTACAACAATAGAGTGCAATGGTTTGACTGTTGATGATTTACTCTACAACAATAGAGTGCAATGGTTTGATTGTTGATGATTTACTCTACAACAATAGAGTGCAATGGTTTGATTGTTGATGATTTACTCTACAACAATAGAGTGCAATGGTTGACTGTTCATGATTTACTCTACAAGAAGGCGAAACATTGTGTAAAAGGGAGGTTGGTGGCCCAGTGGGTAAGGCGCCTGTCCATGACAGTGAGAATCTTGTGCTGTGGGTTCGTGTCTCGGCTGTAACATACTTCTCTATGAATGTGACACCCGTTTACAGGACTGACCGTCGGTGGTTTAATCCGGGTACACCGGTATTCTCAACTCTGCTCCCGGATCATTTTGTTGAAGTCTTTGGAAACAAGAGCAAAAGTCTCGGGAAAGATCTTGAACTGCAGGGACATGTTCGTAGCCAACTGAAAACTGCTGACTGGCAAACTGTTCACATCTTACCTCCCTTGTTCCTGAAGAGCAGGAGCGAGACATCACGAGAAGTTCGGCCCCTAAGGCGTGATCGTGTCCGCCTTCCTCGTTATTGTTTAAATGTTTGGCAAAGATCGTCATTTTTATTGCCTGTGGATCATTTCCGGTGACACTCGTGATGTCCTTATTGAAAGTCAACTTTGAACCATAATGATCTCAAGATTTTCCTTCCGTTATCTAATTTTTTGTTTCTGTCGAAATTGATTGAAAAGGGGTCGTAGGGGGTCGTAGGGGTCTTCTCATCTTACAGTCAGCGATCTTTTCAAGCCATTGCAGTCTACATACAGACTAGACAACATCCTGGAGTCTGCCTCTTGTCATCATCAACGGTCTGCTGTTGGTCAAAGGTCACGGAAGCCTGTCAGTCTGAAGCCTTTTGAATTTCTCAGCAAGTCTTTGATTATCGTGGAGTTCCACTCAACACACTGCAACATGCTTCTGGCATTCAGGCCACGGCACCAAAGTGTTTGGATGAGAACTCAGTGTCCGCACTCACGGCATCAACTTTGAGCTCATCACTGGCTTACCTCACGGCTCACTTGTAGGTCCCGTGTTGTCGTCTTTATCAGAGATCATCGCCTCTTATTCTGCTATTCATCCCTCCTTTGCTGATGACATGCGACTCCCGAAGTTTTGCAGAATGGAAACAGCCATACATGAGTGTATTCAGGCTGACATTCAACAAGTTCATCGATGACATGTCAAAGGTCACACTGTGGTCAGCACGTGTTTGTGTCTACATTCCTGCACTCATGGCCCTTAAAGACTTTACTGTTGTAATATCACTAGGTGGCGGCACAGGCCTTCATTGTGTCCAGACTTGATTGTTCTAATGCTTTGTCTGACTGCTGTCCTGAGAATGGTTCTACTGTCTTCTGGTCTTCACAAATGGCAAAATAATGCTGCGTTAAATAATGCTGATTTAAATAATGCTGATTTAAATAATGCTGATTTAAATAATGCTGATTTAAATAATGCTGATTTGAATAATGCTGATTTAAATAATGCTGCGTTAAATAATGTTGATTTAAATAATGCTGATTTAAATAATGCTGATTTAAATAATGCTGCGTTAAATAATGCTGATTTAAATAATGCTGATTTAAATAATGCTGATTTAAATAATGCTGATTTAAATAATGCTGCGTTCTCAAGTTTCCAATTACCAAGCACATCGCCCCTGAAATGCCCTGCATTGGCTTGCAGTTAAATGAAGAATAAAGTACAAGATGACAGTTGAATCGACCGTGTTTTCCAGAAGATAAACTCTAGAATGATTGTTCAGGATGTTTGTGATATAAACTCTAATCAATATTAGCCCCAATTAACACAGACAGACAGACAGACAGACAGACAGACAGACAGACAGACAGACAGACAGACAGACAGACAGACAGACAGACAGACAGACAGACAGACAGACAGACGAATTTCGTTCGTCCGTTGAAACATACAACGGATTATTAAATTATAAAGTAATGACATTAACGTATAAATAAATTTTATTATATTAATGCTTAAAATAAATGATAATATATATATATATATATTATGAAAGACAATATTCTACGGGAAATGGAGTCGCAGGATCTTCAGGCCGGAATTCAGGGTTTGGAGAATTAAAACAATGTTGCAGAAGAAAATGACATGACTGGATAAGAATAAATACAAATTTTTATACTTGAACAAAATAAGACATCCCCTAAAAATAAGTCCTAAATAAAAAAATAATATGAAACCCGGTCTTCTTTTCGGGGAAACACAGTAGAATAAAGATGTCAGTTGAATGTAGACTACAACTGCGATGATTGTCGTATGGTGCATGGACTGAGTTGTCTTCATCTCTGTCTGATTGGCTCATCAGTAAACCCTGACAACAACTATCGTCTGTAGATAATTCAACTCTTGTTGTTCCGCGCATCTTTGCTAAATGTTTTAGGGGAGGGGTCAATCACCGACCACGTGGAATACTTTCCCAGCTCGTCTCAGGACTATTCCGAGCAGTGAGCCCCATCATTCAGCTCTGAAATCTCATCTTTTCCAGAACATCTGTAGTCTCATCAGTTGTCGGCCAAAACATTATAATGTTGACTACACGGGTGGCCGTATGTGTGGTTGATATGGTGTCTGATATGGTGTCAGTTGTGGTTGTGATGTATGAAATGTTTGTGATTCTGTGGGCTGTTCCTATGTTTGTTATGTTCTCAAGACTTGTATGTGATGTACCCGGTATTATGTTTTAATGCTTTCTGGTTGTATGTCCGTCTTAGCATTTCTAAAAGCAATGAAAATGTTTAATTAGTTTCTAATTAATTTCTGCTACATAATTATACTGTATTCTTATGCACCAAATTTTCAAAACTTGTCTTTATTTAGCTAACAACAGAGGCCTTGCAACTAGAAACGTATGCTTATTATTTGTGTTCACATCAGGAGAAAATATTTTAACATGTGAGTAGTTACACAATAAAGTAATACAATGGAGAATAATCACAGCAACAGTCATTATTAACAGAACTGCTGGGAGGCAGATATGTAGAGGAGGATGTCCATTGGTACAGAGTATCAGGAAGTCAGAGTGTAAACCACAAGTAACAAGTATTGACATTCAACATGAAAAGTTCCAGTGTCAGAGGAAACAAACCATACTATGCAAAATAAAAGGTGATTACTTGAAGAGTTTGGACTGTCTGGTCAAATTATTAACTGCTGTCAGACCTGCTACAACTCATTATACGAGGACCCCACTCATACACAAACAAGGTGAGACCTGCTACAACTAATTATACGAGGACCCCACTCATACACAAACAAGGTGAGACCTGCTACAACTCATTATACGAGGACCCCACTCATACACAAACAAGGTGAGACCTGCTACAACTCATTATACGAGGACCCCACTCATACACAAACAAGGTGAGACCTGCTACAACTCATTATACGAGGACCCCACTCATACACAAACAAGGTGAGACCTGCTACAACTCATTATACGAGAACCCCACTCATACACAAACAAGGTGAGACCTGCTACAACTAATTATACGAGGACCCCACTCATACACAAACAAGGTGAGACCTGCTGCAACTAATTACAAGAGGACCCCACTCCTACACAAACAAGGTGAGACCTGCTACAACTAATTATACGAGGACCCCACTCCTACACAAACAAGGTGAGACCTGCTACAACTAATTACACGAGGACCCCACTCCTACACAAACAAGGTGAGACCTACAACAACTCATTATACGAGGACTCATACACAAACAATGTGAGACCTACAACAACTAATTACACGAGGACCCCACTCATACACAAACAGGTGAGACCTACTACAAGACTACAATTAGTATAAATAAAATATAAAAGGCCTAAAGGAGATCCCTGAGGGACACCTGATGCCACTCTTTGATGTGTCCTCACCTCAGGTCTCAGTATTGCCACATGGAAGCGGCCTGAAAAGCGGCTACAAAGAAAGTTTCACTATTTGCAATGTTTTCCTGATTCTACTACAATCATGTGACTAATGTTTATAGCAGCTTCTGCCCGACTGCTGAATGCGAGTATGAAAACAAAAACAACTGCGCCAAAAAAAAAAAGCTGAAACAATTTTGTTCTTCGTTAAGAAAACCCTTGTTTTCACTCGACACAGAAACTCAGCCAAACATGCAGTCGGTAGCACGTGCAAGATGGCGATTAGCTGGGTGACAGGAGCTACAAGACAGACACAGGGTACGGAGACAGAACTAGTCAGAAATAAAACTTGTCAGGGAGGAACTAGTCGCATACAGAGCAAGTCACAAAGGTATCCTATAGGATGCAGGAAACAATTCTTATCGGAGCTGAAAAAAGTCGGGAATGTAAGGAGCAAGAAGAAACTTGTCGGAAACAAACTAGTCACCAAACTAAAAGTCTTTTTTTTCAGAAAAAAGGAAAATGGCGCTTTGTAATAGATTTGCCAGAGAGGACCATAGAGGGGAGGGAGAAAAGTGACAGTACAAACGACAATAAACAATGTAAACTTAACCAATGAAACGTGAAACCGACCGACCGCCCGACCAACCAACCCCAACACAAGCAAGATTAACGAGTTAATTAATTTTCTACTGACTGCATTTTCAGGGCTGTGGTCATGATAAGAGCTGAAGACCTGTGTAGATGATAGTTACATGAGTTGGTATCAAACTGCCTGATGCAGACAAGTAGTTAGTAAATAGTTCTAGGTGCTGGAAAATTTTTGCTCAC
Source organism: Marisa cornuarietis (assembly GCA_004794655.1). Lineage (NCBI taxonomy): Eukaryota > Metazoa > Mollusca > Gastropoda > Architaenioglossa > Ampullariidae > Marisa > Marisa cornuarietis. Next base: position 449,388 of record SMMW01000642.1, on the reverse strand, counting down.
CGACTATAATGACCCGATAAAAGGGTTGAATGTTGGATAACCTAACAACCCACACACAATGTCACGGTCCATTAGCAATAACACATTAATATCTACTACATGGTGTGTTTGAATGATCGTCCGGTGAGTGTGTTTGTCAGTCAGTTCAGAAACAAGCGAGAAATCCGTGTCAACAAAAGAAGAATGAGAATATGTCGGTGAAATGGCGGAGCCGCAATAATTGATATGATAAGCATTCAGTCTCTGGAATATTCATCGCCATAAGAGAAATTGCGCCCTCCATACCTGACCTCCCCACCCCCATCAAAGTTGTAGACATCTCATTCATAAAATATCACCGCAAATGAGCGCGAAAGTGAAGGCAGAGCCGTAGCCGGGTACAGTCTGCACCCGGAATACTTCATAAAGCAGAATAAAGCGGTTGATGCTAGTTTCTTACCTGGTGTGGCATTTGCGGATGATGATAAAGGCCGTAGGAAGACATGCCTCCAGTTGTAGGGGTCAGTTTCGACCAGTCGTTTCTTGATTAAACTTGCATGCAACTCCGTTCGCGGCGGAAATCGGCGGGCCCCCAGTTTTCTCTTTGGTGCCGCTCGGGTGCCGGGTAGACTGTAGGTCTAACACACCCGCACCAAGAGAACGACAAGGCTTCGTAAATAATGAGTGAGAAACCCCAGCCAGTGCTTTAAGACTGCATGAATAATATGCCAGACAGCAAAGCAAGAACCCGCACCGCCCAGAGCCGCCTCCTGATTGGTGGTTTGCATGACACCTGACGGCACTACCTGTGACCATAATTACCTGTATCTTCAAGGTGAGCTCTCTCTACCTGATATTACGCCCGCCTCAGCGCGGGTGCACGTGCTGGCAGGATGCTGGAAGTAGCCCGAGAGAAAAGTGGGAGGAGCCAGCCGGGCACTTGCTTCTGCCCCTGACGACTGCTGCCAACCTGGTCGGGCAGGGAGTCCCCAGACTGATGCCCCTGCTTACCTGGCAGTCTTGGGGAGGGGGTACCTGTTGATAGAAAGGGGGAGGAGCTTAGCAACCGGTGGACGCCCATTCAAAGTGAAGGTCATCTGCTTGCAGATCTTGAGATTCTGGAAAACGGAAGCTGTAACTGTTCAACAAAGAGACAAATACAAGTGTGTGTGTGTGTGTGTGCGTGCGCGTGCATGCCTCTGTGTGTTTGTGTGTGTGCATATCTGTGCGTATACATGTGCGTACGTGTTGGTGTGTATGTATGTTTGCATATATGTAGATGATTTTGCACTTTGTACACGAGGACAGTTTCTACCTGGTGTGGAGAGACAATTACAGTTATGTGTAAACCACATCTCAAAATGGGTTTTAGAAAACGGTTTCAAATTTTCTCCCTCAAAATGTGTGTGCATTCACTTTACAAAACTAAGAGGTCCTTTTCCTGAACCCTCAGTTCATTTAAATGTAACAGCACTCAAGGTAGTGGAAGAGGTCCATTTCTTGGGTGTTATTTTTGATCGTAAATTCTCTTGTTAGAACCACGTCCGCCATCTTCAGGCTTCTTGTCTGAAGGCTCTAGATATATTGAGAGTGATAAGTAACACAAACTGGGGTGCAGACCAAATCACTTTACTCCGTTTGTATCCTTCCCTAGTGCATTCAAAATTGGATTCTGGATGCATAGTCTATGGATCAGCCAGGACATCATATCTAAAAAGGCTAGACACTGTGCACCATCACGGCCTGAGAATTTGTCTTGGAGCTTGTTTTCTTGTGTGAAGAATGAATCAAACACCAGCTGCTTCGTGCTTAGAACAGCCAAGGGTGAGGTGATGTTTGAACGAACATTAGACTCCTCACAGCATGAACTCGTTGACAGTCGACTCGTTAACAACAGACTAGACACAGGGTGAGATGGTCATTAGTAGACTTGTACAGTACGATGTAGACATACACCACGATCTGGTTCACAGTAGACATACACCACGATCTGGTTAGCAGTGGACTTACACAGCACGATCTGCTTACATATTCTGTTCACTGAGAGATTGAACTTCACAGCCAATAGCCCGAGGGGTCAACGAGTATCGCAAGAAGTGTGAGATAAAGGATGAGAGTGTGTGGGAGTCGAATTTAAGGAATGCAGTGAGTTTTCGAAGGTAGAAAGATATATGAGGGATGTTCCACTTCCGCCCGGACTTCAGTATTCCATGGACTAAATGAATAGAACACAAGCGAAGGCAGAATAAAGGACAGTACTGACGACAAACAGAAAACAAAGATAGAAAACACAAAAGACACCAAGTAACAGAACATAGAAAATATAGTGATTTTGCAGAGAAAGATGGGGAGACAAGTAGCAAGAGCAGAAGGGAGGAGGGTAAGAAGGACTAGCATTGTGTGGACTGTGTTAGGAGAAATGCTCAAGGAAGAGGTGAGTTTTCAGTGCAGATTTGAAAGATTCAGTTGTAGGAAGGTGGCGGATATGGAAAGGAAGAGAGTTCCATTGTTTTGATACACAGTAACCAAACATCCTGTGACCATATGTTGGTGTTCTGACAATGACAAGACATGCTAGTGGGTCATGATAGACATACTAGAGGACCATGACAAGACATACTAGAGGGCCATGATAAGACATACTAGAGGACCATCACAAGACATACTAGAGGGCCATGATAGACATACTAGAGGGCCATGATAAGACATACTAGAGGGCCATGATAAGACATACTAGAGGACCATGATAAGACATACTAGAGGGCCATGATAAGACGTATTAGAGGACCATGATAAGACATACTAGAGGGCCATGATAGACATACTAGAAGACTATGACAAGACATACTAGAGGGCCATGATAAGACGTATTAGAGGACCATGATAAGACATACTAGAGGGCCATGATAAGACATACTAGAAGACTAAGACAAGACATGCTAGAGGGCCATGACAAGACATACTAGAAGACTATGACAAGACATGCTAGAGGGTCATGACAAAACATACTAGAGGGCCATGATGCGACGTATTAGAGGACCATGATAAGACATATTAAAGGGCCATGATAAGACATACTAGAAGACTATGACAAGACATGCTATAGGGCCATGACAAGACATACTTGAAGACTATGACAAGACATGCTAGAGGGCCATAATAGACATACTAGAAGACCATGACAAGACATACTAGAGGGCCATGATAGACATACTAGAGGGCCATGATAGACATACTAGAGGGCCATGATAGACATACTAGAGGACCATGACAAGACATACTAGAGGGCCATGATAGACATACTAGAGGACCATGACAAGACATACTAGAGGGCCATGATAGACATACTAGAGGACCATGACAAGACATACTAGAGGGCCATGATAGACATACTAGAGGACCATGACAAGACATACTAGAGGGCCATGATAGACATACTAGAGGACCATGACAAGACATACTAGAGGGCCATGATAGACATACTAGAGGACCATGACAAGACATACTAGAGGGCCATGATAGACATACTAGAGGACCATGACAAGACATACTAGAGGGCCATGATAGACATACTAAAGGACCATGACAAGACATACTAGAGGACCATGACAAGACATACTAGTGGGTCATGATAAGACATACTAAAGGGCCATGACAAAACATACTAGAGGACCATGACAAGACATACTAGAGGGCCATGACAAGACATACTAGTGGGTCATGATAAGACATACTAAAGGGCCATGACAAAACATACTAGAGGACCATGACAAAACATACTAGAGGACCATGACAAGACATACTAGAGGGCCATGATAAGACATACTGGAGGACCATGATAAGACATACTAGAGGACCATGACAAGACATACTAGAGGGCCATGATAAGACATACTAGAGGACCATGACAAGACATACTAGAGGGCCATGATAAGACATACTAGAGGGCCATGATAAGACATGCTAGAGGGCCATGATAGACATACTAGAAGACCATGACAAGACATACTAGAGGGCCAGGATAGACATACTAGAGGGCCATGACAAGACATACTAGAGGGCCATGATAGACATACTAGAGGACTATGACAAGACATGCTAGAGGGCCATTATAGACATACTAGAGGACCACGACAAGACATACTAGAGGACCACGACAAGACATACTAGAGGACCATGACAAGACATACTGGAGGGCCATTATAGACATACTAGAGGACCACGACAAGACATACTAGAGGACCATGACAAGACATACTGGAGGGCCATTATAGACATACTAGAGGACCACGACAAGACATACTAGAGGACCATGACAAGACATACTAGAGGGCCATGATAAGACATAATAGAAGACTATGACAAGACATGCTAGAGGGTCATGGCAAAACATACTAGAGGGCCATGACAAAACATACTAGAGGGCCATGATAAGACATACTAGAGGGCCATGATAACCTTACCACAGAGCCAATATAAACGTTACTACAGCACCAAGATATAGCACAGGACCAAGATAAGAGATGGAGACTATGTTAGCTGAGCCAGCATCTAGCGCTGCATCATGGCAAGGCAGCCAGCCCTGTAAACAGATGCCATTTTTAGCAAAAGAACAGCATGCCCGAGACAAGAGCTGAACCCATCGCAACCAAATTTCACTGCCTTGGCAGTAGGCGCCACCGGACCACCCTCCCCAAGGAGGGGGCGGGCTGATCCTAGAAATACTGCAAGACCAGGCCAACCCGTGACAGAGGTGTAGCAGGCCTCTAACACTCCATCACAGGTCATACATCAACTTAATGTCGAAGTCCTCTAAGAGAACGACGTATCAGATATTAAACTGATGGACAGTCTGACCTCAGTCACAAGACCAAAAAGTGACATGCAAGCTATTTAGAATGGACCACAGTAGCATCTGACTTGGCGTGATATTCGGGTTCGGCAACATATAGCATGGCGTGTAAGTGACTGTTAGTTTAGAATATCAGGTACGTTTAAGGACTCAATATTCTAACTGCAGTTGTTATCTTTAACGCTTTACCGTGTTTCTACAACGTTTTACTAAGAAAACGGGGATAACATCTCGTTTTTGAAACGATACTTATCTTCTCCAAGGGTAAGGAAGGGAAACAACCCGACGTGGCGTCAATATGAAGTGCATGATGTGTAACCGTGTTTTGAGATGGCTGATTTTACAAGTTTTCAAATCTCACACATAGCGATGCGACATATATAATAAAGTTTTTAATTTTTTTGTGAGAATTGTAAATAACTGAATTTTTATGTTTTAAATGTTTCTTCTTATTATTATTCCTTTTCGCCCCCAGTGGAGCATAGGGTTGCAACTACACCACGCCAGCGAACCCGTTTGTGGGCCTCCCTCCCCAGTTGGGTCCATGTCATTCCAGCTGCCTCCGCCTCGCCGTGGACCGATCTTCTCCACGTGTGTCTGGGTCTCCCAACCCTGCGTCTCCCCTGTGGGTTCCAGTCCAGAGCTTGTCGTGTTACATTTTCGGCTGGCTTTCGCAGGGTGTGGCCGATCCAGCCCCACTTTCTCTTCTTGTTTTAAATGTTTACAATACATTTATTTAATATTTTGTTTAAGCGTTATGTTTCCTAACATTTTAAAAAGTTTGCAAAATGTTTCAGTTTGTAAATGTTTCTAACACGTTTCTAAAATGTTTCATCTAAAACTTTAACATCATTACAACCATGTTAGCGCTTTTGAAACGTTTATAAAATGTTTCAATGCTATTTGGGTATCGCTGAGTATTGATGTGAGCGTAATTATATAATAGGAGTACAGTAATAACCATAGTATAGTTGTATCACTGAGTATTGATGTCAATATGAATTGGCCGTGTACATCTAGTGTCGATGTATTGGCAGGTTTTGTTTTCGTGTAAACAGCTTTATTAAAATGCCGATTTATAAATTTTCTAATTAGGTTTATCAAAGGTCCATTGGCATAAAATGGCCAACTGTTTTGGTTACGGTCAAGGTGAGATAGTTATTGCTAAGCTGTGAGTAACTAGCCCCAATTTTGTTCAAGACAGTCAAGGTAAATCAGCAGGAGAACAGGTGGGCAGGTGTGCCGCGAGGTACGTGTCAGTCACAGGCCGGACTGAGTGAACGCCGCTCACTCCTTGACCTCCAAAACGGCTGCAGTGAAGGAACTTCCTCATTCACTATTTTGTGCACACCTGGCACACCTGGCTGACCGCCATACACGCCTCATTGCTTTTTCGCTTTTTTACAGGTCACTTGTGTATTTTCTTCATCCCTCTCTCCCCCCCTTACTGTCTCCTCTCTTTTTCTGTCTCTCACTCTCTTTCGTCCTCCTCCCTCCCCTCCTTGCTCCCTCCTGTCTCATCTTTCTTCTTTCCCCTCCTCTCTCCCTTCCTTAGTGTTCTCTCTCTCTATTCATCCTCTCTCCTGTTTTCCCCCCTGTCTCGTCTCTCTACTTTCCAATCCTCTCTCCCCTCCTTAGTTAATGTTCTCTCTCTTCCTCCTCTCTCCGGTTTCCCCCTGTCTCGTCTCTCTACTTTCCAATCCTCTCTCCCCTCCTTACTGTTCTCTCTCTCTTCCGCTCCTGTCTCCCTCCTGTTTCCCTCCTGTTTCCCTCCTGTCTCGTCTCTCTCGTCTCTCCCCTCCTCTCTTTCTGTCTCGTTTTCCCGTTTTTTCTCTCTGCCCTGGCAGCCTGATCATCAGACTCTCCCACTCGGAACTTTCCGGCCCAGTGACTCGCGGACATGCGCGAGTGGCTGCGACATATGTCAGCGAGGCGGCCGTTACAAGATGGCGTTAATCAAGTGTTAGCTTACAGCGCTGGCTGTCCGGTGTAGCTACCTTGATTAAATTGTCAGCGGCTCCCCAGGTGGGCTTGCTCCGCCAGGCACTGCGCTGGTCCCCCCCCCCACAGCAGCAGACAACTCCTTCAGGTACTATACTGGTCTCCTAAGCGGCAGACAACTTGTCAGCGCGCTCGTCGCCGCAATCGTCATACTGAGGACCGTTGTTGTCGATGAAAACAGATGTAGTCAGGGTACGCAACTTTACCTGGCAGATAGCGGCCGATAAAAATCAATAGCGACTGAAAAAGCAGATGTAATCAGTGCCTGCATCTGTCTACAGGCACTCCACCATAGTGCGTGCGTGCGTGCGTGAGTGTGTGGATAGGAGTGTGTTTGAATGTGTGCGTGCGCGTGTGCGGACACGAATGTTTGAGAGAGAGAGAGAGAGAGAGAAAGAGAGAGTGTCCTGCGGACTGGCGTGGGACCAGAGAAAGTAGAGGACAGAACAGCCTTGACCTTGACATAAGGTGCATAGGGTGCAAGGTCAGATCTTTATGCGGGTCACGATGACAGGTGGCGCCATCGCAGATGTACTGGGCTGGAAGACGACAGCACTGCAGTGTCATGACCTGTCTGATGTTCTGTGCTGGAGGAGAACACCTCAGTGACCTACCTGATGCTCTCCCCTTTCCCTCTATGAGCGCCTGTCACCAATACAGTGAAGGTTGACTGTCCTGGGTTCAGCTCTCGTCTCGGACACTCTGTTCTTTCTCTGCAAGTGGCATCCTTTACAGAGCCGGACGCTCATCAGTGATGTGGCCTTAGCTTCTGATTCCGCCCTTCCTCACCCTTTAAAAAGTTGTAGGCCTCTACACACATTCGGTGGCGACAAAAAGCTGACAAATTAATCCCAAGCAACTCATTAATCGAGTGTCCAATCAATGCAATAATTAAAATGGTGGGTCAGAGACAGACAGGGACAAAGACCGAATGTTTTACTGTATCTTCTCTCATACATCGCACCATCTCCGCCCCCCCCCCCCATCTCTAAAGTACACACGTGCTTCCTGTCAACTCAAGTCTTGTTTTTTTTCAAATCATGGGCTGCGGCAATATGAAGTTTTGCTTTTGAAAACTATTGACTCCCGGTAATATATTAATTAATTTATTTAGAAGTGCGAACTGATTGGATGTATTGGCGAGATTTCCACTCCGCCCTCCACTCGCTTCGGCATCGGCCTTGAGTTGCAGTGAATAAACTTAGTGCCGATCCCTTCCTGAAGTTTCCTATGATAACATTTCTTGATATCCTCATGACTTCTCGATATATTCTGTTTTCCTGATGTCACCAAACTTTGTTCACGGGGTCGTTACCGTTAAATCAACACTAATCGCCATGTACTGCCAGAAGGCAGCGAGTGTTGACATTGTTCTTCCTTCTCCATCTTTGTGACCATTTGGTCATCTTGCTCAGCGCCCTCAGTTGGCCTAGTGGTTGAGATATTGCACTATATACATTCTCACTTATTATTATAGCTCCTGCTAGAACAATAACAGTAATAAAACTATGTTAAATGTATAGAACATATAAAAGGCATCCAGGAAGAGAGAAAAGATCCATAATTTATGAACAAGTTGTACTTGACAATGAAAATGACCAACTTTTGTCCCAGTGGGCAATTGAATATACTTGACTGTTGGGGTTCAGACGTACTAAGACATAAACTTTGAACAGAGGAATGTCGAAATTCAGAAATACCTCAGACTCTTCTCCTCCTCAAACAATATTTGTAAAGTGCATTGAGTCTACTGTACAGTGGACAACCGCGCTGCATAAATCTCAATCATTATTATTAATAGCATGAAGTGTTGTTTTACATTATGTACTGCGGGAATCTGAAGTGCTGTTGTTTAATACAAGCTCCTCTCCCCAGATAGCATTGAAACATTTGTATAAATGTTTTATAAATGTTCTCACGAAATGTTTGAATAATTATTGCAGAAAATGTTTTCGGAAATGTTTTTCTTGCCCATCTAAAAAATGTTTTAGTAATAAGTTTAAAAATAGTTTGAATGTAAACACATTCAAACTATTTTTAAACTTATTTTCTACCTTTTTAAAATGTTTTATAAACATTTACCTGTAAAACTTTTAATAGTTGTGTCACAATCTCGGGAAGCGTGACTGTCACTCTCTCTTCCAATGACACGCACGGGCCAGACAAATACGTGTTCTTTCGAACAAAAAGAATAAAACGACTTGCCTGTGCTGATCTGCCTACTTTTACTAAAAACTAAGAGGACACAAAATAACAGAACAAGAATTCACTAACCACGATCTTAGCCCAATCCAAAATCTACTCTAATTCCTTTTTCCTCCAAACGATTTTTTTCTCTCTCTAACTCTCTCATGTCAAACATCATCCATACCCATTAAGTAAGACGTCATTCTCTCACGTCACACAATTTTTGACATCATCCACACAAACTGACGTCATTCACGCTTTTTTAACCTCACCTAAATCTATGACAAGTTCTTCTGAGCCAACAACAGAAAGAATTCCTGAGATAAGATCTGAACTCACGTGCTCGCTAGAGGGGGATCAAGCGAGGGTTTTAACTACTACACTATAGTAGGATCTAGCATTCGGGTGCGGCAACATAAAGTGACTTTTAGTTAAGAATGGCGCCATCTGTTTAAGGACTCACTTGATATTCTGACTGTAGTTGTTATCTTCAACGTTTTACCGTATTTCTACAAAGGTTCACTAAGAAAAAGCTGATAACAATCTTGTTTTTGAAACGAAAATTATCTTCTCGGAGCTTTAGCGCCAATACAAAGTGCATGACGTGTAACTGTGTTTTGAGATGAATGATTTTACAACAGTTTTCAAATCTACAAATCTATAGTACCACACAAACATATATTTTATTAGAATACACATTAGAGTTTGAATATTACTTAATAGTAAGCATCTTTATTCTGTTCCAGTGGTGTAGGAACAGGGGGGGCAAGGCGGGCAGCTGCCCCCCAAAAAAGATGCTGGGAAGGCAAGACTGTGAACGTTATTCATTGTCAGCATGGAGCTTGCCCCCCCCCCCCAAAGCCGAGCATCTTCCTACGCCACTGTGTTCTATAGCTTCATCCTCTGTCGTTTCTCTCATTCAACCATCCCTTACTACGTCATACATTCTAAGTCATTCATTCTACGTCATACTCACTACTTCAAAATCCTACGTCATACATCTTAAGACGTTTTCCCGCAAATATTTACATAACATTTATTTAATGTTTTTGACTAAATGTTATGTTTCCTACCATTTTAAAATGTTTGCAAAAATGTTTCAGTTGTAAATGTTTACTCGGTAAATGTTTCTAAAATGATTCATATCAAACTTTTATATTAGCGTTTATAAAACGTTTATAAAATGTTTCATTGCTGTCTGGGTCAGCACTTTAGCACCACTAGTGTCACGAGCGTGAGAGCCGACCTTTGATTCTGCACGTGACGTAAAGTGAAGCCGACCACAGCACACACCGGCGCTACCTACGGCCCCACACCTCGGGCAGGTGTCTACAATGGAACACGGCCCCACACCTCGGGCAGGTGTGTACAATGAAACACGGCCCCACACCTCGGGCAGGTGTGTACAATGGAACACGGCCCTAAACACGCTGGCGGGACCGAGGGGTGAAAACTACCCGATGACAACTCGTCAGACCCACGCCGGGGACATAAAGATAACTCTGAATAATTCACGCGCACCACCAGACTTACGCTGTCATCCGTCTTCGTAGCAAGAAAAAAGAGAATTATTTCTCATTGTTTAAAATTTGTTTGCAAGTGATAATGGCTTTTAAATTGCGCTCCAGCCTAATCGTCGCCGACTGCCGACTGCTTGATCGCCTTGTGGTTTATACAGAGCTTAGCCTTATTATCGATATTGTAGCTAATCTTACAGTTCTACACTGTGTGTGTGTGTGTGTGTGTGTGTGTGTGTGTGTGTGTGTGTGTGTGTGTGAAAGAGACGAATTAACCAAACTGTCAATCTCACAAGGTTATCTTCCTTCACAGCGTGCCGTCACATCCGGGTCTTGTCCAGTCTCCACCCGTTGGCCGCCAGGACATGGTAGTCCTTGTGTGTTGTCCTTACCGACCTCAACTTACTCACTGTCGAGCACGTGACTATGGCATTGTCACGTGACCTCCCGATTGCCGGTCAGTAAGGTCTGCCAGCCTGCCGCGGTCACCATGGCAGTGGACTCTCACCCAGGCCCGTTCTTAGCCCCCGTGGAGCCCGGGGCAAAGGGCATGTGCGGGGCCCTCAACGCCACGATCGCACGGTTTTTCTTGGCATCTAAAGACACTTTTTTCTCAGGTACATCTCGTCTTTTATCATTAACAACACCCTAGAGTCTGCAGCTGTGGTTGAGTTGACGAGTTTGCATCCGCCGTTAAGTAACACACAACACACACATACATGCCAAAGACATTCAGATTTAACAACCAAATAACATAACAACACGTAGACATACGGCATAACATAAAACCTTAGTTTTCAACACTTTCCTGGCCTTCACTGAAGCAAAATCATCAATAAGTTCACTGAAATCTACACTGTTCTCAGTTGAGAGTGTGGCCAAGTTCCTCAGACCATCTCGGCACATCGTTGACCGCAGGTAAGTTTTAATTAGTTTCAGCTTCGAGAAACTTCGAACGTCCTCCTGACGCTACTGTCACAGGTATTGTGAGGACAATTCTGAAAGCAATCCATACATTTGGAAAATCGAATGATCGTCCCTTAATGGAGAGGAAAGTCAACATCTTACGAAGGTCTCCATGCACAGAATTTGGAAAAATAGACTTCAATGCGTCCATTTGCTCGGCAAGCATGTATCCATCAACATCTTGGCTTTCTCCCCGTGTTAGCACATCTTCCAAATTCTTCCCACACGACTTCAGCACCGACTTTGGCAACTCTTTGAAGTTGTAGATAAATCCACAAATTTGATTATGATTCCGTAATTGTTCAAATCTTCTTTGAAGAGACGCAATTGCTGTACATGTAGACAATATCATGTTGAAGTAGTTGATGCGGAAATCCTACTGGACATTTCTTCCTCCTTCATCTTCTCCTTCGTCTTGTTCGTAATCAAACATTCTCCTTCTCTTTCTAATTCGTGTAGCTTTAAAAACTGGTTATGTATCAAAACCCTCTGCAAGTTCTCTTGCGTTAATCAGAGAGATTGAAAATTTATTTTGAAGATAATCTGTCAGCCATGTGCAAATGTCCTCCAAGCCATTTAGTGCATCTGAAAAATCCGCAGTCAGACCTTGAAGTTCTTTACTGACCGTGTTTGTTTGAAACAACAAGTCATATCAGAAGCACAAGGAAACAAGGAATTTGAAATTCTTCAGCTCGTTAGCCAGTGGTTTAGTTTCACTCCGAGTTTTTTGATCGTTCATTTCTTCCGACAGTTTGACCAATGCATCATAACAGTTTCCAGCTTGCTACCTCACAGCTTTCCCCCTGTCTACACGACTCTCTCATCTTGCGTGGATTTATTTCCCTAAGACGCCCTGTGACTCCAGACTTTTCTCCTGTCATGTTGACCCCCTTGTCATAACCCTGGCCACGTATATCGGCAAAATCTAGCCCCAGGTTTTCTAGCTCTTCTAGAAGGACATCAGTCAGATTCTCTCCCGTGCTTTCAGAAACAACAATGAAATGAATGAAATGTTCATAGACTCCTGGAGTAACTCATCGACGGAACCGTGTGAAACTACCGGACTGTTAGTGACATTTGCTCCTCGTGGCTGATGTCAGGTGTGCAGTCTAGTATCACACTAAAGTACTTTGTAAATTTTATTCTCTTGATGATAGTCGATTGCACCTTGTTTCCCATGAGAGAAATCAGTTCATTCTGAATTCGATTTTCCAAGTAGTGATTGTGAATTTCGCCGGTCATTGCCCTTCTCAAGAGCTCTTGCATGATCGGATCAAATTGAGCAATCACCTGAACTTGCACAAGAAAGTTACCATTGTGTGGCTCATACAGTTTGATCCATACTGAGTGATTCACGGAATGCCATGTTGTGTTCTGCTAGGAACTGCACAATAACAACCAGACGTTCAAAAACGCTTCGCCATCGAGACCTCTCTTCGTTAATTATTAGCTGGTTAATTGTGTCCACTGTGCATTTCTTATCCAGTCGCAGTTCTAGACCCTCTTTAAATGCTGTTATGTGAGATTTTGATCGTTCATCCTCAGAAAGATGCACGCTTGCATTTTTCCAATCACGGAATCCATCAGATGCTAAAGCGGAATTTATGTTTGCAAACAACTTGCAGTACAAACAGAAGACGACTAGGAGTACACCAGCCTTTGACGATTTCCAATTTGTTCATTTCGTTATATAGCTTCTCTTCAGGTAGTTCATTGAAAACCTGTGTTTTGTTTCACGGTCTCTCGGAAATTTCATATCTTCGATTTTTAGCAATCTTTCATCATGCCTTTCCTCTAAAGCCAAAGAAAAGGAAACGAAGGAAAAAAATCCACTGACCAAGGGTGGGACACCTTCACAACTGCGGGCCCGGGTACACCAGACCCCCCCGTCCCCCTCCCCTTCTTGATTGCGTTTGTTGGAGCGAGAACAAAAGCTTGACTTTTTTTGGGACGAATTGAGGACATCTAAGCAAACCTTTCTCAAAAGCTACAGGGAGAGGGCTAAGGGGAGATATGACTTTTAAAATCCTGCTTAAGAGACAGAGCAGGCAATGCTTCATTAATTTGGAGTCTAGTTACCATATTAATCAAAGATACGAGGCCCCTTCAAGCGCCGGGCCCTAGGCAGATGCCTCGTCCGCCTGCCACTAAGCACGGCCCTGCTCTCACCTTTCTTTGACAGACTTGTACAAGCGGCAAGCAGCATGACAGTAAAGGATTAGATAGTATAGGGCTAGACAGTACAGGGTTAGACAGTACAGGGTGAGACAGTACAGCATTAGACAAAAACACTTTTAACAGAAGTATTACAGAAATCGGGTAGAGATGTCAACTGTAAATTAACTAACACTGAGTACAGGTATTAGATGCGGGTGCCACCAAACAGAGTACAGACTACCCAATACTGTGGTGAGTTATTGACCATTGCTGTGTGAGCCAGTACCTCCAGGTATTTATTGACCACTCTCTGACGAGCCAGTGCCTCCAGGTATGTATTGACTCTCTGACGAGCCAGTGCCTCCAGGTATGTATTGACCACTCTCTGACCAGCCAGTGCCTCCAGGTATTTATTGACCACTCTCTGACCAGCCAGTACCTCCAGGTATTTATTGACCAGCCAGTACCTCCAGGTATTTATCGACCACTCTCTGACCAGCCAGTACCTCCAGGTATTTATTGACCAGCCAGTACCTCCAGGTATTTATCGACCACTCTCTGACGAGCCAGTACCTCCAGGTATTTATTGACCACTCTCTGACCAGCCAGTACCTCCAGGTATTTATTGACCACTCTCTGACGAGCCAGTACTTCTATAGGATGTATGATTGCTCCTTTATGTAAAAACTTCCATAGTTTGTATTTATTGATTACTCCCTTGAATCCATTCTTCTGTGACTTGTACTTAATGGCTTCTCCCTTACGAGTCGATATCAACCATGAGTTGTTTTCCTTGAGTTGTCTAACTATCCCGTTTTTGTTTGTTTCCCCTCCCGCTTCTACTCTCCGCCCCTCCGCTGTCGCCGTCTTTTCCTCGCGTCCCCTGCACGTGCAGCGAGCTTTAGCGAGTGTGAGTCACGTGACGGCCCAGCCTACCTGTGCGGTGGCGCTTGACACGCTTCACTAGCGCTCGCTCTCTCGCTGGAGGTGAGCTTCTGAAAAATTCATGCTTTGCCGACATCACTCTCATGGCTCCGGTCTCTTACACACACACACACACACACACACACACACACACACACACACACACACACACACACACACACACACACACACACACACACACACACACACACACACACAAAGCGTGCGAACGCTGTCATGATCATCATCAACATCATGTTCATCGTCAGTCATTTAAATACATTTCCTAGAATTGTCCTCTCTATCTGTGCTACACTACTTACATTATGATCAGACATCAGTATTTCTACAGCGAGACTATTGACTGGTGGTCACTTCCAGCGCGTGGTGCCCACCCTTGTACAGATGAGGGGATAATAGAATCTTTTATTGGGGAGTGGTGAACGTTTGTCGATGTAATAATGAAGGGTAGTTAGTGATTGGCGAGGGTTTAGGCGGTGAAGTGAACTAGTGATGATGTGTGATGATGATTGTCAGGGACTGGCCCCATTCCAGTGAGCGGGTTAGAGTTCAGAAGTTATTTCGGGAAATTCTCTATACACGTCTTCCCTTGTATAACATATAACGGAGTGTTATAGGGCCCGCGTGAATGACGTCGGTTTATCTGAATGCGTATGGATGACGTCAAAGATGCGTGACGTGAGAGAATAAGAGAAAATGAGAAGAGGCTGAACGTGGAAGAACGAAAGAGCGTGAATGACGTCGGCTTATCTGAATGCGTATGGATGACGTCAAAAGAAGATATCGTAAAAAACATTTTGTTTTATCTGTAGCTAAACGCCGTGACGTTTTCATCTTAATATTTATTGGTTGAGGAGAGGAACAAGGGAGAATCGTTAGAGGAGTACAATAAGAGAAGACGAGAAAGAGAGCCAGAGAAGAATCATTTGGAGGAAAAAGAAATGAGAAAGGAAAAAGTGTGAATCGTAGAGAGAAGAAAGAACAGTAGATTTAGGATTGACGTAAGATAGGGTTTAGACCATCGTTGGGGAATTCTTTGTTATGTTATTTTGTGTCCTTTTAGTTTTTAGTAGAAGTAGGCAGATCAGCACAGGCAAGTCCTTTTATTCCTTTTGTGCGAAAGAACACGTATTTGTCTGGCCCGTGCGTGTGATTGGAAGAGAGGGAGAGAGAGACGCGTCTTGAGGTTGTCACACAACTATTAAATGTTACAGGAAAATGTTTATAAAGCAGTTTAAAAAGGTTGAAAACAAGTTTGAATGTAAACATTAATAAAACAAAAGTTCGATGGGCATGATAAACATTACAAAAACATTTGCTGCAAACATTATTCTAACATTTCGTGAGAACATTTTGGAAATATGCTATCTGGGCTGGTAGGCGATGTTGCCATTAGCTATAGCAGGCTGATAGTCAATGGGGCAGTAAGAAAGTGGTAGTCGATGTTGCCAGTAGCTATAGGAGGCTGGTAGTCGGTCTTGCCAGTAGCTATAGCAGGCTGATAGTCGATGGGGCAGTAGGAGGCTGGTAGTCGATGTTGCCAGTAGCTATAGCAGGCTGATAGTCGATGGGGCAGTAGGAGGCTGGTAGTCGATGTTGCCAGTAGCTATAGCAGGCTGATAGTCGATGGGGCAGTAGGAGGCTGAAGATGACGACCAAAAGGCCGCAGACAAGCAAATAGCCCAGCACAGTGACGAAGAATCGTATGAAACACACAAGAGATCAACACAAACAACCACAAATACAGAGCTCCACCCCCTCAAGCTGACCAGGCCAAGGGACTGAGCGAGTGTTGGATGTGCCACAGGGTTAGTGTGCAAACCTCCGCGCTCGAAGGCACAGTGGTATGATTATTATTTTCTTAACCTTCACTGGGGTTGACATGATCACTGCCTGCTATCTTATTTATTGACAGTCTGTCACGTGGTCAGCAGTCTGTCTATAGTTGGTCTGTCATCCACCAACTGGCGGTCTCCGGATTTCGTGAGATTGTTGAGATCAGACCTGTCTGTCACAGCCAATGGGCAGCACACCTCATCCACACAACATCCCAACACGATAACTGGTCCTCCACACGGTCGGGCGGCAACAGTTTTCGGAGTTCAATTCCGCATGAAATATATTTTCGTATTGCAGAATAGTATTGCAGAGCGGAGAGTTATTTCTAACATCCTCACACAAAGAACACACAAAGAAAAGTAAACCGGCCACAGCCAGTGTGCACCGACTGTCCGACATTAGTGCATAATACAGCGACAACAGGCATATAGACATAATACAGCAACGACAGGCATATAGACATAATACAGCAACTACAGGCATATAGACATAATACAGCGACAACAAGCATATAGACATAATACAGCAACGACAGGCATATAGACATAATACAGCAACTAGAGGCATATAGACATAATACAGCAACTACAGGCATATAGACATACAGCAACGACAGGCATATAGACATAATACAGAAACGACAGTCATATAGACATAATACAGCAACTACAGGCATATAGACACAATACAACAACAACAGGCATATAGACATAATACAGCAACGACAGGCATATAGACATAATACAGCAACTGCAGGCATATAGACATAATACAGCAACTACAGGCATATAGACATAATACAACAACGACAGGCATATAGACATAATACAGCAACGACAGGCATATAGACATAATACAGAAACGACAGGCATATAGACATAATACAGCAACAACAAGCATATAGACATAATACAGCAACTACAGGCATATAGACATAATACAGCAACTACAGGCATATAGACATACAGCAACTACATGCATATAGACATAATACAGCAACAACAAGCATATAGACATAATACAGCAACTACATGCATATAGACATAATACAGCAACAACAAGCATATAGACATAATACAGCAACAACAAGCATATAGACATAATACAGCAACTACAGGCATATAAACATAATACAGCAACTACAGGCATATAGACATAATACAGCAACAACAAGCATATAGACATAATACAGCAACTACAGGCATATAGACATAATACAGCAACAACAAGCATATAGACATAATACAGCAACAACAGGCATATAGACATAGTACAGCAACTACAGGCATATAGACATACAGCAATAACAAGCATATAGACATAATACAGCAACAACAAGCATATAGACATAATACAGCAACTACAGGCATATAGACATACAGCAACAACAGGCATATAGACATAATACAGCAACTACAGGCATATAAACATAATACAGCAACTACAGGCATATAGACATAATACAGGGAAAACAATTGACTAGACACAATACAGCGACTATACGCGTATAGACAATACAGCGACTACAGGCGTACAGACACTGAAGCAATGATATTGTACTTGTCTATGTGTAACATTTTTATTTGCAAGTGATAAACGTTTTAAGTCTGTCAGCAGGGAGGTCGGTGATCTCGGTGAGATGATGTGTGAAGTGACTGCCAGTGACGTGTGTAGTGACTGCCGGTGACGTGTAAAGTGACTGCCTGTGATGTGTGTAGTGACTGCCGGTGACGTGTAAAGTGACTGCCTGTGATGTGTGTAGTGACTGCCGGTGACGTGTAAAGTGACTGCCTGTGATGTGTGTAGTGACTGCCGGTGACGTGTAAAGTGACTGCCAGTGACGTGTGTAGTGACTGCCTGTGACGTGTGTAGTGACTGCCGGTGACGTGTGAAGTGACTGCCAGTGACGTGTGTAGTGACTGCCTGTGATGTGTGTAGTGACTGCCGGTGACGTGTAAAGTGACTGCCAGTGACGTGTGTAGTGACTGCCTGTGATGTGTGTAGTGACTGCCAGTGACGTGTAAAGTGACTGCCAGTGACGTGTGTAGTGACTGCCTGTGATGTGTGTAGTGACTGCCGGTGACGTGTAAAGTGACTGCCAGTGACGTGTGTAGTGACTGCCTGTGATGTGTGTAGTGACTGCCGGTGACGTGTAAAGTGACTGCCAGTGACGTGTGAAGTGACTGCCAGTGACGTGTGTAGTGACCGCTAGTTATATGTGTACTGACTACCCTGGGTGTTGTGCTGCTGACCCCTGGCGACTGAGCGTAGGCATCATGCAACTGGCTTCAGGACCCTCAGCACAAGTAGAGGCACGTCACTCTCACAGCTGGGGCCGCGCCAGCACTTAGTAGATCACACGATCACGTGACCAAGCACGTCATTTAACTAGAGGGTGGCGAGGTGGAGGAGGGCGGGAAGCAGGTTGTAATGGCGTAAGCCTGATTACAGTAATTGCTGTCAATTGTGCGTCAAACTCTTCCTCGCCGCCGGGTGCTCAGCTGTGAACAAGAGGCAGAGAGAAGCCAGTTGCAGCGACTTTGTCATAAGTGACGCGAGCTGACCACTGATTTCCCACGTGTGCCGCACGTGAATGACTGTCACGCCATCTGGAGTGCGATTGAAAACCAAACCGTATTAAGGACTACATGGATATTTTAGCTCCAAGACTGGCGTAACCTTTACCTTTGGTTAATACCTTCACCACATTAATTAGTATTAAATACATGAGGTCAATCCTCCCAGGGGTCTAACTGACATGCGCCGATACCTGACAGTTTCATCGATGTAATCGGCGGCGCTCAGTCTCTGGTATGGGGGCAGGTGTAGGTGTCAACACCCACATTAGTCAATAAACATTTACGTAATGTGTGCTCAGTCCCTGGTATGGGGGCAGGTGTAGGTGTCAACACCCACATTAGTCAATAAACATTTACATAATGTGTGCTCAGTCCCTGGTATGGGGGCAGGTGTAGGTGTCAACACCCACATTAGTCAATAAACATTTACGTAATGTGTGCTCAGTCCCTGGTATGGGGGCAGGTGTAGGTGTCAACACCCACATTAGTCAATAAACAGTAATGTGTGCTCAGTCCCTGGTATGGGGTCAGGTGTAGGTGTGAACACCCACATTAGTCAATAAACATTTACATAATGTGTGCTCAGTCCCTGGTATGGGGACAGGTGTAGGTGTGAACACCCACATTAGTCAATAAACAGTAATGTGTGCTCAGTCCCTGGTATGGGGTCAGGTGTAGGTGTGAACACCCACATTAGTCAATAAACATTTACATAATGTGTGCTCAGTCTCTGGTATGGGGACAGGGGTAGGTGTGAACACCCACATTAGTCAATAAACAGTAATGTGTGCTCAGTCCCTGGTATGGGGTCAGGTGTAGGTGTGAACACCCACATTAGTCAATAAACATTTACATAATGTGTGCTCAGTCCCTGGTATGGGGGCAGGTGTAGGTGTGAACACCCACATTAGTCAATAAACATTTACATAATGTGTGCTCAGTCCCTGGTATGGGGACAGGTGTAGGTGTGAACACCCACTTTAGTCAATAAACAGTAATGTGTGCTCAGTCCCTGGTATGGGGGCAGGTGTAGGTGTGAACACCCACATTAGTCAATAAACAGTAATGTGTGCTCAGTCCCTGGTATGGGGGCAGGTGTAGGTGTCAACACCCACATTAGTCAATAAACAGTAATGTGTGCTCAGTCCCTGGTATGGGGGCAGGTGTAGGTGTGAACACCCACATTAGTCAATAAACAGTAATGTGTGCTCAGTCCCTGGTATGGGGGCAGGTGTAGGTGTCAACACCCACATTAGTCAACCAAGGCCACCCTTTTCAAAAAGCAAACGGGACGAATTTAACAAGGGGGTCAGGACTGTTCCTGAACATAAACAAAAGAACATTGCTAGATGTACAGATCAACAATAACATACCAGCACTGAGTACTGAGTGACAGTAGGTCAAGGCTACACAACCTAAGGGCCAGTCACTAGCGAGGTCGTAGTGCGAGTCGGGTACACAACTACTTCAACACTAAATGCACGCACGACGGGTAGCTACACTACTGCGGGTACTGGCCGTGTGTGAAAGCAAGTATCCAGTGAAGATTATCCCGGAGTTACAGGAGGACAGTCAGTCAAACACATCCCTTCATTGACCTTTACCCCTGACAAAAGTCTGTCGTCAGTCCCTCACCTTTTCTGTGGTGTACTGACTGCTCTCCTACTCGTCTTCCTCAGTAGTTCTTGTTCCCCGAGTTTTGGCATTTTCTATATTTGTCTTCTATTTGTCATCAGTATTGCTTATCCTTCCATCCATCGTATGTCTCGTTCTTGTTCCGGGTGCTAAGAGCACGATCCTTACGAGGGTGAGTATGGGCCATATATAAATCACACGTTTATTATTGATATTAATACTGTCGGTGTCGTCTCCCTAGTTTGCCACAGTCACAGACAGGTAACTACATGGACTAATGAAGTTACTACGAGAAGGTGACTACTGACTAGTGTTCAGTCCTTAAACACCTTCGCTGCACCTCCCAAGGCATTGTGTGGCAAAGGGGAGGGGGGCAGGAGGGCACAGCGTGTAGTCTCAGGTTTTAATGTCAGATATTTCAGTAATTCCAGCAGAAAGTAGAGTGGAGTAGTTCAAGACCACCTTTACCTCAGTTGTAACAAACTAAATAAAGTAGGAAGTTCCATAGACCTTTCTGTCTTTTATTGAAAAGATCCAACGAAATTTATTGAACTTTTTCCCGCTTAGTATTTTATAAGCAAAGATACTTTTGTTGTCCCATAATTTGTCACTCCCAGACAGGCGAAATCACTCCGCTGTATTTTCCATCTGAGTTACGTCGCTTGGCCTGCTCTCCTTAGCACACTGACTAGAAACAGTGGCAGACCGACAGGTAGGAACACAGTGGCATGTCGACAGGTAGGAACACAGTGGCATAACTACAGGGAAGAACACAGTGGCATGTCGACAGGTAGGAACACAGTGGCATAACTACAGGGAAGAACACAGTGGCATACCGACAGGGAGGAACACAGTGGCATAACTAGAGGGAAGAACACAGTGGCATACCGACAGGGAGGAACACAGTGGCATAACTACAGGGAGGAACACAGTGGCATAACTACAGGGAAGAACACAGTGGCATACCGACAGGTAGGAACACAGTGGCATACCGACAGGGAGGAACACAGTGGCATGTTGACAGGGAGGAACACAGTAGCATGTCGACAGGTAGGAACACAGTGGCATAACTAGAGGGAAGAACACAGTGGCATACCGACAGGGAGGAACACAGTGGCATAACTACAGGGAAGAACACAGTGGCATACCGACAGGTAGGAACACAGTGGCATAACTAGAGGGAAGAACACAGTGGCATACCGACAGGGAGGAACACAGTGGCATAACTACAGGGAAGAACACAGTGGCATACCGACAGGTAGGAACACAGTGGCATAACTAGAGGGAAGAACACAGTGGCATACCGACAGGGAGGAACACAGTGGCATAACTACAGGGAAGAACACAGTGGCATACCGACAGGTAGGAACACAGTGGCATAACTAGAGGGAAGAACACAGTGGCATACCGACAGGGAGGAACACAGTGGCATAACTACAGGGAAGAACACAGTGGCATACCGACAGGTAGGAACACAGTGGCATAACTAGAGGGAAGAACACAGTGGCATACCGACAGGGAGGAACACAGTGGCATAACTACAGGGAAGAACACAGTGGCATACCGACAGGTAGGAACACAGTGGCATAACTAGAGGGAAGAACACAGTGGCATACCGACAGGGAGGAACACAGTGGCATAACTACAGGGAAGAACACAGTGGCATACCGACAGGTAGGAACACAGTGGCATACCGACAGGGAGGAACACAGTGGCATGTTGACAGGGAGGAACACAGTGGCATAACTACAGGGAAGAACACAGTGGCATACCGACAGGTAGGAACACAGTGGCATGTTGACAGGGAGGAACACAGTGGCATGTCGACAGGTAGGAACACAGTGGCATGTCGACAGGGAGGAACACAGTGGCATGTCGACAGAGAGGAACACAGTGGCATGTCGACAGAGAGGAACAGGTAGGAGTACAGTGGCATACCCACAGGGAGATACACAGTGGCATGCCGACAGGGAGGAACACAGGATCATACCCACAGGGAGGAACACAATGGCATGTCGACAGGGAGGAACACAGGATCGTGCTTACGCTACCTGGGGAAACAACAGAGTGCACTGCAAGCATGTTTATCTTGGCCTTATATAAATAAAATGCTAAGTTGAAAAGATTTCTTTCTTTAATTTTCGTTCAAAATGAAAGTTGTTGTAGCTGACGACTTGTTACACTCTACTTACAGTGGTTATGGCAGTAGAAGAGTAAACTTGTAATACGAGGTGCCACAGAGGAACAGTTAAATCACTTCCCCGAACAGTTCAATGATTAATTAGATTGCAATTAGAAGAAAAACAAACAACAGCAACACAAGACATTGCCGATCAAAACTGGTGAGAGGCAAGAGTGTCACGATACAAGTCAGATGGTGGAGGGCGGGTGGATCACAAGTCATGCAGGAGACCATGGTGAACTTCAAATGGCATGAAATTAATTAAATATCACAGTGAAAGCTACCATGTCACAGTAGTGCATGTAGGGGATCACGTGACATGTTTTGACTGCCCAATGTTTACATTGACTGCCCAATGTTTAGACTGCCCAATGTTTACATTGACTAATGTTTTGACTGCCTAATGTTTACATTGACTGCCCAATGTTTTGACTGCCCAATGTTTACATTGACTGCCCAATGTTTTGACTGCCCAATGTTTACATTGACTGCCCAATGTTTTGACTGCCCAATGTTTACATTGACTGCCCAATGTTTTGACTGCCCAATGTTTACATTGACTGCCCAATGTTTTGACTGCCCAATGTTTACATTGACTGCCCAATGTTTACATTGACTGCCCAATGTTTACATTGACTGCCCAATGTTTTGACTGCCCAATGTTTACATTGACTGCCCAATGTTTTGACTGCCCAATGTTTACATTGACTAATGTTTTGACTGCCCAATGTTTACATTGACTAATGTTTTGACTGCCCAATGTTTACATTGAGAAATGTTTTGACTGCCCAATGTTTACATTGAGAAATGTTTTGACTGGCCAATGTTTACATTGAGAAATGTTTTGACTGCCTAATGTTTTGACTGCCCAATGTTTTGACTGCCCAATGTTTTGACTGCCCAATGTTTACATTGACTAATGTTTTGACTGCCCAATGTTTTGACTGCCTAATGTTTTGACTGCCCAATGTTTTGACTGCCTAATGTTTTGACTGCCCAATGTTTACATTGACTAATGTTTTGACTGCCTAATGTTTTGACTGCCTAATGTTTTGACTGCCCAATGTTTACATTGACTAATGTTTTGACTGCCTAATGTTTTGACTGCCCAATGTTTACATTGACTAATGTTTTGACTGCCTAATGTTTTGACTGCCCAATGTTTACATTGACTAATGTTTTGACTGCCTAATGTTTTGACTGCCCAATGTTTACATTGACTAATGTTTTGACTGCCCAATGTTTACATTGACTAATGTTTTGACTGCCCAATGTTTACATTGACTAATGTTTTGACTGCCCAATGTTAACATTGATTAATGTTTTCACAGGAAGCTGGCATTGTGTCTGTGACACTGTGTCACTGTGTCTATGGTGCAGGAAAGATGGGCTGTGCCAGAGAGTTGGCTAGAGTAATGAATAGTGGATGTTTTAATTAGTTCTTCTCAGCTTAGTTAAACCAGACTTTTAAAGCTAAAACAAAAAGGGTTTTATTTGGTGGAGGAGAGAATTTGGTTTTAACAGGTTTGAACAACAGACAAAAGCAGGAGATACTGAAAACATTTGTATAAGAACAAATACATTACAAACTCACTCCGCCCAATGAGAAGTTTAGTCTGAATAATGAGATCAATGATGGTTAATACATAAGCCATCTGTTATTTTAAGTTGAAATGTCGAACACTACATGCTGTCATCTACAATATTTTTCGCACGTAGTTCATGAGAAAATGACCAACATAAAGAACACTGGTCACATCTACTGTGTCACAGGCAGCGTGTCACGTGTGATAGATAGTATGCTACATGTATTGTATCACAGGCAGGACTCTCATAGGCAGTATGCCAGTTAGTGTCACAGTGTCACAGCTTCCACAGGTACTGTGTCACAGGTGGTACTGTCATTGGAAGTGTCAGGTAGTGTCACGGTGCCCCAGCTTGCACAGGTACTGTGTCACAGGTGGTACTGTCATTGGAAGTGTCAGGTAGTGTCACAGTGCCCCAGCTTGCACAGGTACTGTGTCACAGGTGGTACTGTGTCATAGGCAGTGTCCCAGGTAGTGTCACAGTGCCCCAGCTTGCACAGGTACTGTGTCACAGGTGGCACATGGGTTATAGTCAGTGTCTCAGCTAGTGTCACGGTGCCCCAGCTTGCACAGGTACTGTGTCACAGGTGGCACTGTGTGGCAGGAATCATCAACATCGTTTACGTGGCTGAAATGTCTCTGGAGAACAGACCCAAGGGAGAGAATGCATTACCAGAGACATATGGAGATATTAATTAAAAATCGACAGACACAAAAATAAGTGCCTGTGATGTTAATAAAATGGTTTCCGGATCCGGATTTTTTCTAAAAGCCACATTAGGAAAACGTAGAATTAGAGGAGCAGACAGTGGCGAGAATGGAGGGTCGGGCAAGTGCCTGTAATGGCTGAATCAGTTCCTTTCCAGTTTTTTCGGTCACAAGGTTGCACCGTTAATGCGCGTGTTTATGAGAGAGACATGAACGGCTGCTTCAGTCACACTCGAGTGGTTATGGCTTTCTTATAGCCCTGCCCTCACAAGCGCTGGTCAGGTGGCAACTCTTTGATGCGTCGCCCGGCCCGGCCCTCATCACGGCCCACTAGCCAGCGGCCTGCTGCGCCCCCATGCGGGAACTGTCGACAAAAGGGAAATAACTCGCCTGAAAATGCGAGGAGCACCTGTCATGGCGACCCTTGACGGAAGTAGGGGGTGCGAGGGCTAGCGAATGAGTCAAATTCATAGGTTGCCTCCCCTGTGGATGGGGCACAACTCCAAGCGACTAACCGCAGTACCCACCCACCCCCTTGCCCCGTAACAGTCGTGATGGAGACCAGCGAGACGATTTATTACACACCACAGAACGCACACCACCACCACAACAACAACAACAGCTAATAAGATGCTTAGACATTATAAATGGCAAAAAACAAACAAGACCAAAACAAATGGCAGAGAAAGAGAGAGAGATGTAGACAGAGGGAGATGTAGAGAAATGTAGAGAGAGAGATGTAGACAGAGAGAGATGTAGAGAAATGTAGAGTGAGAGATGTAGAGAGAGATGTACAAGGAGAGAGATGTACACGTACAGAGATGTAAAGAGAGATGTAGAGAAATGTAGAATGAGAGACGTAGAAAGATGTAGAGTGAGAACTGTACACAGAGAGAAATATGTACACAGAGAGAGAAGTGCAGAGTGAAAGATGTAGAAAGAAAGATATGTAGTGTGAGAGATGTGGAAAGAGAGATGGAGAGAGAGAGAATGTATAACATAATATTTCAGTGGACAACTTCAGAGCACTAACATCAACAAATAAAAGGTTTGAAAATGTTTAATTCACACAAATGTAGGGTAGCGCTGAGGACAAGACATCCAGCATTAGTTTCAAGAGATACCCTGTTACTAAGGTCTCACTTGTGTCGTTGTCAAGAGATACACTGTTGCTAAGATCTCACTTGTGTCGTTGTCAAGAGATACACTGTTGCTAAGGTCTCACTTGTGTCGTTGTCAAGAGATAAACTGTTGCTAAGGTCACACTTGTGTCGTTGTCAAGAGATACACTGTTGCTAAGGTCTCACTAGTGTCGTTGTCAAGAGATACACTGTTGCTAAGGTCACACTTGTGTCGCTGTCAAGAGATAAACTGTTGCTAAGGTCTCACTTGTGTCGTTGTCAAGAGATACACTGTTGCTAAGGTCACACTTGTGTCGTTGTCAAGAGATACACTGTTGTTAGGGTCTCACTTGTCGTTGTCAAGAGATACACTGTTGCTAGGGTCACACTGGTTGTCAAGAGATAAACTGTTACATTGGAGATGCTGCTAGAATGTTCCTCGTGCACTCTACGTGCTGCTGTCGTCCATTGCTACCTGGCTTTCAAGTCTTGACTGTTACAGGTAACAAAACGCTCGACGTGTACCCTCTATAATCCTGTCGTCCAAGGCGGCCCAGGTGACGGCAAAGCGTGTCTCGCTACAGTGATTTTCACGCCATTTTGTAGTCAGCCGCCTGTCAGCAGCACCACCGGCAGCCATGCAAGTGACGTATAACAAAGCTGACCCGCAGCGAGAAGAGATTAGAGGCGACACCTGGGGTGGAACGTAAGGAGCCTCCCAGCCAAGCACGTCAATCACAGAGTGAGGCGCTACCACACCGTCACCATCAGCATCATCAACACCTACACCACCTTCCTCAGCTGTACGTGACGTCTAGTCATTGTGCAGTCTGTACGTGACGTCTAGTCATTGCGCAGTCTGTACGTGACGTCTAGTCATTGTGCAGTCTGTACGTGACGTCTAGTCATTGCGCAGTCTGTACGTGACGTCTAGTCATTGTGCAGTCTGTACGTGACGTCTAGTCATTGCGCAGTCTGTACGTGACGTCTAGTCATTGTGCAGTCTGTACGTGACGTCTAGTCATTGCGCAGTCTGTACGTGACGTCTAGTCATTGTGCAGTCTGTACGTGACTGCTTTCATTGTCATTGTGCAGTCTGTACGTGACTGTCTTCTCATTGCGCAGTAAGTGACTGCTTTGTTATTGTGCAGTCTGTAGTGATTGTCCTCTCATTGCGCAGTCTGTACGTGACTGCCCTCTCATTGCGCAGTCTGTACGTGACTGCCCTCTCATTGCACAGTCAGTAGTGATTGCCCTCTCATTGCGCAGTCTGTACGTGACTGCCCTCTCATTGCGCAGTCTGTACGTGACTGCCCTCTCATTGCGCAGTCTGTACGTGACTGCCCTCTCATTGCGCAGTCTGTAGTGACTGCCCTCTCATTGCGCAGTCTGTACGTGACTGCCCTCTCATTGCGCAGTCTGTAGTGACTGCCCACTCATTGCGCAGTCTGTAGTGACTGCCCACTCATTGCGCAGTCTGTACGTGACTGCCCTCTCATTGCGCAGTCTGTACGTGACTGCCCTCTCATTGCGCAGTCTGTAGTGATTGCCCTCTCATTGCGCAGTCTGTAGTGATTGCCCTATCATTGCGCAGTCTGTACGTGACTGCCCTCTCATTGCGCAGTCTGTACGTGACTGCCCTCTCATTGCGCAGTCTGTAGTGACTGCCCTCTCATTGCGCAGTCTGTAGTGACTGCCCTCTCATTGCGCAGTCTGTAGTGACTGCCCTCTCATTGCGCAGTCTGTACGTGACTGCCCTCTCATTGCGCAGTCTGTAGTGACTGCCCTCTCATTGCGCAGTCTGTACGTGACAGTAATCTTTCCTCGGCTAGGTGGGTGGCTATGCTTTGGTCAGTCGATACCGAGGTGCCATTGGCTAGGATCAAACTTTCGCATCATTCAGAGAAAACGTCATTTATTTATTTAATTAATTAATTAATTAATTTATTTATTTATTTTTGCTCGTCAGACTTTCACGTCACTCATACATTCAGCGCACTTTCTAACTTTTCCATTATTTGTGCAGTCTTATTTTTATTTTCCTTCGTTAGTCATCTGTAATGTTTATTTTCATGATAGCTGCCTGTTTATTTTATTTTAAACGCTGTGCTTGTCTTCTCTTCTCCTACTTTCTTTATTTCTAGCTAAGTAGCAGGAGAAGACGACTCTAGCAGGACGTACGAGATCGACTCGACGACGACGACGACGACGGGGCAAGATGGCGACTGGGAGCTGCTCGCAGCTTGTGACGAGATGCACCTGGCACCTGACTGTCAGGTAACTGTGCAGGACGCAGCAGGGAAGAGGGTTGCTGAATCACGTGGTGATGCACGTGCTGAATGTGCATGTCGATGACGTAGATCACGCGCCATCTATGAGGTCCCACATGAATGGCACATCGCCGGCTCCGACTTCTCATCTGACACTCGTTCTGCTTCATTTGTCACATTTCCCACGGTGACTGACAGTTTCATTAGCGGCACGGTGTGCCTCCAAAGGGGGAGGTCACGCTGCATAATTGTGACGAGCGCCGGTAGGTGGCATATCTGTGCCCTTGGGTCACAGGTGTCGACCTCGCATGCAGAGATACACAAACGCAATTCACCCCGGGTATCGACCACCACGAGTGAGCTGATTGTCCGTGACTGTCAGTGGCCCTCACCTGTAACCCGCGTGAGAAAGGAGCTCGGGATGACATCACATGACAGGATTGCGGAACAGTTACAATGACATCACATGACAGGATTGCGGAACAGTTACAATGACATCACATGACAGGATTGCGGAACAGTTACAATGACATCACATGACAGGATTGGGACAGGATTGCGGAACAGTTACAATGACATCACATGACAGGATTGCGGAACAGTTACAATGACATCACATGACAGGATTGCGGAACAGTTACAATGACATCACATGACAGGATTGCGGAACAGTTACAATGACATCACATGACAGGATTGCAGTTACAATGACATCACATGACAGGATTGCGGAACAGTTACAATGACATCACATGACAGGATTGCGGAACAGTTACAATGACATCACATGACAGGATTGCGGAACAGTTACAATGACATCACATGACAGGATTGCGGAACAGTTACAATGACATCACAAACAGGATTGACGGAAAAGTTACAATGACATCACATGACAGGATTGCGGAACAGTTACAATGACATCACATGACAGGATTGCGGAACAGTTACAATGACATCACATGACAGGATTGCGGAACAGTTACAATGACATCACATGACAGGATTGCGGAAAAGTTACAATGACATCACATGACAAGCTTGATAAATATTACGATGACGTCACATACTAACATGGAGAACAAAATACGATGACGTCACATACTAACTTGGAGAACAAATTACGATGACGTCACATGACAAGATTGATAAAAATTACGATAACTTCACATGACAAACCTGGATGACAATTACGAAAGATCGCGTAGTTTCCACATTTGTATTCAGAGGCTATCCTGACCCTTGAACATCTACTGCATCAAAGTCCAAGATGGCGAATAAGTAAATAAATAAGCAATTTTGCCGTGTGAACTCCGTGTAATAAAAGACGGATGGCAGATAGTAAGTAGTATTTAGTGTGTTTAGGACAATTGAAGGATAGTAAGTAGTATTTAGTGTGTAGGACAGATGGCAGATAGTAAGTAGTATTTAGTGTGTAGGACAGATGGAGGATAGTAAGTAGTATTTAGTGTGTAGGACAGATGGAGGATAGTAAGTAGTATTTAGTGTGTAGGACAGATGGCAGATAGTAAGTAGTATTTAGTGTGTAGGACAGATGGAGGATAGTAAGTAGTATTTAGTGTGTAGGACAGATGGCAGATAGTAAGTAGTATTTAGTGTGTTTAGGACAATTGAAGGATAGTAAGTAGTATTTAGTGTGTAGGACAGATGGAGGATAGTAAGTAGTATTTAGTGTGTAGGACAGATGGCAGATAGTAAGTAGTATTTAGTGTGTAGGACAGATGGAGGATAGTAAGTAGTATTTAGTGTGTAGGACAGATGGCAGATAGTAAGTAGTATTTAGTGTGTTTAGGACAAGAAGGATAGTAAGTAGTATTTAGTAGGACAGATGGCAGATAGTAAGTAGTATTTAGTGTGTAGGACAGATGGAGGATAGTAAGTAGTATTTAGTGTGTAGGACAGATGGCAGATAGTAAGTAGTATTTAGTGTGTTTAGGACAATTGAAGGATAGTAAGTAGTATTTAGTGTGTAGGACAGATGGAGGATAGTAAGTAGTATTTAGTGTGTAGGACAGATGGCAGATAGTAAGTAGTATTTAGTGTGTAGGACAGATGGCGGATAGTAAGTAGTATTTAGTGTGTAGGACAGATGGCGGATAGTAAGTAGTATTTAGTGTGTAGGACAGATGGCGGATAGTAAGTAGTATTTAGTGTGTAGGACAGATGGCGGATAGTAAGTAGTATTTAGTGTGTAGGACAGATGGCGGATAGTAAGTAGTATTTAGTGTGTAGGACAGATGGCGGATAGTAAGTAGTATTTAGTGTGTAGGACAGATGGCGGATAGTAAGTAGTATTTAGTGTGTAGGACAGATGGCGGATAGTAAGTAGTATTTAGTGTGTTTAGGACAGATGAAGGATAGTAAGTAGTATTTAGTGTGTAGGACAGATGGCGGATAGTAAGTAGTATTTAGTGTGTAGAAGAGATGGAGGATAGTCAGTAGTATTTAGTGTGTAGGACAGATGGAGGATAGTCAGTAGTATTTAGTGTGTAGGACAGATGGCAGATAGTAAGTAGTATTTAGTGTGTAGGACAGATGGAGGATAGTCAGTAGTATTTAGTGTGTAGGACAGATGGCGGATAGTCAGTAGTATTTAGTGTGTAGGACAGATGGAGGATAGTCAGTAGTATTTAGTGTGTATGACAGATGGAGGATAGTCAGTAGTATTTAGTGTGTAGGACACATCAATTGAGAATAACAGAGTGATTTTGACTTTTCACACGGTTTTCAGTTCTTATGCGAAACATCCGGGTCCTTTGTTTCTGAGAGAGAAACACGTGTGCAGTGTGACAGATGTGAAGTCGCTGTTCGAGCGGACTACATTTTTCGTTTTGAGAGTGTTCCCTCTCTCTCTCCCTCTCTCTCTCTCCCTCTCTCTCTCCCTCTCTCCCTCTCTCTCTCTGGTGTTGTGTGACTCTGGTGAAGTGCACCTCGTACTTTCATTCCACTGCATTTCACACACAGGAACTCTTTTCTTGTGTTTTGTCTCCTCGGTAAGTGAGATCACTCAGACGACTCATCACTCAGACGACTCCGCCTGCTACGCCCGCATGCGCTGACATCTTATGGCAGAAGAAAGAGGAGGACAAGGGAGCGAAAGAAAACAGTTTAGAAAGAACTGGAGGTGGACTGATTGTGGACTGATAAGCAATGTGTAGACAAAGAAAGTCCTCAGCACCAACAACCACCCTGCATTCGTTCATCACACGCAGCTGAACACAAGCGTTGCCTCGGTGCAGCCACTCGCACAGTCAGCTGCAACATGCTGCAGTACGACGCCAGGGAGTGACAGCCTCCCAGCTCACAGGTCATAGGTCAGGTTTTGTCAGGCCTAACCACCCACAGCAAGACGCCGGCGACCTCAGGTTTGCCAGCTGACTGACAGGCAAGGTCGTGACCACCAAACTTTCAAAGCCTTTGAGCCCGACGACAAGCCTGAGCTCAGCCTCGTGCAAAAAGCTCGACCTCTCCTTCACTCTTGTGTTGTCGACATTCGCATTTTGTTTGTTGCCACTCAAGACGCCGCACACAGCGCATACAGCGCACACAGCACACAGCACACAGCGCACACAGCGCACACAGCACACAGCGCACACAGCACACAGCGCACACAGCGCACACAGCACACAGCGCACACAGCGCACACAGCACACACAGCACACAGCGCACACAGCGCACACAGCACACAGCGCACACAGCACACAGCGCATACAGCACACACAGCACACAGCGCACACAGCACACACAGCACACAGCGCACACAGCGCACACAGCACACAGCGCATACAGCGCACACAGCGCACACAGCACACAGCGCATACAGCGCACACAGCACACAGCGCACACAGCGCATTCTCTCAGGCTGAACGTAGACACGTGTCCGGGGAGTAACGGGGTGCAGGGCGGATACAAGCTGATCAACAAAACTCTGATGGGTACCGGAGTTAAGATGCTCAGCGAGATTGGGGTTATAGGGCTGGAGTGGGGAGTGTAGTATAACAGTATTATGAGATTATCTCCACACAGCAGCTTGACAGGGGTAACAACAGCTTTATTGGGTGAGATGTAACGGCAGCTTTACAGGGTGGTGTAGCAACAGCTTTATTGGGTGAGATGTAACGGCAGCTTTACAGGGTGGTGTAGCAACAGCTTTATTGAGTGAGATGTAACGGCAGCTTTACAGGGTGGTGTAGCAACAGCTTTATTGGGTGAGATGTAACGGCAGCTTTACAGGGTGGTGTAGCAACAGCTTTATTGGGTGAGATGTAACAGCAGCTTTACAGGGTGGTGTAGCAACAGCTTTATTGGGTGAGATGTAACGGCAGCTTTACAGGGTGGTGTAGCAACAGCTTTAATGGGGGGATGTAACGGCAGCTTTACAGGATGGTGTAGCAACAGCTCTAATGGGGGGATGTAACGGCAGCTTTACAGGGTGGTGTAGCAACAGCTTTAATGGGGGGATGTAACGGCAGCTTGACAGGATGGTGTAGCAACAGCTCTAATGGGGGGATGTAACGGCAGCTTTACCAGTGGCGTAGGAACCAGGGAGGCAAGGGGGTAGCCGCCAAAAAAAAAAAAAACACTGAAAAGACAAGAATGTGAAAGTCGTTCACAGTCAGCGTGGAGCTGCGCCCCAAAAGTCGAGCATTTTCCTACGCCACTGTATCGTCACGAAACAAGTACACTAAAGTACACATCAATATCATGTCATGTGAAAAGTACACTAAAGTACACATCAATATCATGTCATGTGAAAAGTACACTAAATACACATTAATATATCAATATAAGCTCAAGAGACAAGTATGCTAAATACACATTAATATAAGTTCAAGAGACAAGTATGCTAAATACACATTAATATAAGCTCAAGAGACAAGTATGCTAAATACACATTAATATATCAATATAAGCTCAAGAGACAAGTATGCTAAATACACATTAATATAAGTTCAAGAGACAAGTATGCTAAATACACATTAATATAAGCTCAAGAGACAAGTATGCTAAATACACATTAATATATCAATATAAGCTCAAGAGACAAGTATGCTAAATACACATTAATATAAGCTCAAGAGACAAGTATGCTAAATACACATTAATATATCAATATAAGCTCAAGAGACAAGTATGCTAAATACACATTAATATATCAATATAAGCTCAAGAGACAAGTATGCTAAATACACATTAATATATCAATATAAGCTCAAGAGACAAGTATGCTAAATACACATTAATATATCAATATAAGCTCAAGAGACAAGTGCGCTAAAGACACATTTTTATTTATTTGTCAGTGTGCAGCATGATGTTGCTGTATTTGTTGCTATATTTTTATCTGTAACCACTGAAACAAGAATAAAGGCTAGTTCCAAGTTCAAAGTTGGAAACAACATCATTGACTCGTGCGGTAGCCGCCGGCTGGAGGGAGGAAACAACATCATTGACTCGTGCGGTAGCCGCCGGCTGGAGGGAGGAAACAACATCATTGACTCGTGCGGTAGCCGCCGGCTGGAGGGAGGTGGACGCCGCGTGGTCAGAGGAAGAACTTTACAGATTGAGGGGTGGGCTGGTCACCATCGCCCCAGACAGGCGTGAGTGCAGGAACTTGTTCAGGCAATCGCCATTTCAAAACGAGAACGAGGCCTGGTGAGTCGGTAGTGGCTACCAAACATATGATCACTGGCTTGTGTAGCAAAAGGTCATGATACTGACCCCACATTAGCCATTAACGAGGAAGGAAGACTTGAGAGATCACGAGACTGGTACTGACTGTTTACCTCGCCTGCAAGATAATGTTTGAGGAGTCAGTCAGTCAGTCAGTCAGTCAGTCAGTCAGTCAGTCAGTCAGTCAGGTGACACTGGTTTGTAGCTGGTAGCATGATGCCAGTGGAGGTTTATTTTGAAATGTGCTGATACTGATGAGACTTTTCTCAACAGAGGGAAAGTGGGAGGCGCTAGATCATCACAGCTGTTTGGCAGAATTGTCATTATTTTCTCCATGCACTTTTATAAAAACATGTAGGACTTGAATAATTATTTTACCTCGTGTACTTGTGTAAACATTCTTCAGTAGGTACATTCATAATTATAGTATTTCTGTGCCACCAACCTGCTAACTTTGTGAATGTGGCGGAACTGACTAAGTCATGCTGTTAACATTTTGTAACTAGGAGTCTGCACTTTCATCTCAACATGTATTTATAAACGAGGAAATAAATCTTTCTCAAAGTAGTTCTCAGAAACAAACATGAAACCTGACAACAACATTTAGTTTACTGTTTACTCTCCTGTCTGCAAGCCTCCCTCAGTGTTAACAAGGGCCGACACACAAAGACCTACATTACCATGTGTCACATAAACAGCAGACATTTATTAAATAATTAACCTTATCTGAACTGTAATTATTATAGAGCTGGTCAACTACACTTGGAGGTGTTGTGACTTTAGTTATTGTAAACTGACAACTTGAACAACTTTTTAAAAATACACTCAACACAATCGTTGAGAGAGTGTGTCTTTGTCTCAAGTTCAAAGCTTTCGAAGATGTTATCACTAACGAAGGAAAGAAACGAGAGTGTGGAGGTGATATCAATCATATCATATCTATCATCATTTGTACAGAAGGACACACAGCAGTGCCTGTGCGGCTTGATTTTGTTTGTAAAGTTCTCAGCCATTTTTCCTCGTAAGCATGAGGCCCATGAGGCCTCGTTTTGGAAACCCGGAAGAGTCACGAGTGAGTAAGGTCCATCCCTCCCAGCGACCGGCACCAGTCAAGGCAAGGATGACTGAAATCACGGATCAGCACAAAACCAGAGCAAACCTTCCAGTCCCTGGATGAGGTTCAGACGGTGACACCGCTTTAGACAGCGAACTCATGTCAGGTGAGCTTTTTTCTTTTTTTTTTTTTATCTAAGAAGATGTGGCCCCTCACCCTTCCTTCGCTGCACCTTCATCCCCAAACCTCAAAAGGATCACGGGTCACGGGTTGTTTTTTAATTGGTGTTTTACGCCGAGGCAGCAACTAAGGCTATATCACGGCAAAGCAGCCAGCCCTGTAAACAGATGCCACATGCAGAGAAAGAACAGCGTGCCCGAGACGAGAACTGAACCCAGGACAGCCAGCATTCACTGTATTGGTTTTGACCTCTCTAACAAAAAAAAAAGGTGAAACCCCTGACATAGTCTATCAGCAGCTTTTCAGAGAAATAATCACAGACTATCCTGACTTTTGTCACATATACACTGATGGATCCAAAAATACTGAAAAAGAAACTGTAGCAGCTGCAGCGGTGCCGATGGACATTTCCACACCACCGCTGACAGCTCGCTTGGAAGGTCATAGCTCCATTTTTTCTGCCGAGTTAAAAGCCCTTCTACTTGCACTGCAGTACATTCATACATCTAAAGAGAAAAACTTCTTAGTTATTTCAGACTCTTTGTCATCCCTACTTGCACTTCACTCTCAATGTTTAGATCACCCACTACTGGTTCAACTCTTTGAACTTCTATCATTACTACAGAATAACAATTTTGACATTATCTTTATTTGGGTTCCTGGCCATGCAAATATTCCAGGAAACACTAAAGCTGATGAGGCAGCAAAAAAGGCCCTTCAGCAACCACTTGTGGTCCATACAACATTTGCCTCAGATTGGAACGTTTCTGTTAAACTGTATATCTCACAACTTTGGCAGCTTCACTGGGACTCCATGAAGCACAACAAACTTCATGCTATTTTTGCAAAACTAGCAGACTGTATAACACAAGAATTTCTAAACCGACGAGAAAAAGTGGTTATAAATAGACTAAAAGCTGGTCACTCATATATCACTCACCGATTTTTGCTTGCAGGAGAAAACCCCCCACTTTGTCCTTGGTGTAAAGACCCCCTAACCACAGAACATTTGCTCATCTCCTGTTCAAAACTCCCTACAATCCGTCAAAACTATTTTACAGCACAGACTCTCGCTGACCTTTTTACCAAACACTCTTCCAAATCAATCCTGGCATATGTAAAGTCCATTCAGATGTTTCACCTGATATGATAGAACTTATGTGTTAAAAAACTGTTATTTTGTAAAACTAAGAAAAGAGAAATCTCTAGACTTGTACAATTTCTTTATATCAACCTTTGAATAGTCATGTACATTGTTTTTGCCATGAGATAGCCATAGTTGCTGACTTGGCATAAAACAACTAACTAACTAACTAACTAACTAACTAACTAACTAACTAACTAACTAACACTGTATTGGTGACAGGCGCTAACCGTTGCGCCACCGGACCGCCACACGGGTCACGGGGTCAGGTATCCATTCCACTGTTGGGGTAGTTGCTGTTGGCTGCTGTTATTGGTTGCTGTTGGTTGCGGTTGGTTGGTGTTGGCTGTTGTTGGCTAATGGCTGTTGTTGGTTGCTGTTGGTTGTTCTTGGCTGCTGTTGGCCCTCTGATGGCCCAGATCTCATGCAGTGTCTGTGTTGTCTCGCGTGTCTTGTGGGTGCGCGCTCATGACTATACAAATACGACGGTGAGCATTTTACACTGCTCTTCAGTTGTTGTTTTTTCTTAAAAGAAGCATTTCCCTTTCAGCAGGTGGCACTAAAACTCGCGCATTGTCACCCCGTCTGCACAACCTGCAGCAATCAGTCACTAACCTCACAGCATATGCCTCCACTCAGCTCTCTCAAAATAATTATTTGCCACTGATATAAAATTTAACCCTTGTAATTTTTGTTCTATCTTCTGTTCAGAAAATTATTTTCTTCTTCTATGAGACCGTGCGGCCTTTTTTCTCAAAAAAAAAAAATGCTAGTAGTGAAATCTGTTACACGTGCATTTCTTCCGCGACAGAAGGGGGGGGGTAAACAAACCCTTTGACAAGTCGGCGTTACCGGTCTTGCGAGGAATCACGCCCCAGTGGCGCTGTTTGCTCGTGGAGGCTGGCGGGGCGACATCTTCCATTACAACAGCAATTTAGTTTTAATTAAGTGTCGCCTAAACTGGACGACTGAATGGCAGTGTCCTGACACTACCCCGCCCCCCCAGCCTCTCAGAAAAACATTTATTTGTTTTCACCTCAAGTGCACACCCGTGGTCGATAGTTCACCTGCGGCAATCTGACTGGCCCCCGTGTCGTGAGCTGTGTTCAGGGACGTCAACTCACATCCAATCTCTTCCTCCAGTCTTATCTCCCTTTGTTTCCTATTGTCTTCCTTCTCTCCTTCTTTCATTATTTTCTTGCTTTTGTTCTCTTTTCCTTATTGTCACTTCGCTTGCCTCTTTCTATTTTATCTTTTCTTACGTGTTGGTGGGGTAGGGCGAGGGGGAGAAATAAATTCACGAAGGCCACGTAAATGTGAAGACGGCGGCTCGGTTTTCCAATCAAGAGAAGCTCAAGGAAGTTGCTGGAAATTACAGTTGTTGCACACTGAGGTAAGACAAGTGTAAACACGTGTCCCAAGACAGGTAAGGTAGAGAGAAAGGTCAGGCAGGTGTAAAGGGTGCAGGTTCACTGGCACGAGCCTAAAATGGGGTCGGTTTTCTCTTTGGTTATAGAAACAAGCTTTGATGTTCGCATAACTGCGACCCATTCAAGCACAATT
This sequence comes from Marisa cornuarietis, assembly GCA_004794655.1. Lineage (NCBI taxonomy): Eukaryota > Metazoa > Mollusca > Gastropoda > Architaenioglossa > Ampullariidae > Marisa > Marisa cornuarietis. The sequence goes on along the minus strand of SMMW01000642.1, from coordinate 411,229 downwards.
CAAACGACTCTTGGTTGTGACTGTACTGAACTCGCCGACCAAATAGTGGCAAGGTGGTGACACCCAGACTGAAGTCTTGACTGGAGTTGTCAGGTGTTGTGAGGGAGGACACAACTTGTAGCCTGTCATGAGGTCACCTGGTCGTACGTGTTAACCAGCTTAATGTATCTACCTTCACAATAAGGAATAAAGAATGATGGACTTGAATCATTCTACTGGTGACGTGAACAGGACAAGCTTCCTGCAATGGCTTGTGGAATACAGAGTGCTCCACGTGCATCATTCTTTCTATTTGTAATGTCTACAGAACAAGCTTCCTGCCAATGAAAGTTTGATGAAGCTTGTTGTGGAGACATGATTTCCTTGCAGCGGTGTTGGAAGGTAAAGACTGGCTGCAAGTATTAATCCACCTCAGCACCTGCCACTTGTCAGATGTGTGCCCTGTCTGTGCCACTTGTCAGATGTGTGCCCTGCCTGTGCCCCTCACAAACCCAGTCCTGGCTCCTTTCCCTGCCTATCGTATTTAGTCGCCAGTCCCATCAAACCTCACAGGACTTTTTTTCTGTATCAGTCTGGAGTCTGGAGTAAGTTTACATGCGGTTCCCGAATGTGGCCTCACCCGCCCCCCCCCCTCGACATCCCACCCCTCCACCGACCTGACTGTCCCCGAAGCGCTAATTACTCTGCAATTAGCTGGGGAGGGGACTTCTTCTAGTCGGTCATTTTGCATAATTAGCTATCACCTGAAGCCACTTAATATTCCTCCAGATTTCAGAAGTGATGGGGCGCTGCGATCGATGGGAGGAGAAAACAATTGAAATGTTCGCTTTAGAGCGTGCACACCACACACAGCAGCGCCCCCGCGCAGGAAAAAGGGGGCGTCACTGGCCGGGCCACTTTGTCGGACGTGGCGGGCGCCCGTGAGAAGAAAGCACGTGCCGCACAAATCATCGGCGACTGGCGGCATGACTGACGAGATCGCTGACAACATGGACTTGAAATGGCAATAAACTCCAGCGGCTATAAACATCACAAGCGGAGAGGAACGAGCACTCAACAGAGGTGTGGCCATCACGTGACAGGCGCGTGTCATTGTGGTGCGCATGTTGACAAGTCGTTTGCTCGACCCGCGATTGTCACTTGACAAGCTGACGACTCGCCCCGATAGTCACTACACGAGGCGACATGATTGTAGCATGATTAGCTCTTGACATACTGCAGATAGATCGTCTAGCCTCCACATGGTTAGTGTGTGGAGACAGGGTAAATCATTGTATAATGTTGACACAGCTAACAAAACAGGGTACATCATTCTTTAATGTTGACACAGTGTGTGGAGACAGGGTAAACCATTGTTTATTGTTGACAGTGTGTGAAGACAGGGTAAATCATTGTTTGATGTTGACACAGTGTGGAGACAGGGTAAATCATTGTTTAAGTATGACACAGTGTGGAGACAGGATAAATCATTGTTTAATGTTGACACAGTGTGTGGAGACATAGTAAATCATTGTTTAATGTTGACACAGTGTGTGGAGACAGGGTAAGTTAGTAAATCTCACTATTAGTTTATGTGTGGCTAATACATCTCTCTCTCTATATATATATTATATAATGTTGCTATGTAGGGTCCGGTTGTTTTAGCGACACATCTTTATCGTCAATGTAAAAGTTGATGTCTGCGCCATGTTGTACACACGTACAGTTTGTCTGGCGCCATTGTTTAGCCTTATCACCGTTTGTGCCACTGTCTTGTAATAAGCCCTGTCTTAGTGTAAGCAGCCTGTGTTTACATCAGTTTGTTACATATCACTCTGTGGGTAGCAATCTTTGAGTGTCTTACCCGAGTTTTATTGCTGGTTTCCCAGGGTGACAGAGACCAACACTGACTCCAAGACCCGTCTACTGAAGGAAGAGAATAATATTTATATATATATGCACACAATATGTACAAAATGTTTCATCAAATCAAACTGTGTTCCAAATAAAAGTATTAATGCCACTAAGATAGCTTGACATGTGATGTGTGGACTACAACAAATGGCGTTTACGATGTATTACGCAGAGTATGTTGTTATTTACTTCCACCATGAAACAGAGGACTGTTCGCGAGCTAACAAAACACAGAGAACACAACTGTTCAGAAGAGGAGCTAGTATCTTACATTTACATGGCGTGCAACAAATCGTGACAACTACTCGTGACAACAAGGCGTGACAACAAGACACTAGTCGTGACAACAAGGCGTGAGTCATGACAATATGACACAAGCAGTGACAAGGAACAGGTCGTGACATGTAGGCGCATGACATGGTTCTCTCGCTCCCTCTCTCGCTGTAGTCTTCCTAGCCCGTAGTCGCTGTCGTCGTTCAGCCTCCATGATGTCGTAGGTATCCCCCCCCGCCCAAACCCCCAAATGACATCAGCGATGGCTGGTGCACAGGAGACGACGAACCCTCCTTTAACGACAGCCTAACGAAGGCAACTTCCCAGCTTCCCCCGCCCCCTTTGTTTTTCCCTGCCCTTGTATCGCACTCGCCATGCAGTAATCTCCAACTCAACCACCCCACCCCTTCTCCATGCCCCTTACCACCCAGACAGAAGAGACTAGAGGTAGCTGTAGCTGTCAGTGCACTAGAATCAGATGAAAGCTGAATGTTTTTGCGGGGAGACTTTCAATAAGCTCGTGCCGGCCAGTGACGTGGGAACCAGTGCGCTGGGGCTCATGGGAAACAGGAAGTGCGTTACCCCTGACGGAAACTGAAGGCGAGCTAATCAAGCAGCAGCTGCAGGCTTAGAATGTCAGTCGATGGCTCAGACAAATCCTGAATCGCATGAACATTAGAAGATGTTCTGATTCCCCCACAGCGAGACCGAGGGGGACAGGCACCCGAGGGCTGATATGACATGATGATGATGATGATGATGATGATGATGATGATGATGATGATGATGATGATGATGATGATGTCCATTTGTAATGCGCAGGTATCCATTCGGAAGAATGCTCATTGTCGTCAATGAAAGTAAAATCTGAGCTGTCACAGCCCCGTGAACACACCCAGGCTCTGTCAGCTTCTTCAACACACCCAGGCTTTCTCAAAGCCCCACGAACACACCTGAGCTTTCTCCCACGGCCCCACATTACACCGGGCTTTACAGTGCCACTAACACACCCGAAATCTGTCATAGCTCCAGTAACACACCTAGGGCAATCTCAATCACAGCCCCAGCAGCACACCTAGAGCAATCACAATCACAGCCCCAGTAACACACCCGGAATCTGTCATAGCTCCAGTAACACACCCTAGGGCAATCTCAATCACACCCCCAGCAACACACCCAGGCTCTGTCAGCCCCAGCAACACACCTAGAGCAATCTCTCTCACAGCCCCAGTAACACACCCAGAGCAATCTCTCTCACAGCCCCAGTAACACACCCAGAGCAGGCTCTATCACAGCCTCAGTAACACACCCAGGCTCTGTCACACGTATGCTAGTAACACACCTAGAGCGGGCTCTGTCACACCCTCAGTAACCAACTCAGAGTAGGCTCTATCACACTCTTAGTAACACACCTAAAGCAGGCTCTGTCACACCCTCAGGAACACACCTAGAGCGGGCTCTGTCACACCCTCAGCAACACACCTAAAGAAGGCTCTGTCACACCACCAGTAACGCACCTAGAACGGGCTCTGTCACACCCTCAGTAACACACCTAGAGCAGGCTCTGTCACACCCTCAGTAACACACCTAGAGCAGGCTCTGTCACACCCTTAGTAACACACCTAGAGCATGCTCTGTCACATCCTCAGTAATACACCTAGAGCAGGCTCTGTCACACCCTCAGTAATACACCTAGAGCATGCTCTGTCACACCCTCAGTAACACACCTAGAGCATGCTCTGTCACATCCTCAGTAATACACCTAGAGCAGGCTCTGTCACACCCTCAGTAATACACCTAGAGCATGCTCTGTCACACCCTCAGTAATACACCTAGAACGGGCTCTGTCACACCCTCAGTAACACACCTAGAGTAGGCTCTGTCACACCCTCAGTAACACACCTAGAGCATGCTCTGTCACACCCTCAGTAATACACCTAGAGCAGGCTCTGTCACACCCTCAGTAACACACCTAGAGCATGCTCTGTCACACCCTCAGTAATACACCTAGAACGGGCTCTGTCACACCCTCAGTAACACACCTAGAGAAGGTTCTGTCACACCCTCAGTAACACACCTAGAGCAGGCTCTGTCACACCCTCAGTAACACACCTTGAGCGGACTCTGTCACACCCTCAGTAACACACCTAGAGTAGGCTCTGTCAGACCCTCAGTAACACCCCAGAAACGAGTGGGACGGAGAATAGCTGTTTTACGCCGAGCCAGCAACTAATGCTATATCACTATATCACTATATATCACGACAAGGCAGCCAGCCCTGTAAACAGATGCCACATGCAGAGAAAGAACAGCGTGCCCGTGACGAGAATTGAACCCAGGACAGCCAACCTTCACTGTATTGGTGACAGGCGCTAACCGTTGCGCCCCCGGACTGCCTTCCCGTCCGCCACCCAAGAAACGAAGGAAACAACGTCTGCTGCAATAGTTTCCCTTTTTTATTGTTGTGTCTGGTGCTCTGACATTGTGACATTTTACTGCGTGTGCAACTCTCACATTGTGACATTTTGTTATGTCACACAATACAATCAAAAGCAAATTCCTGTTGTGTTCGTTTCATGGGTTTGATTTTCATGACTTTCATGATTGTCAAGGGATATATATATATATATATCCCCTTATAATATACCTCTGACTTTCTTTGCTTTCTTGTTGTTCTGGATTTTGCCTACCAACTACAGGTGCGTGAGTGCGGACTGATCTGAAGTAGATGAAGGTAGCTTATTAACTGATGTTCTTCTCGGTAAGTGACTCTTGATCACGTGTAACGTGTAACTTGTGTAACGAACGCGCCCTCACAGTTAAACGTTGAGCATGTTACAAAAGGGGAAAGGCGATTCTGAGGTCAAAGATCAAATCCACACACATGTTAAGAGCAGCGTTTGTGTCGCTGAGGTTCATGTGTTACAGTAAGTATTCAACTACACAGCAAGAATAAAGAGTGACAGCAGGTAAAAAAATACCCAGAAAACGCGGGCGAGGTTATCGAGGTGAGAGACTCCCCGAGCACCTGAACTCCGGGAGGCTACACAGGAAAGCGAAGTACCCCCCGTCGTGATCGAGGCCGTCACAGGTGACTTACTCTAAAAGTAGTTGTCACGGGCAGATGGACTGTAAGAACCCGAAAAGGTGTGATGAGCAAAGTGTGGTGAACAAGGTATAATAAGCAAAAGATGATGAGCAAGGTGTGGTGAGCAAAGTGTGATGAGGAAGTTATGATAAGCAAAGGGTGATGAGCAAGGTGTGGTGAGCAAAGTGTGGTGAGCAAGGTGTGGTGAGCAAGTTGTGGCAAGCAAGGTGTGGTGAGCAAGTTGTGGTGAGCAAGGTGTGGTGAGCAAGTTGTGGCAAGCAAGGTGTGGTGAGCAAGTTGTGGTGAGCAAGGTGTGGTGAGCAAAGTGTGGTGAGCAAGGTGTGGTGAGCAAGTTGTGGCAAGCAAGGTGTGGTGAGCAAGTTGTGGTGAGCAAGGTGTGGTGAGCAAAGTGTGGCAAGCAAGGTGTGGTGAGCAAGTTGTGGTGAGCAAAGTGTGGCGAGCAAGGTGTGGTGAGCAAAGTGTGGTGAGCAAGGTGTGGTGAGCAAGGCCTGTCTGGCAGTGACGATGCTGGATACACGGGACGCGCGGACGAAGTGCCCAGTCATGCAGCAGACGACACGAGGGGTGGCATGAGGCTGGTCAAGTACACCAGTCTCCTGGATGAACTCTGTATCGAGTGCCTGACCTTTGACTGTCAGCGTTTCTTCCGGCGCTTAAAGATGTTGGAGCCTGGCTCATACCTGATGATTATCAATCAGTCTTGGTGCTCGCTCTAAGCTACTTACACAAAACTTCGTACTTGCCCCCCTCCCCCTTGTTACATCTTCACAACAATGAGCAGAAAGTTCTACACACATATGAAGAAAGATCATTACCTGTGACTAGGCCAGGTGACAAGTTCCGGTTGGGAGAGCGCGGCATAGCTACCCTTCACGCCTGACGATGTAGCCTGACTATCCTCACTCTCACTGTGTTCACTCCCCTCCACGGAAAATATCATCAACAGGGCTACTTCAGGGCAGGGCAGGGGTCGGTCCTTGACAACTACAGGAACAAATGCAACGAGGCTGCAGCGACAAGATCTTAATGAGCAACAGGTCTGGTCTGCGCTCATCCCCCCCCCCGTGAAGAGAGTGTCACCGATACTATGAGGGAGAAGTGCAAGGGTCATTCTAGCGAAGAAACAATGTCAAAGGTAATCCTTTTATAGTTTGTAATAATCAATATAACAAATAATCACTAAAATCAGAAAGGGATTTATAATATAACTGTGATCTGAACTCTTTAATTCCGGTGAGGAAGCAGCCTGGTCGTAAGTTGATAAAGTTCAGACTTAACTTTTAGCCTTGTAGTTTAATTCTACACAGTGATCGAGTCAGTGAGAGTGAGAGAGAGAGAGAGAAAGGTGAATCAACTTCCTTCCCTCGTTCCACTCTGCTGCTCTGCTATTAGATGAGCTGCATTCACTGCGATGTTTTTGTTGCTGAAGCCATTATTCACTCGGGTGTCGTGTATCTTTCACCAGGTCGTCTTTCAAAGCAGTGAGGGAAGCAGACAGCGGGCGGGAGGACTTTCTCCCTGTGACAGAGTGGTTCTGGCAGCAAATGACTGCATCCTGGGAAGATTTAGCGCAGAATAGCAGCTGCGAGCACAAGTCATAGTAGTGTGAGCATAGAGCAAGTCACAACAGTGTGGGCACAGCAAGAGGTCACATGTGTGTGTGTGTGTGTGTGTGTGTGTGTGTGTGTGTGTGTGTGTGTGTGTGTCGGAGGGGGGGTAGCTGTTTTATGCCGAGCCAGCAACTTATCTTAGGTTATATCACAGCAAGGCAGCCAGCCCTGTAAGCAGATGCCACATGCAGAGAAAGAATAGTGTGCCCGAGACGAGAGCTGAACCCAGGACAGTCAACCCTCACTGTAGTGGTGAAAGGCGCTATCTGACCGCCCTACAGTAGTGTGGGCACAGGAAGAGCTCACAGCAGTGTGAGTATAGCAGCAAGTCACAGTAGGGTGGGCACAGTGAGAGATCACAGTAGTGTAGGCACAGTGAGAGGTCACAGTAGTGTAGGCACAGTGAGAGCTCACAGTAGGGTGGGCACAGCGACAGTGACTAGTATAGTCTACACTGACCTGTACTGACAGTGACCAGTATAGTGTACACTGACCTGTACTGACAGTGACTAGTATAGTCTACACTGACCTGTACTGACAGTGACTAGTATATTGTACACTGACCTATACTGACAGTGACTAGTATAGTCTACACTGACCTGTACTGACAGTGACCAGTATAGTGTACACTGACCTGTACTGACAGTGACTAGTATAGTCTACACTGACCTGTACTGACAGTGACTAGTATAGTCTACACTGACCTGTACTGACAGTGACCAGTATAGTGTACACTGACCTGTACTGACAGTGACTAGTATAGTCTACACTGACCTGTACTGACAGTGACTAGTATAGTCTACACTGACCTGTATTGACAGTGACTAGTATAGTGTACACTGACCTGTACTGACAGTGACCATTATAGTCTACACTGACCTGTACTGACAGTGACCATTATAGTCTACACTGACCTGTACTGACAGTGACCAGTATAGTGTACACTGACCTGTACTGACAGTGACTAGTATAGTGTACACTGACCTGTACTGACAGTGACCAGTATAGTGTACACTGACAGTGACTAGTATAGTGTACACTGACAGTGACTAGTATAGTGTACACTGACCTGTACTGACAGTGACTAGTATAGTGTACACTGACCTGTACTGACAGTGACCAGTATAGTGTACAATGACAGTGACTAGTATAGTGTACACTGACAGTGACTAGTATAGTCTACACTGACCTGTACTGACAGTGATTAGTATAGTCTACACTGACCTGTACTGACAGTGACTAGTATAGTGTACACTGACCTGTACTGACAGTGACTAGTATAGTCTACACTGACCTGTACTGACAGTGACTAGTATAGTCTACACTGACCTGTACTGACAGTGACTAGTATAGTCTACACTGACCTGTACTGACAGTGACCAGTATAGTGTACACTGACCTGTACTGACAGTGACCAGTATAGTGTACACTGACCTGTACTGACAGTGACTAGTATAGTCTACACTGACCTGTACCGACAGTGACTAGTATAGTCTACACTGACCTGTATTGACAGTGACTAGTATAGTGTACACTGACCTGTACTGACAGTGACCATTATAGTCTACACTGACCTGTACTGACAGTGACCATTATAGTCTACACTGACCTGTACTGACAGTGACTAGTATAGTGTACACTGACAGTGACTAGTATAGTCTACACTGACCTGTACTGACAGTGACTAGTATAGTCTACACTGACCTGTACTGACAGTGACTAGTATAGTCTACACTGACCTGTACTGACAGTGACTAGTATAGTCTACACTGACCTGTACTGACAGTGACCAGTATAGTCTACACTGACCTGTACTGACAGTGACTAGTATAGTCTACACTGACCTGTACTGACAGTGACTAGTATAGTCTACACTGACCTGTACTGACAGTGACCATTATAGTCTACACTGACCTGTACTGACAGTGACCAGTATAGTGTACACTGACCTGTACTGACAGTGACTAGTATAGTGTACACTGACCTGTACTGACAGTGACCAGTATAGTATACACTGACAGTGACTAGTATAGTGTACACTGACAGTGACTAGTATAGTCTACACTGACCTGTACTGACAGTGACTAGTATAGTCTACACTGACCTGTACTGACAGTGACTAGTATAGTCTACACTGACCTGTACTGACAGTGACTAGTATAGTCTACACTGACCTGTACTGACAGTGACCATTATAGTCTACACTGACCTGTACTGACAGTGACTAGTATAGTCTACACTGACCTGTACTGACATTGACTAGTATAGTCTACACTGACCTGTACTGACAGTGACTAGTATAGTCTACACTGACCTGTACTGACAGTGACTAGTATAGTCTACACTGACCTGTACTGACAGTGACTAGTATAGTCTACACTGACCTGTACTGACAGTGACTAGTATAGTGTACACTGACCTGTACTGACAGTGACTAGTATAGTCTACACTGACCTGTACTGACAGTGACTAGTATAGTCTACACTGACCTGTACTGACAGTGACTAGTATAGTGTACACTTACCTGTACTGACAGTGACTAGTATAGTGTACACTGACCTGTACTGACAGTGACCATTATAGTCTACACTGACCTGTACTGACAGTGACTAGTATAGTCTACACTGACCTGTACTGACAGTGACTAGTATAGTCTACACTGACCTGTACTGACAGTGACTAGTATAGTCTACACTGACCTGTACTGACAGTGACCAGTATAGTCTACACTGACCTGTACTGACAGTGACCAGTATAGTCTACACTGACCTGTACTGACAGTGACCAGTATAGTCTACACTGACCTGTACTGACAGTGACCAGTATAGTCTACACTGACCTGTACTGACAGTGACTAGTATAGTCTACACTGACCTGTACTGACAGTGACTAGTATAGTCTACACTGACCTGTACTGACAGTGACTAGTATAGTGTACACTGACTTGTACTGACAGTGACTAGTATAGTGTACACTGACCTGTACTGACAGTGACTAGTATAGTCTACACTGACCTGTACTGACAGTGACTAGTATAGTCTACACTGACCTGTACTGACAGTGATTAGTATAGTGTACACTGACCTGTACTGACAGTGACTAGTATAGTGTACACTTACCTGTACTGACAGTGACCATTATAGTCTACACTGACCTGTACTGACAGTGACTAGTATAGTCTACACTGACCTGTACTGACAGTGACTAGTATAGTCTACACTAACCTGTACTGACAGTGACTAGTATAGTCTACACTGACCTGTACTGACAGTGACCATTATAGTCTACAGTGACCTGTACTGACATTTACTAGTATAGTCTACACTGACCTATACTGACATTGACCAGTATAGTCTACACTGACCTGTACTGACAGTGACTGGTATAGTCTACACTGACCTGTACTGACAGTGACTAGTATAGTCTACACTGACCTGTACTGACAGTGACTAGTATAGTCTACACTGACCTGTACTGACAGTGACCATTATAGTCTACACTGACCTGTACTGACAGTGACTAGTATAGTGTACACTGACCTGTACTGACAGTGACTAGTATAGTCTACACTGACCTGTACTGACAGTGACTAGTATAGTCTACACTGACCTGTACTGACAGTGACCAGTATAGTGTACACTGACCTGTACTGATAGTGACCATTATAGTCTACACTGACCTGTACTGACAGTGACTAGTATAGTCTACACTGACCTGTACTGACAGTGACTAGTATAGTCTACACTGACCTGTACTGACAGTGACCATTATAGTCTACACTGACCTGTACTGACAGTGACTAGTATAGTCTACACTGACCTGTACTGACAGTAACTAGTATAGTCTACACTGACCTGTACTGACAGTGACTAGTATAGTCTACACTGACCTGTACTGACAGTGACTAGTATAGTGTACACTGACTTGTACTGACAGTGACTAGTATAGTGTACACTGACCTGTACTGACAGTGACTAGTATAGTCTACACTGACCTGTACTGACAGTGACTAGTATAGTCTACACTGACCTGTACTGACAGTGATTAGTATAGTGTACACTGACCTGTACTGACAGTGACTAGTATAGTGTACACTTACCTGTACTGACAGTGACCATTATAGTCTACACTGACCTGTACTGACAGTGACTAGTATAGTCTACACTGACCTGTACTGACAGTGACTAGTATAGTCTACACTAACCTGTACTGACAGTGACTAGTATAGTCTACACTGACCTGTACTGACAGTGACCATTATAGTCTACAGTGACCTGTACTGACATTTACTAGTATAGTCTACACTGACCTATACTGACATTGACCAGTATAGTCTACACTGACCTGTACTGACAGTGACTGGTATAGTCTACACTGACCTGTACTGACAGTGACTAGTATAGTCTACACTGACCTGTACTGACAGTGACTAGTATAGTCTACACTGACCTGTACTGACAGTGACCATTATAGTCTACACTGACCTGTACTGACAGTGACTAGTATAGTGTACACTGACCTGTACTGACAGTGACTAGTATAGTCTACACTGACCTGTACTGACAGTGACTAGTATAGTCTACACTGACCTGTACTGACAGTGACCAGTATAGTGTACACTGACCTGTACTGATAGTGACCATTATAGTCTACACTGACCTGTACTGACAGTGACTAGTATAGTCTACACTGACCTGTACTGACAGTGACTAGTATAGTCTACACTGACCTGTACTGACAGTGACCATTATAGTCTACACTGACCTGTACTGACAGTGACTAGTATAGTCTACACTGACCTGTACTGACAGTAACTAGTATAGTCTACACTGACCTGTACTGACAGTGACCAGTATAGTCTACACTGACCTGTACTGACAGTGACTAGTATAGTCTACACTGACCTGTACTGACAGTGACTAGTATAGTCTACACTGACCTGTACTGACAGTTACCAGTATAGTCTACAGTGACCTGTACTGACAGTGACCATTATAGTCTACAGTGACCTGTACTGACATTTACTAGTATAGTCTACACCGACCTGTACTGACAGTGACTAGTATAGTCTACACTGACCTGTACTGACAGTTACCAGTATAGTCTACACTGACCTGTACTGACAGTGACTAGTATAGTCTACACTGACCTGTACTGACAGTGATTAGTATAGTCTACACTGACCTGTACTGACAGTGACTAGTATAGTGTACACTGACTTGTACTGACAGTGACTAGTATATTGTACACTGACCTGTACTGACAGTGACTAGTATAGTGTACACTTACCTGTACTGACAGTGACCATTATAGTCTACACTGACCTGTACTGACAGTGACTAGTATAGTCTACACTGACCTGTACTGACAGTGACTAGTATAATCTACACTGACTTGTACTGACAGTGACCATTATAGTCTACAGTGACCTGTACTGACAGTGACCATTATAGTCTACAGTGACCTGTACTGACATTTACTAGTATAGTCTACACCGACCTGTACTGACAGTGACTAGTATAGTCTACACTGACCTGTACTGACAGTTACCAGTATAGTCTACACTGACCTGTACTGACAGTGACTAGTATAGTCTACACTGACCTGTACTGACAGTGATTAGTATAGTCTACACTGACCTGTACTGACAGTGACTAGTATAGTGTACACTGACTTGTACTGACAGTGACTAGTATATTGTACACTGACCTGTACTGACAGTGACTAGTATAGTGTACACTTACCTGTACTGACAGTGACCATTATAGTCTACACTGACCTGTACTGACAGTGACTAGTATAGTCTACACTGACCTGTACTGACAGTGACTAGTATAATCTACACTGACTTGTACTGACAGTGACCATTATAGTCTACAGTGACCTGTACTGACATTGACCAGTATAGTCTACACTGACCTGTACTGACAGTGACTAGTATAGTCTACACTGACCTGTACTGACAGTGACTAGTATAGTCTACACTGACCTGTACTGACAGTGACTAGTATAGTCTACACTGACCTGTACTGACAGTGACCATTATAGTCTACACTGACCTGTACTGACAGTGACTAGTATAGTGTACACTGACCTGTACTGACAGTGACTAGTATAGTGTACACTAACCTGTATTGACAGTGACTAGTATAGTGTACACTGACCTGTACTGACAGTGACTAGTATAGTGTACACTGACCTGTACTGACAGTGACTAGTATAGTCTACACTGACCTGTACTGACAGTGACTAGTATAGTCTACACTGACTTGTACTGACAGTGACTAGTATAGTATACACTCACCTGTACTGACAGTGACTAGTATAGTGTACACTCACCTGTACTGACAGTGACTAGTATAGTCTACACTGACCTGTACTGACAGTGACTAGTATAGTCTACACTAACCTGTATTGAAAGTGACTAGTATAGTGTACACTGACTTGTACTGACAGTGACTAGTATAGTCTACACTCACCTGTACTGACAGTGACTAGTATAGTGTACACTCACCTGTACTGACAGTGACTAGTATAGTCTACACTGACCTGTACTGACAGTGACTAGTATAGTCTACACTAACCTGTATTGAAAGTGACTAGTATAGTGTACACTGACTTGTACTGACAGTGACTAGTATAGTGTACACTGACCTGTACTGACAGTGACTAGTATAGTCTACACTGACCTGTACTGACAGTGACTAGTATAGTGTACACTGACCTGTACTCACAATGACCAGTATAGTGTACATTGACCTGTACTGACAGTGACTAGTATAGTCTACACTGACCTGTACTGACAGTGATTAGTATAGTGTACAATGACCTGTACTGACAGTGATTAGTATAGTGTACATTGACCTGTACTGACAGTGACCTGTATAGTGTCCACTAACCTGTTGCGACAGTGACCAGTATAGTGTACACTGACAGTGACCAGTATAGTGTTCACTGACCTGTGGTGACAATGACCTGTACTGACAGTGATTAGTATAGTCTACACTGACCTGTACTGACAGTGATTAGTATAGTGTACATTGACCTGTACTGACAGTGACCTGTATAGTGTCCACTAACCTGTTGCGACAGTGACCAGTATAGTGTTCACTGACCTGTGGTGACAATGACCTGTACTGACAGTGACCAGTATAGTGTACACTGACAGTGACCAGTATAGTGTTCACTGACCTGTGGTGACAATGACCTGTACTGACAGTGACCAGTATAGTGTACACTGACATATCCCCGTGACAATAGTACAGACAAGCGGACAGACGTGTGGACAAAGACAAGGAGGTCGGTGCACAAGAGAGGGCGGGAGGGAGGATGAGATCGCGTGCACCGCCTGTAGAAGACGCTTGTGACGACAGCTCGCAGGTAGCCAATCAATCGATCACCCGGCAGGTGAGCTCTGGAGCTGATCAATTATTGAAGGGTAGGCGAGATGCTGCCAGGGAAACGGAGGTGTTTAGACACTAGCAGGACAGGTGCGGCGCGGGTCGCGGGGAGAGCTGTGGACACGACTCGCCCGCCTCTCAAGACGCTACCCGCCCCGCGCCTCCCACCCGGGGGACAGCCTCGCGTGCGGCACAGTTGTAGCGGAATGTGATTTGTCCCGCCGATGGGCTGATTGTTAGGAGAATAACAGGCTGATGGGTAGGAGGACGGCACGCTGACTGGTAGACGACAGGCGGATTGTGATGATAACAGGCTGACAGTGAGGAGGACAGCACACTAGTTGTAGGAAGGATGGGGTTGGGGTGTAGATACAAACAGGCCGAGTGTAAGTAGAATTACACAATGTCTGGAAAGAGGATAAAAGTATAAGAGGGTGGATAGTGCACGGTGGGACAGAAACAAAGCAACAGTAGGGAGTAGGGGTAGGAAACAGGGTGGGTGGACCAGACTGCTAGACTCCTCTAATAAAACCTCAACAGTTACTGTCGATTGCTAATAACTTTTCTGAGCTGACACTTTATGTGATGGCTGTCATGGCTACCTTACCCTCTACACCAGGGGTGGGCAGACTAAGGCCCTCGGAGATCTTTGGGCCGGCCCATCTACCAAAATGTGAAGTGCACTTGTTTTTATTTTTTCAGCCCAGGTTAATTTGACTGAAGTTTAATTTATCAAATATAACAGCGTTAGAAATCACCAGCCTGTAAGATTCTAACACAGACGCACAGGGAGCTAATAACACGGCTGACATGTCTGATGGCAGCCCGTAAGATTGTAACACAGACAAGGTACATAGGGAGCTAATAACACGGCTGACATGTCTGATGGCAGCCCGTAAGATTGTAACTGAGACAAGGTACACAGATAACAAATAACATGACTGACATGTCTGATGGCAGCCCGTAAGATTGTAACTGAGACAAGGTACACAGGGAGCTAATAACACGGCTGACATGTCTGATGGCAGCCCGTAAGATTCTAACACAGACAAGGTACACAGATAACAAATAACATGACTGACATGTCTGATGGCAGCCCGTAAGATTGTAACACAGACAAGGTACACAGGGAGCTAATAACACGCCTGACATGTCTGGTGGAGTCGTTAGTCAGCATCAGGGGCGGCTGCGTTCAAAGGAAAGTTGGTTTTAAAGTTTTATTGTGAGCTTCACTTTACACAGTAAGTTCGGTAAGTGAACACCATTATGTAAACATTTGTTGTCACTCCCATTATCACCAGGTGTGTTGTGTAGTCACCTGGCCTGGGTTTGGGTCAAACCACCCGTCGCATAGCTTAGAATTTTGAGACCGACCCACAAAAACAAACCTTTGCCAACCCCTGGTGTACAGTCCGCTAACCTCCACCCTGACGTCACGAAGATAAGCGCGGGGAATGATAGTGAGATGTACAGGTTACAGATGTACAGGTTACACAATTACAGGTTACAGATTACAGATTTACAGGTTACAGATGTACAGGTTACAGTGGTATAGGTTACAGATTACAGATTTACAGGTTACAGATGGGTTAGGTTACAGTGGTATAGGTTACAGATTTACAGGTTACAGATGTACGGCTGGGGCATTCAAACGAGTCGCTCCGTCATGCGCAATGGCGTTTGATAGTAATAACAGGGATGTTTGACAGCATGATACATGACACGGTGTGACAGGGATAATGACACTGTGTGACAGCATGAGACATGACACAGTGTGATAGTGTGACACATAATAAGATGTGACAATATGAGACATGACATACTGTGACAATGACACATTGTGACAGCGTGACATATGGCACGGTGTGACAGCGTGATACATGACACAGTGTGACAGTGTGGTGTGCTGTGGTGTTGTACTGTGATATTTGACGGTGTGATACATGACACAGTGTGACAGTGTGGTGTGCTGTGGTGTTGTACTGTGATATTTGACGGTGTGATTCATGACACAGTGTGACAGTGTGGTGTGCTGTGGTGTTGTACTGTGATATTTGACGGTGTGATATGTGACACAGTGTGACAGTGTGGTGTGCTGTGGTGTTGTACTGTGATATTTGACGGTGTGATACATGACACAGTGTGACAGTGTGGTGTGCTGTGGTGTTGTACTGTGATATTTGACGGTGTGATTCATGACACAGTGTGACAGTGTGGTGTGCTGTGGTGTTGTACTGTGATATTTGACGGTGTGATATGTGACACAGTGTGACAGTGTGGTGTGCTGTGGTGTTGTACTGTGATATTTGACGGTGTGATACGTGACACAGTGTGACAGTGTGGTGTGCTGTGGTGTTGTACTGTGATATTTGACGGTGTGATACATGACACAGTGTGACAGTGTGGTGTGCTGTGGTGTTGTACTGTGATATTTGACGGTGTGATATGTGACACAGTGTGACAGTGTGGTGTGCTGTGGTGTTGTACTGTGATATTTGACGGTGTGATACATGACACAGTGTGACAGTGTGGTGTGCTGTGGTGTTGTACTGTGATATTTGACGGTGTGATATGTGACAGTGTGACAGTGTGGTGTGAATTTGACCATTACTTATGATCAGTTTACACCTGTACACCCATTTCTCGGCGTGAGTACCACCTGTCCATTACTTAGCCTGTCAGCGCCACCTTTTGTCGGTTACTTACAGTCACCGCCACTACTGTCCCTGGACTGTGGATAAAGCCTTTGATCACTTGTGTACAGTGACGGAATATTCTAGTTCTTGATTCCTCTATCTTATGTACACTACAGCAGTATTCTAGTTCTTGATTGGTCTACCTTATGACATGTGGTGTGCGCGCGGTCCTTGCTCTGCCATCGTCATTGTCCACCATCACCTCACCAACCACGTTTCGAAAAAGACTGAAGACCCATCTGTTTACTTAAGACGGACTTAAACTTAAACAACCAAGCAACACTTGTGTCTTTATTTTTTACTTTCCGGGTGTTTATCTATTTATTTACTTTTTTTTATTTTGTTTTTGCTGCGCAATGAGCATTCTTCCGAATGGATACCTGCGCATTACAAATGGACATCATCATCATCATCATCATCATCATCATCATCATCATCATCATCATCATCATCATCATCATCTGTACACTACAGCAGTATTCTAGTTCTTGATTGGTTTATCTCATGTATACTACAGCAGTATTCTAGTTTCTTTTATTCGTCTATCATGTATTTTCCTCTCCACCAAGTCATCTGCCCTCCCCACCTCCCGTTTCTTGTGGCTTGTGTGTGCGATGTTCACAGACTGTGTGAGGCTTCCTCTCAACTCCTTTATGTGGGGCCTGGCGGCGTATTTGTGACACAGTCTACAGCCCAACCAGTGCGTTCACATTACCGTGCCATTGTTAATTTGAATGAATTATATATTGCACCTTTCTAAGGCCGCAGTCCAGCTCCCACCTGCAGACTTTCAGAGCTCGTGCGCTCCCTCCGTCGTACGCGCGGTCCGGTTATGAATATTTCACGGAGACCATTAAAAAAGGCGGCCTCGCCACTACGACTACGGCCGCAGCGCTGCTGTCGTCTGCTTGCTGCTCCAGCGAAGCAGCCTCTCACCATGGCAGCCAGTCATCAGGTAGCGAGGAGCCTCCCTCCATGGCAGCCAGCCATCAGGTAGCGAGGAGCCTCCCTCCATGGCAGCCAGCCATCAGGTAGAAAGGAGCTCACCCTGCAGCGCGCAATGGCGCCTTTGGTGTGAAGGTGAAAGAGCAGAGTGCACCAACCCACAACATGCAGTGAAGACAAGTGGGTTAACATTTGAATCGTCAAGATTTAAAATTTGTCATCGATGACTGAAATAAACAAAATTTATTTGTTCCTGTTATTTGCACATCGGAACAGACGTGGGTTCTCATCAGCAGTTAAATAATTGAATGCTTCTGTTTATTTTTGTGTTGTTTATTTTTCTGAAAACACCCCGGAGGTTTTAGCTTGTTTCTATTATTTTAAACTCTGACCACTCCCCTTTCAATGGACAAATGCATTCGCCGCCGAAAGAGCGATTGTCAAGTGAACGTACAACCTGCATGTCACCCAACAAACGATGAGCAATGAGGCTGACACTGGCTGACTTGCAGCAGAGGATGTAGATGTCGGTAGAGACACAACAAATATCACAGGACCTATTAGAATAGGCGACACATCAAATACCACATACCACGTACCTCAGGATCTCTTGACATCAGGGGACACATCACATACCAATATACCATATACCACAGGACCTCTTACCATCAGGTGACACATCACATACCACATGCCACATACCACAAACCTCAGGACCTCTCGACATCAGGGGACACATCATATACCACAGGACCTCTTACCATCAGGCGACACATCACATACCACATGCCACACGACCTCTTAGCAACTGTGCGATACATCGCATACCACAGGACCTCTTGACATCAGGGGATACATCACATACCACATAACACATACCTCGATCAGGACCTCTTAACATCAGGCGAAAAATCACATACCACATACTACAGGACCTCACATCAGGCGACACATCACATACCACAGGACCTCTCAACATCAGACGATACATCACATACCACAGGACCTCTTAGCATCAGATGATACATCACATATCACATACCACAGGACCTCTCAACATCAGACGATACATCACATACCACAGGACCTCTTAGCATCAGATGATACATCACATATCACATACCACAGGACCTCTCAACATCAGGCGATACATCACATACCACATACCACAGGACCTCTCAACATCAGACGATACATCACATACCACAGGACCTCTTAGCATCAGATGATACATCACATATCACATACCACAGGACCTCTCAACATCAGACGACACATCACATAACACATACTACAAAATCTCACATCAGGCGACACATCACATACCACAGGACCTCTTAACATCAGACGATACATCACATACCACAGGACCTCTCAACATCAGACGATACATCACATACCACAGGACCTCTCAACATCAGGCGACACATCACATACCACAGGACCTCTTAACATCAGACGATACATCACATACCACAGGACCTCTCAACATCAGACGATACTTCACATACCACATGACCTCTCAACATCAGACGATACATCACATACCACAGGACCTCTCAACATCAGACGATACATCACATACCACAGGACCTCTCAACATCAGACGATACATCACATACCACAGGACCTCTCAACATCAGACGATACATCACATACCACAGGACCTCTCAACATCAGACGATACATCACATACCACAGGACCTCTCAACATCAGACGATACATCACATCACATACCACAGGACCTCTCAACATCAGACGATACATCACATCACATACCACAGGACCTCTCAACATCAGACGATACATCACATACCACAGGACCTCTCAACATCAGACGATACATCACATACCACAGGACCTCTAAACATCAGACGATACATCACATACCACAGGACCTCTCAACATCAGACGATACATCACATACCACAGGACCTCTAAACATCAGACGATACATCACATACCACAGGACCTCTAAACATCAGACGATACATCACATACCACAGGACCTCTAAACATCAGACGATACATCACATACCACATACCACAGGACCTCTAAACATCAGATGATACATCACATACCACAGGACCTCTTAACATCAGACGATACATCACATATCACATACCACAGGACCTCTAAACATCAGACGATACATCACATACCACAGGACCTCTTAACATCAGACGATACATCACATACCACAGGACCTCTAAACATCAGACGATACATCACATACCACATACCACAGGACCTCTCAACATCAGACGATACATCACATACCACATACCACAGGACCTCTCAACATCAGACGATACATCACATCACATACCACAGGACCTCTCAACATCAGACGATACATCACATACCACAGGACCTCTCAACATCAGACGATACATCACATACCACAGGACCTCTAAACATCAGACGATACATCACATACCACATACCACAGGACCTCTCAACATCAGGCGATACATCACATCACATACCACAGGACCTCTAAACATCAGACGATACATCACATCACATACCACAGGACCTCTCAACATCAGACGATACATCACATACCACATACCACAGGACCTCTCAACATCAGACGATACATCACATCACATACCACAGGACCTCTCAACATCAGACGATACATCACATCACATACCACAGGACCTCTCAACATCAGACGATACATCACATACCACAGGACCTCTCAACATCAGACGATACATCACATACCACAGGACCTCTAAACATCAGACGATACATCACATACCACAGGACCTCTCAACATCAGACGATACATCACATACCACAGGACCTCTAAACATCAGACGATACATCACATACCACATACCACAGGACCTCTCAACATCAGACGATACATCACATACCACATACCACAGGACCTCTCAACATCAGACGATACATCACATACCACATACCACAGGACCTCTCAACATCAGACGATACATCACATCACATACCACAGGACCTCTCAACATCAGACGATACATCACATCACATACCACAGGACCTCTAAACATCAGACGATACATCACATCACATACCACAGGACCTCTAAACATCAGACGATACATCACATACCACATACCACAGGACCTCTTAACATCAGGCGACAGAACAAGTGCCACACGTGGCCTATGGAAGTGAGTGCTTAAAAAATCTCCAGTCCCTCTGCCATCCACTGCTAAGAGTTTTCAGCACGTGGCTTGCCCGCGTGCACTTTGGACACAACGCATGTCAGGGCGAGACCCACACCACGCATGGTGCCACGTGGCCGACACGTGACCTGGACATCACGGCATCAGGCCTCAGGCTTCATGGAAAGTGCCTCCACCTTATCTCTGAGGTCACACTTCGTAAATAAGACTGTATGGGGACTGGGGCAAGGAGATGTTGAGGTGCTGTCCGGCTTTTGGGAGGCTGCAGACATCAGGCTTCTTACCATCTTGCCATATCGCTTTACCAATGTGTCAAGCATCAGCAACTTGCCATATCGCTTTACCAACTTGCCATATCACTTTACCAAATAGTCATATCGCTTTACCAACTTGGCATATCGCTTTACCAACTTGCCATATCACTTTACCAACTTGCCATATCGCTTCAACAACTTGTCATATCACTTTACCAACTTGCCATATCGTTTAACCAATGTGCCATATCGTTTGACCAGCTGGCCACATCGCTTTAACAACTTGCCATATCGCTTTACCAACTTGCCATATCGCTTAACTGTGTATTGTGCCTGTTTGTTTGGCTGTGGGGTTGTGTAGGGTCTACATTGGGGTTGGGGCGCAATGTGGCGAGAGGGATCCTCTGTAGCAAACTTCCTAAACTCGAAATTTCTAATTGGGTTTCGTTTGGAATACACTTACATTGTTACACTAGCTCTGTTGTAAGGCTGATATATATATATATACTGTCCTGTTTCCTCTATGTCTTCCTGTCTTCATGTGTATAAAGTACTAGCCAGGATATCCCCCTCCGCCTCAGCTGATTTATTATGCGACTGTGATTTTCTCATCTTCGATGTTCCACTTCGTTTGAGACAAGCCTACTCTACTGAGTAGTGAAGCCTACCTTTGCACTTGCTGTAGTCTTGATGTTCCTCCCCTGACTTGTTGAGATTAACCAGAAATTATTAGTATCTTCACAGAAACCCACGCCAGAAATTTTTAATATCTTAACGGCAATACAAGCCAGAAATTATCAGTATCTTCACAGATATACAAGTCAGAAATTATCAGTATCTTCACAGATATACAAGCCAGAAATTATCAGTATCTTCACAGATATACAAGCCAGAAATTATCAGTATCTTCACAGATATACAAGCCAGAAATTATCAGCACCTTCAAATAAACCCACGCCAGAAATGATTAGAATCTTAACAAAAACCCAGAAGAAAAGAATTATCAGTATCTTATTCTTAAAGGAAACCCAACCCAGAAATTATTAATATCGAAACAGAAACCCAAGCCAGAGATTATCAGTATCTTAAAAGAAACCAAAGCAAGAAATTACATTTCACAGTGAAACAAGACATCTTATGTTAGTGGATGAACAGAAGAATCAATAATGTAAAGAACGTTAAATGTGTGATAATTAATGTGGAGAAAATGTTGAATGTGTGATAATTAATGTGCAGAAAATGTTTGAATGTGTGATAATTAATGTGGAGAAAATGTTGAATGTGTGATAATTAATGTGGAGAAAATGTTGAATGTGTGATAATTAATGTGGAGAAAATGTTGAATGTGTGATAATTAATGTGGAGAAAATGTTAAATGTGTGATAATTAATGTGGAGAAAATGTTGAATGTGTGATAATTGATGTGGAGAAAATGTTGAATGTGTGATAATTAATGTGGAGAAAATGTTGAATGTGTGATAATTAATGTGCTGATAATGTTTGAATGTGTGACAATTAATGTGGAGAAAATATTGAATGTGTGATAATGAATGTGGAGAAAATGTTGAATGTGTAATAAGAGGCGATAATGTTGAATGTGCAAGAAAGTGACCACGGCTTCATTGACAGGTTAACAAAATCAGCAATAATCTTGACAATCCTCCAATGTCAAACAGTTACAACAGCAATACCCCAAGACAAACTTATCGACTCTATGGGATTTCGTTGTTCAGTCCAGTAGGCTGCTGTAAACAGGGCCAAAAACTGGCAGTCTATCAAAATAAGCGGATAAATGTAAAACCCGTGCGTTTTAAATTATAAAACAGATTGAAATAGTTTAATAAAAAAATTATATTTTGTCACTTAAAAGTCTCTCAGATTTTGTTGCCTGCGGATATGCAGGAGGACAAAGTTCGCTACAAATGTATCTCGTCTTAGTTAGTCACAGGAGAAGTGATGACTGTTCCCCCTCACCCCCAGGTAACTGTAACCTCACTTGATGACTACTTTGAGTGTTTGCCAATATAAATACTACTGCCTACTTAATGTTAAGTGTCTACAGATGTGTGTTAGACAATAGACTGACACCAGTGATAGTGACAGTAAGTTGCTTATCCCAGACAATCAGCCTACTAGGGTATAGTTGACATGATATAATACTTATCCCAATTAGCCTACTAGGGTACAGCTGACATGAAATAATGCTTATCCCAGACAATCAGCTACTAGGGTACAGGTGACATGATATAATACTTATCCCAATTAGCCTACTAGGGTACAGCTGACATGAAATAATGCTTATCCCAGACAATCAACTACTAGGGTACAGTTGACATGATATAATACTTATCCTAGACAATCAGCTACTAGGGTACAGGTGACATGATATAATACTTATCCCAATTAGCCTACTAGGGTACAGCTGACATGAAATAATGCTTATCCCAGACAATCAACTACTAGGGTACAGTTGACATGATATAATACTTATCCTAGACAATCAGCTACTAGGGTACAGGTGACATGATATAATACTTATCCCAGACAATCAGCCTACTAGGGTACAGTTGACATGATATAATACTTATCCCAATTAGCCTACTAGGGTACAGTTGACATGATATAATACTTATCCCAGACAATCAGCCTACTAGGGTACAGTTGACATGATATAATACTTATCCCAGACAATCAGCTACTAGGTTACAGTTAACATGATATAATACTTATCCCAGAAAATCAGCTACTAGGGTACAGTTGACATGATATAATACTTATCCTAGACAATCAGCTACTAGGGTACAGTTGACATGATATAATACTTATCCTAGACAATCAGCTACTAGGGTACAGTTAACATGATATAATACTTATCCTAGACAATCAGCTACTAGGGTACAGTTAACATGATATAATACTTATCCCAGACAATCAGCTACTAGGGTACAGGTGACATGATATAATACTTATCCCAGACAATCAGCTACTAGGGTACAGGTGACATGATATAATACTTATCCCAGACAATCAGCTACTAGGGTACAGGTGACATGATATAATACTTATCCCAGACAATCAGCTACTAGGGTACAGGTGACATGATATAATACTTATCCCAGACAATCAGCTACTAGGGTACAGGTGACATGATATAATACTTATCCCAGACAATCAGCTACTAGGGTACAGGTGACATGATATAATACTTATCCCAGACAATCAGCTACTAGGGTACAGTTGACATATGACAGGACCCTGATTTTGAACACTGTCTTCAACCTTTGACTGTAAGGTGAAGCCGATGAGGGAGGCTGGAGGTGATAGGGTGAGTCCTATAGACTGGCATCAGGCTACTACAAACACCAAGTGTCTTGTGGTGAAATGTTCACAATGGCCGCTCTCCTTCCTGCCTGGTGTTGACCAGACACAAACTGACTGGAACTTCATCCCTGTGAGCTATCGCAGATACAAGGTGAGCATGTACCGGGTGCTCAGGCAGGTAGACGAGACAGCGACCCAAAACCGAGTCCATTTTATTGACTTTTTCTGATCTTTGTAAACATCAGCACTCGATGTGTTGATTGTTGCTGACAGAGAAAAGACCGGTTGACTTCTCGTGAGTTATTTTTGTGAACTATAACAGCAACTCAGGGGTTTAAACATGTTTGCCATCGTCACACCCTTGAGAGCACCTTTAAAGCCTGGATGTCAGAGGTGGTCGCTGATGTTTGGGAATCACCATCATAAAATGTGAGGCTCTATAGTCGTGTTGTTAGCCAACTCTGCTTCTGAGCAGTAGGTCGTGGGTTCGAGTTCTGCTCTGACCAGCGACTGGAAATCGCCTCCTCCACCCATCCACCCCACTTTACCTGCAGTGAAAAGCTTCAGAAAAGATCAAAGGAGGTTGGGGAGTGGAAGTAGAAGGGTAGGCTTCGCCCCTCTTATGTCTTTTCATAGGGCATAAACAGAGTGAACCACTCACATTAATCGGCGACAAGACCACCAGACTGTTAAGCCTGAAATAAGTTAGTTTCGCACGTGATGTACTGACACGTAGCCTACGTAGCTGTGTTGTGTACACCTCCAGTATCTAAGGACCACCACTGTCCTGTCTCCGTGTGAGTGTGAGTGGTGCTCAGTGTCTCTGAAGCGTGACAGACGCGCTAAAGGAGCGGGAGAGTGCAGCCATGCAAAATTGATGACGAGAGAAGAGAGAAGCCCCCAGCCCTGCGGCAGCCATGAACCTCATCTGCCATCACACAAACACCCACCAGGCCCCCCGCCAGCCCCGGACTTGCCTCGCCCCACGTGCGGGAGAGAAATCAGGAGCCGACAATCATCGGGTGCTCGTGATTAAGTGAATCATGTGAAACGGACCGTCCACCCGGGGCCGTCGTTACAGCCTGTTAATCTCTCAGGGTAGGCTTGTGCTTGTTTCTCTATGTCTCTCTCTCTGTTGTGTGTTTTGCCATGTATACACGTGTTTTCAGGAAATTTGAACATTTATTTATATTTACACTGGGACTTCTGTCTCTTGGCCCCCCCCCTTAAAACACACACACACACACACACACACACACACACACACACACACACAGAGGGGGGGGGACGAATCGTTGGTGCGTGCTCACAAATAGCCGAGCTTAGTATACCCCACTATAGCTCACCACAATCTTCCATACATCTTGTTTTGGCTTAAAGATGTGGTCGGTATCCCAGCACGCGCTGCACTCTCTCTATTCTCAGATTAAACTAGAAAACATACTCACGGAAAACAATCTCATAGAAAACAGTCTCACGGAAAACAATCTCACTGAAAGCAGTTAAGCTGCTTGTACTTTCTATCTGTCAACTGACTGTGCGTCCTCCTTACTTTGGGAGGAGAGCCTCCCCCAGACACGTGTCCGGGTACTGGGAGCTGTTAGCGCCTCCAGTCTCCAGACTTACTCGTTGTGTGTCGTCAATAATTGATGACATGGCGGCCGGTGACAACGACGATGTTCCATTGTATTGGTAGGTTTGTTAGCACATTGTGTGTTTGTATTAATGCGCTCTGTGTGTGTGTGTGTGTGATCAATCATCATCAATCATAAATGCACACATTTGTCAAGCACTCACTAACGCTCATCAGGCGCTTGCTGTTAGCGCTAAAGAACAAGAACAGCTGTAACATGTTTATCATAAGACAGACTGACAGACAGCTGTAACATGTTTATCATAAGACAGACTGACAGACAGCTGTAACATGTTTATCATAAGACAGACTGACAGACAGCTGTAACATGTTTATCATAAGACAGACTGACAGACAGCTGTAACATGTTTATCATAAGACAGACTGACAGACAGCTGTAACATGTTTATCATAATAGACAGACTGACAGACAGCTGTAACATGTTTATCATAATAGACAGACTGACAGACAGCTGTAACATGTTTATCATAATAGACAGACTGACAGACAGCTGTAACATGTTTATCATAACAGACAGACAGACCGACAGACCGACAGACAGCTGTAACATGTTTATCATAATAGACAGACTGACAGACAGCTGTAACATGTTTATCATAATAGACAGACTGACAGACAGCTGTAACATGTTTATCATAATAGACAGACTGACAGACAGCTGTAACATGTTTATCATAATAGACAGACTGACAGACAGCTGTAACATGTTTATCATAACAGACAGACAGACCGACAGACAGTTGTAACATGTTTATAATAATAGACAGACTGACAGACAGCTGTGACATGTTTATCATAATAGACAGACTGACAGACAGCTGTAACATGTTTATCATAATAGACAGACTGACAGACAGCTGCTACATGTCTATCGAGTGTCATGTCATCAGTGACAATAAATCCCAGATTCCTAACAGATGACGTGAAGGTGATGTTGCTGTCGCCCACCTTGATGTGATTGGGCAGACTGACGAGTGAAGGTTGATGTCTTCTATAGCACAAGAGGGCTTCTGTTTTATCGTCGTTTAGTTTAAGTTTGTTATTTACTACCCAGCCCTTGACGTCACTATTATCTATATCTCGCTGGTGATAAAATCTTGGAGACCTCAGACATAGTATCAGCCCATAACAAGTTCAAGGTCTCTTGAAGAGTGACGATGGCGACAGACCACAGTTTCTCATGTGAGGGCGGTCCTATCTCTCCCTCACTGCCTTACCTTCCCCAACCCTCCACGTGACTACAGGTACCCACATCGCAGCTGTCAGCTTAGGAGGTACACTGTGCCCATGGGGCAGTGAGCACGCCTCGGACGTCTGTACGTTAACCAATCGGTGATCTGCTTCCTTCAAGTTGCTGTCAACATCAAGCCTCTAAGTACCAAAAATAGCTAAGTACTGATCAAATACCAAATACAAGCCACTAAGTATCAAGTATGTAGCTAAGTACTGAACAAATACCAAGTACAAGCCACTAAGTACCAAGTATGTAGCTAAGTACTGAACAAATACCAAGTACAAGCCACTAAGTATCAAGTATGTAGCTAAGTACTAAACAAATACCAAATACAAGCCACTAAGTATCAAGTATGTAGCTAAGTACTGAACAAATACCAAGCACAAGCCACTAAGTATCAAGTATGTAGCTAAGTACTAAGACCAAATACCAAGCACAAGCCACTAAGTATCAAGTATGTAGCTAAATACTAAGACCAAATACCAAGTACAAGCCACTAAGTATCAAGTATGTAGCTAAGTACTAAGACCAAATACCAAGCACAAGCCACTAAGTATCAAGTATGTAGCTAAGTACTAAGACCAAATACCAAGTACAAGCCACTAAGTATCAAGTATGTAGCTAAGTACTAAGACCAAATACCAAGCACAAGCCACTAAGTATCAAGTATGTAGCTAAGTACTAAGACCAAATACCAAGCACAAGCCACTAAGTATCAATTATGTAGCTAAGTAATTAGACCAAATACCAAGCACAAGCCACTAAGTATCAAGTATGTAGCTAAGTACTAAGACCAAATACCAAGTACAAGCCATTAAGTATCAAGTATGTAGCTAAGTACTAAGACCAAATACCAAGCACAAGCCACTAAGTATCAAGTATGTAGCTAAGTACTAAGACCAAATACCAAGTACAAGCCACTAAGTATCAAGTGTGTGGCTAAGTGCTAGGACCAAATACCAAGCACAAGCCACTAAGTATCAAGTGTGTGGCTAAGTGCTAAGACCAAATGCACAAGCCACTAAGTATCAAGTGTGTGGCTAAGTGCTAAGACCAAATACCAAGTACAAGCCACTAAGTGTCAAGTGTGTGGCTAAGTACTAAGACCAAATACCAAGTACAAGCCACTAAGTATCAAGTATGTAGCTAAGTACTAAGACCAAATACCAAGTACAAGCCACTAAGTATCAAGTATGTAGCTAAGTACTGTACAAGCCACTAAGTATCAAGTATGTAGCTAAGTACTGAACAAATACCAAGCACAAGCCACTAAGTATCAAGTATGTAGCTAAGTACTGAACAAATACCAAGCACAAGCCACTAAGTATCAAGTATGTAGCTAAGTACTGAACAAATACCAAGCACAAGCCACTAAGTATCAAGTATGTAGCTAAGTACTAAGACCAAATACCAAGTACAAGCCACTAAGTATCAAGTATGTAGCTAAGTACTAAGACCAAATACCAAGTACAAGCCACTAAGTATCAAGTATGTAGCTAAGTACTAAGACCAAATACCAAGCACAAGCCACTAAGTATCAAGTATGTAGCTAAGTACTAAGACCAAATACCAAGCACAAGCCACTAAGTATCAAGTATGAAGCTAAGTACTAAGACCAAATACCAAGTACAAGCCACTAAGTATCAAGTATGTAGCTAAGTACTAAGACCAAATACCAAGCACAAGCCACTAAGTATCAAGTATGTAGCTAAGTACTAAGACCAAATACCAAGTACAAGCCACTAAGTATCAAGTATGTAGCTAAGTACTAAGACCAAATACCAAGCACAAGCCACTAAGTATCAAGTATGTAGCTAAGTACTGAACAAATACCCAGCACAAGCAACTAAGTGTCAAGTATGTAGCTAAGTACTGAACAAATACCAAGCACAAGCCACTAAGTATCAAGTATGTAGCTAAGTACTAAGACCAAATACCAAGTACAAGCCACTAAGTACCAAGTATGTAGCTAAGTACTAAGACCAAATACCAAGCACAAGCCACTAAGTATCAAGTATGTAGCTAAGTACTAAGACCAAATACCAAGCACAAGCCACTAAGTATCAAGTATGTAGCTAAGTACTAAGACCAAATACCAAGTACAAGCCACTAAGTATCAAGCATGTAGCTAAGTACTAAGACCAAATACCAAGCACAAGCCACTAAGTATCAAGTATGTAGCTAAGTACTAAGACCAAATACCAAGCACAAGCCACTAAGTATCAAGTATGTAGCTAAGTACTGAACAAATACCAAGCACAAGCCACTAAGTATCAAGCATGTAGCTAAGTACTAAGACCAAATACCAAGCACAAGCCACTAAGTATCAAGTATGTAGCTAAGTACTGAACAAATACCAAGCACAAGCCACTAAGTATCAAGTATGTAGCTAAGTACTAAGACCAAATACCAAGTACAAGCCACTAAGTACCAAGTATGTAGCTAAGTACTACCTAAGTTTCTAAGTACAAATTAACTCGCTAAGTACTAAGTACATGGCGCTAGGTACAAGTACTTGTCCAGTGGCTCCACACAAAGACTGTCGGTCGCCATGAGGTGAGGGAGCGGTGAGGTGTCAAGGTGGCGATGAATCTTTTATGTCTTTTCCTCCTTAATTTCTTCTTCACGCCGACAACATGGCAGCTGGACGGCGAGCAACTAGCGGCACGAACCGCCCCCTCGTGACGTCACAGCAGGAAGCTGCTTTCCCGGCGACCGTTACTTATACTTCGGGCACCAATGGGACGCCTCAGGGCCTGACAATCACTCCATTTTCTCCCACATCCCACCACCCCCCCATCCTGTCCCAATTAAATATTCTCGACATTTGTCTAAGCCACTACCCGGACGTCGCTTAGCCACTTTCCATGAAAGGAACAAGAAGACAGCATAAAAGGCGCGGTGTGCAATGGGATACAGCTTGAAAAAAGCACGTGCGGTCTGCAGGCACACAAATAAACAGAAGCGTGTGCAGGCGCCAACACCCGTTTCAGTGCCTGCGCGTGCATGACGGCCGTGACACGTGCATGCACCTCGACTCCTGCAGCAAGACTTGCATGAGTGACGTCGCACACTGAGTGTCCACAGCGGACATCAGGAGACTTCCACCTCTTCCTGCGCTTGTGGAACATCCCGTAACATTCCACAACAATTGGCAGGTCGGGTGAAGTCACGTGATGTCAACAAGACATCGCAAGAGATAAATGAGTGGAGAGAGTTGGAGAAATCACTTACAGTTACTTCAGGATGCACACAAATATTTTATTTCCGTTAAAAATGTCGTCTGCAATAACGAGGGTCTTGTGAACTGCTGTTGTTCTCGCTCGCCTTTTTGGGGGGGAAGGGGCCTCATGGAGGCCAGCTCTTGAGGTAAAGCTGACAGTCATCTGCAAAGCGTCCACAGGTTCATACAGATTGGTGTCGAGGGGCATCGGTGATGGTCAGACCCCCGCCCACCTGTAGACCATCCTCCGTATTTTGCTCTTTTCTCCTCAGCAGCACACTGGGGGGAGCTTGCGGTAAAGGTGGGACTTTCTCTGTTGTGGCCTGTCATGTGGAAACTTGTCACGTGGTTTAATGGTAGCTGTGTAGTGGCTGGGGTGGTCTGTGCCAAGCCTACATGATGATCTACATTTCTGTTAGGCTGACTTCATCCTTCCTGTCTTCAGCCTCTAATCTTGACATTCTGTCAACCTGCTTATTGCCTTCAATGCCTCAGTGTGAGGGTATCCACTGCACTATCATTTTTAGGCACAATATTTTTAGTGCTTGTGTCAGCTTAGGTAGCCGGGTGTTGTTGGCTGCCTGCAGCACAGACAGGACATCAGGTAGGAAGACAACGACCTGTGAGTGTGAGGCTGGTCTGCTGCTGACACACAGCTTCAACCTCGTCTCTGTAGTTGGTGGTGACTTGTCTCTTGGTGTGGCTACCCCATTCCCCCTCTTCCCCATCCCTGCCGCGCACAGAACGTGACCTGCTACCCGCGTCCCAATGCGCCCGCGACCACGTGACCACGTGCACTGGCTGCGCGCACGAGACACGAGACGCCACGTCACTCACGTGCTGTTCCGCTGACGTGCGTGAGGAAAAAAAGTTCTTAGTGAAGGCGTGAGGGTCAACAGAAGCGAGGCGGCGCGTGAAAAAAAAGAGAAACGAGAATGACGAGAAATAAAATGTTTATTGTTCAGAAAATAAGGTTTTCGTGGGATCTATATTTACTATATATATAAATCAAGCAACACACACACACACACACACACACACACACACACACACACACACACACACACACACACACACACATAGATACATCAAACGATGTATAAAGCAGGTTGGCTTCAAGTTGTTTGATAATTGTCTCGCCCAATCTTAAAACACAATCTTTGTTAGAGACAGTGAGCCGCTTTATAGATGCATGCAAGTACAGGATGGTGATGTACATCTTCCTCCGGGTTAGTGACTGACCCTCCCGCCTGCTGTGTTCCTTCGTCAGGGAGAAGACAACTGCCCAGAACTAGTCTCCTGTGCCGCTGGACACCTGTTTACTTACTTTTGTTGCCTCGAATGTCTGCAAATGTACCTGCGCTCAGTAGTTTCTAATCTCACCTCAAAAGGTATATTTTTTATCTGGCTGTCCTCAACGGTCAGCGTCTGTCACCAAGACAGTGAAGGTTGGCTGTCTGTCAGGTATCATTGTGATTAGTTACTGACTGTATCGTGAGTAAGCTGACATTTTATAAGGATTAATGTGCAAGAACGAAAGAGCGTGAATGACGTCAGTTGTTCGGATGACGTGTATGAGTGATGTAAAAAAGTGAAGGAAATGACGTGAGAGAGAGCGCGAGCAGTTAGTCAGGGGAATAAAGGTAGAGGATTAGGACAGAAACAAGGACAGTAGAGTAGGAATGGAAAGAAGAATTTGTTGAGTAGGGTAGTTAGGATTTAAATACAACGATCAGTCGAGTAGGGATTTAGGTATTCAAGTAGGAACAGCAGGAAAGGACTCGAAGGGTATGGATTCTATTCTTTTAAAACAATTTAGATGTAAGAAACGGTTATAAACGGACTTTCTCATTTAATTGCATTTTTCTTCTTTTTTTCATTTTATTTGTGATTAGTAAAGTAGAGAGATTCGTCAGACAAATCATTCTTTTATTGTAATTTGTGTGAAACAACAGGTATTTGTCAGGTTCCGTGAGTGTGTCGAAAGCAGAGAGTGAATGATACACTGCGCGGTGGTCGTGACACTGTCCTGGGTTCAGCTCTCGTCTCGGGCACGTTTTTTTTTTCTCTCTCTCTGCCTGTGGTATGTTTACAGGGCTGGCTGCCTTGCTGTGATATAGCTTTTGTTGCTGACTTGGCATAAAACACCAATCCTCCCCGACCCCGCACCTTAAAAAATCCTGTTTGCTTCTTGTGCAGCGTGAAAAAAACTGAATAGTAAAGTTATTTAGCGCCATATGGCAGCCCTATACACAGAGTACACGATCAGTAAGTTAATGGAATGACAAGGCTGTTGTCTTGAAGATGACAACCTCTTCTTCCATCAACATGTCGATGGGTTTGTTTAGCTCTACAGACCATGCAACCATTTGTCAAACGCAGAATAAATCAAGCAATAATCAAGAAAATGGCTGAGGTGGTCAGGAGACTGGTGGTATCCACAGACAAACTGCACTAAACTGCTTATGGGGGGTACACTCACAGACGATGTATTGTTACTGATGGACAGCAGTCAGTCAGTCAGTCAGTCAGTCAGTCAGTCAGTCCCCCCGACTCTAGCACACAGACTCCGGCCTGACATCCTCCGTGTTGATGGCCACCTTCAGTCCCTGGCGGAAAGTGGTCCTGGCCTCTTGACTGTCGCCCCACTGCAGGAAGGTGCCGCGAGTCAGCATTCTGCGCATGTCAGTGGTCATGCGGCCGGCCTGCACGTTGCCTAGCAACACTACGATGATGTCTTTGCCCTGCTCGATGGCGGCGTACAGGATGTGCTCGAACTCGTACTGACGCCAGCCCTCCCGGATATAGGTGTCGCTGATCACTACCAGGATGCGCGCGCTGCTGTCCATGTACCTGTAAACACACACACACACACACACACACACACACACACACACACACACACACACAGGAACATGGGGGAGAACCGAGATTACACACGTGTTGCAAGTGAGGTCTTGAAAATGAAAACTCGCCGGTCTCGGGTGCAAGTCGACTTCGCTAAGGTTAGTCTTTGATTGGTCGACTTGTCACTTGAACCCCACGAGTTACGATTCATGTTCACCTGATGACTATACAGGGTGCTCACTAGACACCAGTCAGGTTTGCAGTACAAGCAGACATTCTAGGACTGAACATCAAATCCCGCTTGTCTAGCTTAAGACCTCGCATGCAACCCAACCCAGGTAAGCAACTCTGTCAGACAGGTACGTGCACAGGCAACCAGGTCTTCCGTAGGCAAATAGTTCACACAGACAGCTACACAGGTAGGTAGGTAGGTAGGTAGGTAGGTAGGTAGGTAGGTAAAAAATGTGTATTTGAGGCCCGTAACTGTAGAAGCCTCCAAGACCTACCTGGCTATATTGTCGGCGATTGTCCCCCCTTCAGTGTCCCGCTCTTCCAGGAAGACCTTCAAGCGGTGCTCACCCTCCAGCAGGGGAAGCAGCTCGTCGTTAACCCACTCGATGTCGCCGGAGCTGTGCGCCAGGTACACGTCGTAGTTAAACAGGGGCAGCTCTTCACCGCCGTCAGCAGCTTCGACCTACACAGACACGTCACGTGGTGTAGCGTGAGGCCAGGTGAGGGGAAACCGTTAAGAAGTAACTCGAGGATAAGAGGGGAGGAGCAGTCACCACTGTACAGCAAAAACAGGCTGCATACAACACTGTACACCGGCAATTGGGGCAGCATATAGCAGTGTTGAGGCAGTATATAAATTTATACAACAGATATTGAGGCAGTATACAATATTATACAACACGAATTGAGGCAATATACAACATTATACAACAGGAATGGAGGCAGTATACAACATTATACAGCAGGAATTGAGGCAGTATACAATATTATACAGCAGGAATTGAGGCAGTATACAATATTATACAACACGAATTGAGGCAATGTACAACATTACAACAGGAATGGAGGCAGTATACATTATTATACAGCAGGAATGGAGGCAGTATACAACATTATACAGCAGGATTTGAGGCAGTATACAATATTATACAACAGGATTTGAGGCAGTATAAATTATTATGCAATAGGAATTAAGGCAGTATACATTATACAGCAGGAATTGAGGCAGTATATAAAATTATACAACAGAAATTGAGGCAGTATACAACATTATACAAAACGAATTGAGGCAATATACAACATTCTACAGCAGGAATGGAGGCAGTATACAACATTTTTACAGTAGGATTAGAGGCAGTATATAAAAATATACAACAGGAATGGAGGCAGTATACAACATTCTACAGCAGGAATGGAGGCAGTATACAACATTCTACAACAGGAATGGAGGCAGTATACAACATTATACAGCAGGAATTGAGGCAGTATACAATATTATACAGCAGGAATTGAGGCAGTATACAATATTATACAACGCGAATTGAGGCAATGTACAACATTACAACAGGAATGGAGGCAGTATACAACATTATACAGCAGGAATGGAGGCAGTATGCAACATTATACAGCAGGATTTGAGGCAGTATACAATATTATACAACAGGATTTGAGGCAGTATAAATTATTATGCAATAGGAATTAAGGCAGTATACATTATACAGCAGGAATTGAGGCAGTATATAAAATTATACAACAGAAATTGAGGAAGTATACAACATTATACAAAACGAATTGAGGCAATATACAACATTCTACAGCAGGAATGGAGGCAGTATACAACATTATGACAGTAGGATTAGAGGCAGTATATAATATTATACAACAGGAATTGAGGCAGTATACAACATTTTTACAGTAGGATTAGAGGCAGTATATAAAAATATACAACAGGAATGGAGGCAGTATACAACATTCTACAGCAGGAATGGAGGCAGTATACAACATTCTACAACAGGAATGGAGGCAGTATACAATATTCTACAACAGACATGGAGGCAGTATACAACATTCTACAGCAGGAATGGAGGCAGTATACAACATTCTACAGCAAGTATGGAGGCAGTATACAACATTCTACAGCAGGAATGGAGGCAGTATACAACATTCTGCAACAAACATGGAGGCAGTATACAACATTCTACAGCAGGAATGGAGGCAGTATACAACATTCTACAACAGACATGGAGGCAGTATACAACATTCTACAGCAGGAATGGAGGCAGTATACAACATTATACAGCAGGAATGGAGGCAGTATACAACATTATTACAGTAGGATTAGAGGCAGTATATAATATTATACAACAGGAATGGAGGCAGTATACAACATTCTACAGCAGGAATGGAGGCAGTATACAACATTCTACAACAGGAATGGAGCCAGTATACAACATTATACAACAGGAATTGAGGCAGTATACAACAATTTTACAGTAGGATTAGAGGCAGTATGTAATATTATACAACAGGAATGGAGGCAGTATACAACATTTTTACAGTAGGATTAGAGGCAGTATATAATATTATACAACAGGAATGGAGGCAGTATACAACATTCTACAGCAGGAATGGAGGCAGTATACAACATTCTACAACAGGAATGGAGCCAGTATACAACATTCTACAGCAGGAATGGAGGCAGTATACAACATTCTACAGCAGGAATGGAGGCAGTATACAACATTCTACAACAGGAATGGAGGCAGTATACAACATTCTACAACAGACATGGAGGCAGTATACAACATTCTACAGCAGGAATGGAGGCAGTATACAACATTATTACAGTAGGATTAGAGGCAGTATATAATATTATACAACAGAAATTGAGGCAGTTTACAACATTTTTACAGTAGGATTAGAGGCAGTATATAATATTATACAACAGGAATGGAGGCAGTATACAACATTCTACAGCAGGAATGGAGGCAGTATACAACATTCTGCAGCAAGTATGGAGGCAGTATACAACATTCTACAGCAGGAATGGAGGCAGTATACAATATTCTACAACAGACATGGAGGCAGTATACAACATTCTACAGCAGGAATGGAGGCAGTATACAACATTCTACAACAGGAATGGAGGCAGTATACAACATTCTACAACAGGAATGGAGGCAGTATACAACATTCTACAACAGACATGGAGGCAGTATACAACATTCTACAACAGACATGGAGGCAGTATACAACATTCTACAACAGACATGGAGGCAGTATACAACATTCTACAACAGACATGGAGGCAGTATACAACATTCTACAACAGACATGGAGGCAGTATACAACATTCTACAGCAGGAATGGAGGCAGTATACAACATTCTACAGCAGGAATGGAGGCAGTATACAACATTCTACAACAGGAATGGAGGCAGTATACAACATTCTACAGCAGGAATGGAGGCAGTATACAACATTATTACAGTAGGATTAGAGGCAGTATATAATATTATACAACAGGAATTGAGGCAGTTTACAACATTTTACAGTAGGATTAGAGGCAGTATATAATATTATACAACAGGAATGGAGGCAGTATACAACATTCTACAGCAGGAATGGAGGCAGTATACAACATTCTGCAGCAAGTATGGAGGCAGTATACAACATTCTACAGCAGGAATGGAGGCAGTATACAACATTCTGCAACAGACATGGAGGCAGTATACAACATTCTATAGCAGGAATGGAGGCAGTATACAACATTCTACAGCAAGTATGGAGGCAGTATACAACATTCTACAGCAGGAATGGAGGCAGTATACAACATTCTGCAACAAACATGGAGGCAGTATACAACATTCTACAGCAGGAATGGAGGCAGTATACAACATTCTACAACAGACATGGAGGCAGTATACAACATTCTACAGCAGGAATGGAGGCAGTATACAACATTATACAGCAGGAATGGAGGCAGTATACAACATTATTACAGTAGGATTAGAGGCAGTATATAATATTATACAACAGGAATGGAGGCAGTATACAACATTCTACAGCAGGAATGGAGGCAGTATACAACATTCTACAACAGGAATGGAGCCAGTATACAACATTATACAACAGGAATTGAGGCAGTATACAACAATTTTACAGTAGGATTAGAGGCAGTATGTAATATTATACAACAGGAATGGAGGCAGTATACAACATTTTTACAGTAGGATTAGAGGCAGTATATAATATTATACAACAGGAATGGAGGCAGTATACAACATTCTACAGCAGGAATGGAGGCAGTATACAACATTCTACAACAGGAATGGAGGCAGTATACAACATTCTACAGCAGGAATGGAGGCAGTATACAACATTATTACAGAGGATGGAGGCAGTATACAACATTCTAGCAAGGCAGGAATGGAGGCAGTATACAACATTCTACAGCAGCAGGAATGGAGGCAGTATACAACATTCTACACAGGAATGGAGGCAGTATACAACATTCTACAACAGACATGGAGGCAGAATACAACATTCTACAGCAGGAATGGAGGCAGTATACAACATTATACAGCAGGAATGGAGGCAGTATACAACATTTTACAGTAGGATTAGAGGCAGTATATAATATTATACAACAGGAATGGAGGCAGTATACAACATTCTACAGCAGGAATGGAGGCAGTATACAACATTCTACAGCAGGAATGGAGGCAGTATACAACATTCTACAACAGGAATGGAGGCAGTATACAACATTCTACAACAGGAATGGAGGCAGTATACAACATTCTACAACAGGAATGGAGGCAGTATACAATATTCTACAACAGACATGGAGGCAGTATACAATATTCTACAACAGACATGGAGGCAGTATACAACATTCTACAACAGACATGGAGGCAGTATACAACATTCTACAACAGACATGGAGGCAGTATACAACATTCTACAACAGACATGGAGGCAGTATACAACATTCTACAGCAGGAATGGAGGCAGTATACAACATTCTACAGCAGGAATGGAGGCAGTATACAACATTCTACAACAGGAATGGAGGCAGTATACAACATTCTACAGCAGGAATGGAGGCAGTATACAACATTCTACAACAGACATGGAGGCAGTATACAACATTCTACAACAGGAATGGAGGCAGTATACAACATTCTACAGCAGGAATGGAGGCAGTATACAACATTATTACAGTAGGATTAGAGGCAGTATATAATATTATACAACAGAAATTGAGGCAGTTTACAACATTTTTACAGTAGGATTAGAGGCAGTATATAATATTATACAACAGGAATGGAGGCAGTATACAACATTCTACAGCAGGAATGGAGGCAGTATACAACATTCTGCAGCAAGTATGGAGGCAGTATACAACATTCTACAGCAGGAATGGAGGCAGTATACAACATTCTGCAACAGACATGGAGGCAGTATACAACATTCTATAGCAGGAATGGAGGCAGTATACAACATTTTACAACAGACATGGAGGCAGTATACAACATTCTACAACAGGAATGGAGGCAGTATACAACATTATACAACAGGAATGGAGGCAGTATACAACATTCTATAACAGGAATGGAGGCAGTATACAACATTCTACAACAGGAATGGAGGCAGTATACAACATTCTACAGCAGGAATGGAGGCAGTATACAACATTCTACAGCAGGAATGGAGGCAGTATACAACATTCTACAACAGGAATGGAGGCAGTATACAACATTCTACAACAGGAATGGAGGCAGTATACAACATTCTACAGCAGGAATGGAGGCAGTATACAACATTCTACAACAGGAATGGAGGCAGTATACAACATTCTACAGCAGGAATGGAGGCAGTATACAACATTCTACAACAGGAATGGAGGCAGTATACAACATTCTACAGCAGGAATGGAGGCAGTATACAACATTCTACAGCAAGTATAGAGGCAGTATACAACATTCTATAGCAGAAATGGAGGCAGTATACAACATTCTACAGCAAGTATGGAGGCAGTATACAGTTCACAAGTTCAAGGACTCTCACCTGTATCAGCCTGTACCTGCCCCTACGTCTCAGGCGGTAGATGTAGAACCTGAGGTACCACCTGTAGCGGTAGCACAGCGCCGCCGTCACTGTCATGGTGACCAGCATGGCGCCCATGAGGAC
Source organism: Marisa cornuarietis (assembly GCA_004794655.1). Classification (NCBI taxonomy): domain Eukaryota; kingdom Metazoa; phylum Mollusca; class Gastropoda; order Architaenioglossa; family Ampullariidae; genus Marisa; species Marisa cornuarietis. Next base: position 371,382 of record SMMW01000642.1, on the reverse strand, counting down.
CCCCAGCAGCACCAGCCCCGTGCTCTTCAAGGCGCAGCTCTCTGCAGTGGGCCGGAAGTCGACGAGGTAGGCGTCCCGCATGGACGCTGGCGCCGCACAGCGGTACTGTTGGGACCAGGACAACACCTGAACTGTCTTGTTGCGGGTCACATCCTCCAGCCACCTGTAGGTCACACACCTTGCTGATCAGTGTGTGTGTGTGTGTGTGTGTGTGTGCAATCAGAAGAACATTTTCTACTGTACGCATGACAAAGTAAATAGTCGATGGATAACTACTAGGGAATAACTACTACAATACTGTTGATAATAACAGCAACGTACACTGGCAGAATAAGAAGACCTCGGGTACAAGGAAAGAGAGAAAAGCTCGCTGTGTGAAAGTGTGGAAGTGTGGAAGTGTGAAAGGTGGTGTGCAGTCACCTACGTTCTAAACCACAGCAGGTCACAGGAGCACAGAAATGGGTTGCGAGACAAGTCGATCTTCTTGAGGTTGTGCCGGACCTCCCAGGGCAGCGTGGACTCGTTGATAATGTTGAGAGCGTTGGCCTGTAGACTCAGGTAGTGCAGGCTACTCACATTGGCTAGTGCCAGCCCCAGGCGGAACGGTTCCAGATGATTGCCTCGGAACGTTAGGATCTGATAAAAGGCGGACAGTTAAAAAAACATCATGGAAGATATTATTCACTAAATGTGCTGATAAAACTCTAATTCACACTCTGAGTGGAAGCCTGTCTACCTGATATATCACGTAGGTTTCTTGATATACCTATCATATTGACATCTGTATGATACATGTCATATAGCTATATATAATGCCTACAGGACACACATATATATATATCATGCATATTACAGTCCCAACTCCTTATCTCTCTAAGCCCGCCTCTCGCCACTCTTTGTGACCCAATGGATTTGCTCTGAAGTTACTGTTACCTCGCCAACCCCTCCTCTCGGCCCTGTAACGTTACTGGGGTCAATGACTTTGTACCCTTTGTGTGTCGCCACCCTCGCCATTCGCTCAACGTGTTAAGTTGGATGGACAATGGGGAGACAGCCAGTTGGGGTTGTATATCTAAACATGTTTGTAGGTCACGTCTGTAGACCATGGTTGTCAAATTGCTCTCATTGTGTACAGCGGTACCACGGAACCTTAACTGCTCCGTGCTCCAACATTTCCATCCTCGACCACATTATTTCCAAAGAATTCAGTTGCGATGTTAAATCACTCGCTCGACACTCGATCCTCAAGCCTGCGTGACACGATCATCGTCCTCAAGCCTGCATGACACGATCATCGTCCTCAAGCCTGCGTGACACGATCATCGTCCTCAAGCCTGCATGACACGATCATCGTCCTCAAGCCTGCATGACACGATCATCGTCCTCAAGCCTGCATGACACGATCATCGTCCTCAAGCCTGCATGACATGATCATCGTCCTCAAGCCTGCGTGACACGATCATCGTCCTCAAGCCTGCATGACACGATCATCGTCCTCAAGCCTGCATGACACGATCATCGTCCTCAAGCCTGCGTGACACGATCATCGTCCTCAAGCCTGCATGACATGATCATCGTGCTTAAGCCTGCATGACATGATCATCGTCCTCAAGCCTGCGTGACACGATCATCGTCCTCAAGCCTGCGTGACACGATCATCGTCCTCAAGCCTGCGTGACACGATCATCGTGCTAAAGCCTGCATGACACGATCATCGTGCTTAAGCCTGCATGACATGATCATCGTCCTCAAGCCTGCATGACACGATCATCGTGCTAAAGCCTGAATGACACGATCATCGTGCTTAAGCCTGCATGACACGATCATCGTCCTCAAGCCTGCATGACACGATCATCGTGCTTAAGCCTGCATGACATGATCATCGTCCTCAAGCCTGCATGACACGATCATCGTGCTAAAGCCTGCATGACACGATCATCGTGCTAAAGCCTGCATGACACGATCATCGTCCTCAAGCCTGCATGACACGATCATCGTGCTAAAGCCTGCATGACACGATCATCGTCCTCAAGCCTGCATGACATGATCATCGTCCTCAAGCCTGCATGACATGATCATCGTCCTCAAGCCTGCATGACATGATCATCGTCCTCAAGCCTGCATGGCACGCAGCGCCAGCCCGTGGCTCATCGGGGAGGAGGCAATTGTGGAACCAAACCCGGCTGCCTCACTTTGCGCGTCGGTTCAAGCACTAAAGACCTGTCCTGTCGTTGTCTTGACCTTCTCGTTGGTTTTTTGCATGCACGCACACACACAGAGACACACACACACACACACACACACACACACACACACACACACACAATCACACACATTCACATATATATTCCTATATATTTACACACACATCAATGTACATCATAGCGATATCATGGCACACAAGAAAGGTTCTAGTCCTAAATAAGAGGAGACCTTAGTTGTGTATTTCATTAATATTTCAACGGTCCCGTACCTTTAGTTGTGGCAGACGCCATAAGGTGTCATTCGGGAGGTTGCCTAGCGACGTATCCTCCACATACAGGTGTTGCAGGGACTTGAGTGGTAACAGCAGCTGCCGGACGTCCTCGTCCTGCATGACCATCTTGGTGTTGGTGATGCGCAGGTCGGTGAGGTTAGGGCAGTGGAGGAAGGCGGTGTCCACCTTCAGCGACTTGCGGTTGAGGATGCGGTTGCTGCACAGCGTGAGACTCCGCAGGCTCGAACTCCTGAAAGAATATGGTTCATAGTCGGACAGCAAGCGGCTCTCGCAGATCGTCAAGGTCTCCAGATTCGGCAGGTCCGCCAGGAAGTTGTCCTCCAGCTTGGTCAGCTTGAGACCACTGATGTCCAGCTTGAGCAAGTTGGGCAAGCACACACCACGTAGAGTCTCTCTCGGGATGCGCGGAATGTTGTTGTTTTTCAGACGAAGCGACAACAGGTTGTGAATGGCTGGTACCCTTGTACCGCTGCCTGTCAGCTGACCAGAAGAAATGCAAAAGTCTGGCAGCTGGTCCACAACATTCCACGCGAGGTCCAGCGAACTGATGTTCGCCCGGGCGTCCAGAGTCAAGGTGTCGATGGTGTTATGGGAAAGAAAAAGTTTGTCGATGATTTGGAAAACCTCAAAAGCGGAATTGTTGTAAGACATGAAATCGTTGCTCTGAAGGTTAATGACAGAGAATCTCTTGCCCACGAAGGCTGCGGCAGAAAAGAAATCCCTGGGAAGATGGCCGAGCTTCATGTCATCCAGGTACAGATGCGTCATCTCAGAACTGATGCTTCTGAGTGCGACCTGAACTTCCGTTACCGGGACCCTGTTGCCAGTGAGACTCAGGATCTTCAGGTGAGGGAAGTCCACGAAGGCATCAGAGGTGATGCTGGTAATGTTGTTTGAGGTCAGGTTCAGTCGAACGATCTGAAAGTTGGACAAATTGGCCAGTAGGGGGCGCGACAGCTCGGGCAGCTCGGCCCTCATCATCCGGAACTCGCGGATCGTCGCCGGCAGTCGGGGGAGGTAATGCAGGTGGCGGTTCTCGCCGGTACACAGAGCTTTGTCTCCAGTGCAGCTGCAGCAATGCTTGTCGCATTTTATTTGGGAATGGTCTTTGGGCGTGGTTACCACTCCTACACCTGACACCACAGCTGAAGAAATCATTTGGCAGAGAACTGCGCATGCTCCGACCAGGAGAATGATGAAGAGTTGTCGCCTCATGGAGTGCGTCATGTCACGAACACCAAGTTTATCCTGACGTGAACACATACTACAGTCTGACAGTGATGTCACTCAACACCAAGTCTAATGTGACATCAGCACGTGCTACACTCCGACAGTCATGTCATTCAACACCAAGTCTGATGTGACATCAGCACGTGCTACACTCTGACAGTCATGTCATTCAACACCAAGTCTAATGTGACATCAGCACGTGCTACACTCCGACAGTCATGTCATTCAACACCAAGTCTAATGTGACATCAGCACGTGCTACACTCCGACAGTCATGTCATTCAACACCAAGTCTGATGTGACATCAGCACGTGCTACACTCTGACAATCATGTCATTCAACACCAAGTCTGATATGACATCAGCACGTGCTACACTCTGACAGTCATGTCACTCAACACCAAGTTTATCTTGACGTGAACACATACTACAGTCTGACAGTCATGTCACTCAACACCAAGTCTAATGTGACATCAGCACGTGCTACACTCTGACAATCATGTCATTCAACACCAAGTCTGATGTGACATCAGCACGTGCTACACTCTGACAGTCATGTCACTCAACACCAAGTTTATCTTGACGTGAACACATACTACAGTCTGACAGTCATGTCACTCAACACCAAGTTTATCTTGACGTGAACACATACTACAGTCTGACAGTCATGTCACTCAACACCAAGTCTAATGTGACATCAGCACGTGTTACACTCTGACAGTCATGTTACTGACTTCACCTTCATTTCAATACGCAGGGTAAATGCCTGTTAAGATATTTTATAAATGAGCACAATATAGAGAGAAATAATAATAATAATAATAAAATCTGAACTATGGGTGTCGAGAAACTCAGTCCCAACTATGTCACTGTAAGATGCGGGTGGCTATGACCAAGCAGCTTTCTAATGAACTGAATGCTAATACAAAGATACTTTGACCTCTCGCCTGGTGCAGGCAGTTGGGGGGGGGAGCAGCTTCCCAGTCTCTCCACCTTCTCTCTCTCTTCGTTTCCTGGCCCAGGGGCCGGCCACAAAACGGAGCGTTCGAAACTTAGATGGCGAATTCGGCTCCTTTGGGGCAGGCGCTACAGGAAGTTTGTTTCTTCTTCCGGCTGATGATAGAATGTTTCACAACTGATGTACTACACAATGTTATTTGACACACAAGTGTCAGCGACCTGCACACACAAGCACAAAGTCCATATACCACAGCAACCTGCCAGGGTACCGTCCTTCGTTATTGCCCTTTAGATACATTCATACATCTGTCACTACATACACCGGATACATACATATCTACATACACCGGATACATTAATACATACATCACTACATATACAGGATACAAACCTCACTATATACACAGGATACATACATCACTACATAAACAGGATACATACATCACTACATATGCAGGATACAAACCTCACTATATAAACAGGATACATACATCACTACATAAACAGGATACATACATCACTACATATGCAGGATACAAACCTCACTATACACACAGGATACATACATCACTACATACACAGGATACGTTCATCACTACATACACAGGATACATACATCACTACATATGCAGGATACAAACCTCACTATATACACAGGATACATACATCACTACATACACCGGATACATTCATCACTACATACACAGGATACATACATCACTACATATGCAGGATACAAAACTCACTATATACACAGGATACATACATCACTACATACACAGGATACAAAAATACACACAATGGATGCATACACACATAGGATACATACATCACTACATACACAGGATACATACATCACTACATAAACAGGATACAAACAACTGCTTAGTGCTTATATACAAACTAGACATCTTATTACAAGCACCAACTAAATACTGCATTACCAGCATCGTCTACACATTGCATCACAGGGAGAAACTACACACTTCATTACAAGTACAGCCTACACACTTTATTACAAATAGAGACTACACACTTTAGTATACACACAGACTACACACTTCATTACAAGTACATCCTACACACCTCATTACAAGTACAGCCTACACACTTTATTACAGGTAGTGACTACACACTTTAGTATACACACAGACTACACACTTCACTAGAGTACAGACTACACACTTCATTGCAAGTACAGACTACACACTTTAGTATACACACAGACTACACACTTTATTACAAGTACAGACTACTCACTTTATTACAAGTACAGACTACACACTTTAGTATACACACAGACTACACACTTCACTAGAGTACAGACTACACACTTCATTGCAAGTACAGACTACACACTTTAGTATACACACAGACTACACACTTCACTACAAGTACAGACTACACACTTTATTACAGGTAGAGACTACACACTTTAGTATACACACAGACTTCACACTTCATTACAAGTACACACTTTAGTATACACACAGACTTCACACTTCATTACAAGTACAGACTACACACTTCATTACAGGTAGAGACTACACACTTTAGTATACACACAGACTTCACACTTCATTACAAGTACAGACTACACACTTTAGTATACACACAGACTACACACTTCATTACAAGTGCAGACTACACACTTTAGTATACACACAGACTTCACACTTCATTACAAGTACAGACTACACACTTTAGTATACACACAGACTACACACTTTAGCATACACACAGACTACACACTTCATTATAAGTACAGACTACACACTTTATTACAGGTAGAGACTACATACTTCATTATAAGTACAGACTACACACTTCATTACAAGTACAGACTACACACTTTAGTATACACACAGACTACACACTTCATTACAAGTACAGACTACACACTTTAGTATACACACAGACTTCACACTTCATTACAAGTACAGACTACACACTTTAGCATACACACAGACTACACACTTTAGTATACACACAGACTACACACTTCATTACAAATACAGACTACACACTTCATTACAGGTACAGACTACAAACTTAATTACAAGTACAGACTACACACTTTATTACAGGTAAAGACTACACACTTCATTACAGGTACAGACTACAAACTTCATTACAAGTACAGACTACACACTTTAGCATACACACAAGTACAGACTACGCACTTTATTACAGGTAGAGACTACACACTTTATTATACACACAGACTTCACACTTCATTACAATTACAGACTACACACTTTATTACAGGTAGAGACTACACACTTCATTATAAGTACAGACTACACACTTCATTACAAGTACAGACTACACACTTTAGTATACAGACTACACACTTCATTACAAGTACAGACTACACACGTTAGTATTCACACAGACTACACACTTCATTGCAAGTACAGACTACACACTTCATTACAAGTACAGACTACACACTTTAGTATACACACAGACTACACCCTTCATTACAAGTACAGACTACACGCTTTAGTATACACACAGACTACACACTTCACTACAAGTACAGACTACACACTTTATTACAGGTAGAGACTACACACTTTAGTATACACACAGACTTCACGCTTTAGTATACACACAGACTACACACTTCATTACAAGTACAGACTACACACTTTATTACAGGTAGAGACTACACACTTTAGTATACACACAGACTACACACTTCATTACAAGTACAGACTACGCACTTTAGTATACACACAGACTACACACTTTAGTATACACACAGACTACACACTTCATTACAAGTACAGACTACACACTTTATTACAGGTAGAGACTACACACTTTAGTATACACACAGACTTCACACTTCATTACAAGTGCAGACTACACACTTTAGTATACACACAGACTACACACTTCATTACAAGTGCAGACTACACACTTTAGTATACACACAGACTTCACACTTCATTACAAGTACAGACTACACACTTTAGTATACACACAGACTACACACTTTAGCATACACACAGACTACACACTTCATTATAAGTACAGACTACACACTTTATTACAGGTAGAGACTACATACTTCATTATAAGTACAGACTACACACTTCATTACAAGTACAGACTACACACTTTAGTATACACACAGACTACACACTTCATTACAAGTACAGACTACACACTTAAGTATACACACAGACTTCACACTTCATTACAAGTACAGACTACACACTTTAGCATACACACAGACTACACACTTTAGTATACACACAGACTACACACTTCATTACAAATACAGACTACACACTTCATTACAGGTACAGACTACAAACTTAATTACAAGTACAGACTACACACTTTATTACAGGTAAAGACTACACACTTCATTACAGGTACAGACTACAAACTTCATTACAAGTACAGACTACACACTTTAGCATACACACAAGTACAGACTACGCACTTTATTACAGGTAGAGACTACACACTTTATTATACACACAGACTTCACACTTCATTACAAGTACAGACTACACACTTTATTACAGGTAGAGACTACACACTTCATTATAAGTACAGACTACACACTTCATTACAAGTACAGACTACACACTTTAGTATACAGACTACACACTTCATTACAAGTACAGACTACACACGTTAGTATTCACACAGACTACACACTTCATTGCAAGTACAGACTACACGCTTTAGTATACACACAGACTACACACTTCACTACAAGTACAGACTACACACTTTATTACAGGTAGAGACTACACACTTCATTACAAGTACAGACTACACACTTCATTACAAGTACAAATTTTCACACTTTAGTATACACACAGACTACACACTTCATTACAAGTACAGACTACACACTTTAGTATACACACAGACTTCACACTTCATTACAAGTACAGACTACACACTTTAGTATACACACAGACTACACACTTTAGCATACACACAGACTACACACTTCATTATAAGTACAGACTACACACTTTATTACAGGTAGAGACTACATACTTCATTATAAGTACAGACTACACACTTCATTACAAGTACAGACTACACACTTTAGTATACACACAGACTACACACTTCATTACAAGTACAGACTACACACTTTAGTATACACACAGACTTCACACTTCATTACAAGTACAGACTACACACTTTAGCATACACACAGACTACACACTTTAGTATACACACAGACTACACACTTCATTACAAATACAGACTACACACTTCATTACAGGTACAGACTACAAACTTAATTACAAGTACAGACTACACACTTTATTACAGGTAAAGACTACACACTTCATTACAGGTACAGACTACAAACTTCATTACAAGTACAGACTACACACTTTAGCATACACACAAGTACAGACTACGCACTTTATTACAGGTAGAGACTACACACTTTATTATACACACAGACTTCACACTTCATTACAATTACAGACTACACACTTTATTACAGGTAGAGACTACACACTTCATTATAAGTACAGACTACACACTTCATTACAAGTACAGACTACACACTTTAGTATACAGACTACACACTTCATTACAAGTACAGACTACACACGTTAGTATTCACACAGACTACACACTTCATTGCAAGTACAGACTACACACTTCATTACAAGTACAGACTACACACTTTAGTATACACACAGACTACACCCTTCATTACAAGTACAGACTACACGCTTTAGTATACACACAGACTACACACTTCACTACAAGTACAGACTACACACTTTATTACAGGTAGAGACTACACACTTTAGTATACACACAGACTTCACACTTCATTACAAGTACAGACTACACACTTTAGTATACACACAGACTACACACTTCATTACAAGTACAGACTACACACTTTAGTATACACACAGACTTCACACTTCATTACAAGTACAGACTACAAACTTTAGCATACACACAGACTACACACTTTAGTATACACACAGACTACACACTTCATTACAAGTACAGACTACGCACTTTATTACAGGTAGAGACTACACACTTTAGTATACACACAGACTTCACACTTCATTACAAGTACAGACTACACACTTTATTACAAGTACAGACTACACACTTCATTACAAGTACAAATTTTCACACTTTAGTATACACACAGACTACACACTTCATTACAAGTACAGACTACTCACTTTAGTATACACACAGACTACACACTTCATTGCAAGTACAGACTACACACTTTAGTATACACACAGACTTCACACTTCATTACAAGTACAGACTACACACTTTAGTATACACACAGACTACACACTTCATTAAAAATACAGACTACGCATTTTATTACAGGTAGAGACTACACACTTTAGTATACACACAGACTTCACACTTCATTACAAGTACAGACTACACACTTTATTACAGGTAGAGACTACACACTTCATTACAAGTACAGACTACACACTTCATTACAAGTACAAATTTTCACACTTTAGTATACACACAGACTACACACTTCATTACAAGTACAGACTACTCACTTTAGTATACACACAGACTACACACTTTATTGCAAGTACAGACTACACACTTTAGTATACACAGACTACACACTTCATTGCAAGTACAGACTACACACTTTATTACAAGTACAGACTACACACTTTAGTATACACACAGACTACACCCTTTATTACAAGTACAGACTACACGCTTTAGTATACACACAGACTTCACACTTCATTACAAGTACAGACTACACACTTTATTACAGGTAGAGACTACACACTTCATTATAAGTACAGACTACACACTTCATTACAAGTACAGACTACACACTTTAGTATACACACAGACTACACCCTTCATTACAAGTACAGACTACACGCTTTAGTATACACACAGACTACACACTTCACTACAAGTACAGACTACACACTTTATTACAGGTAGAGACTACACACTTTAGTATACACACAGACTACACACTTCATTACAAGTACAGACTACACACTTTAGCATACACACAGACTACACACTTTAGTATACACACAGACTACACACTTCATTACAAGTACAGACTACACACTTTATTACAGGTAGAGACTACACACTTTAGTATACACACAGACTTCACACTTCATTACAAGTACAGACTACACACTTTAGTATACACACAGACTACACACTTCATTACAAGTGCAGACTACACACTTTAGTATACACACAGACTTCACACTTCATTACAAGTACAGACTACACACTTTATTACAGGTAGAGACTACACACTTCATTATAAGTACAGACTACACACTTCATTACAAGTACAGACTACACACTTTAGTATACAGACTACACACTTCATTACAAGTACAGACTACACACGTTAGTATTCACACAGACTACACACTTCATTGCAAGTACAGACTACACACTTCATTACAAGTACAGACTACACACTTTAGTATACACACAGACTACACCCTTCATTACAAGTACAGACTACACGCTTTAGTATACACACAGACTACACACTTCACTACAAGTACAGACTACACACTTTATTACAGGTAGAGACTACACACTTTAGTATACACACAGACTTCACACTTCATTACAAGTACAGACTACACACTTTAGTATACACACAGACTACACACTTCATTACAAGTACAGACTACACACTTTAGTATACACACAGACTTCACACTTCATTACAAGTACAGACTACAAACTTTAGCATACACACAGACTACACACTTTAGTATACACACAGACTACACACTTCATTACAAGTACAGACTACGCACTTTATTACAGGTAGAGACTACACACTTTAGTATACACACAGACTTCACACTTCATTACAAGTACAGACTACACACTTTATTACAAGTACAGACTACACACTTCATTACAAGTACAAATTTTCACACTTTAGTATACACACAGACTACACACTTCATTACAAGTACAGACTACTCACTTTAGTATACACACAGACTACACACTTTATTGCAAGTACAGACTACACACTTAAGTATACACACAGACTTCACACTTCATTACAAGTACAGACTACACACTTTAGTATACACACAGACTACACACTTCATTAAAAATACAGACTACGCATTTTATTACAGGTAGAGACTACACACTTTAGTATACACACAGACTTCACACTTCATTACAAGTACAGACTACACACTTTATTACAGGTAGAGACTACACACTTCATTACAAGTACAGACTACACACTTCATTACAAGTACAAATTTTCACACTTTAGTATACACACAGACTACACACTTCATTACAAGTACAGACTACTCACTTTAGTATACACACAGACTACACACTTCATTGCAAGTACAGACTACACACTTTAGTATACACAGACTACACACTTCATTGCAAGTACAGACTACACACTTTATTACAAGTACAGACTACACACTTTAGTATACACACAGACTACACCCTTTATTACAAGTACAGACTACACGCTTTAGTATACACACAGACTTCACACTTCATTACAAGTACAGACTACACACTTTATTACAGGTAGAGACTACACACTTCATTATAAGTACAGACTACACACTTCATTACAAGTACAGACTACACACTTTAGTATACACACAGACTACACCCTTCATTACAAGTACAGACTACACGCTTTAGTATACACACAGACTACACACTTCATTACAAGTACAGACTACACACTTTATTACAGGTAGAGACTACACACTTTAGTATACACACAGACTACACACTTCATTACAAGTACAGACTACACACTTTAGCATACACACAGACTACACACTTTAGTATACACACAGACTACACACTTCATTACAAGTACAGACTACACACTTTATTACAGGTAGAGACTACACACTTTAGTATACACACAGACTTCACACTTCATTACAAGTACAGACTACACACTTTAGTATACACACAGACTACACACTTCATTACAAGTGCAGACTACACACTTTAGTATACACACAGACTTCACACTTCATTACAAGTACAGACTACACACTTTAGCATACACACAGACTACACACTTTAGCATACACACAGACTACACACTTCATTACAAGTACAGACTACACACTTTATTACAGGTAGAGACTACACACTTCATTATAAGTACAGACTACACACTTCATTACAAGTACAGACTACACACTTTAGTATACACACAGACTACACACTTCATTACAAGTACAGACTACACACTTCATTACAAGTACAGACTACACACTTTAGTATACACACACTATTACACACTTTATTACAAGTACAGACTACACACTTTAGTATACACACAGACTACACCCTTTATTACAAGTACAGACTACACGCTTTAGTATACACACAGACTTCACACTTCATTACAAGTACAGACTACACGCTTTAGTATACACACAGACTTCACACTTCATTACAAGTACAGACTACACACTTTATTACAGGTAGAGACTACACACTTCATTATAAGTACAGACTACACACTTCATTACAAGTACAGACTACACACTTTAGTATACACACAGACTACACCCTTCATTACAAGTACAGACTACACGCTTTAGTATACACACAGACTACACACTTCATTACAAGTACAGACTACACACTTTAGCATACACACAGACTACACACTTTAGTATACACACAGACTACACACTTCATTACAAGTACAGACTACACACTTTATTACAGGTAGAGACTACACACTTTAGTATACACACAGACTTCACACTTCATTACAAGTACAGACTACACACTTTAGTATACACACAGACTACACACTTCATTACAAGTGCAGACTACACACTTTAGTATACACACAGACTTCACACTTCATTACAAGTACAGACTACACACTTTAGCATACACACAGACTACACACTTTAGCATACACACAGACTACACACTTCATTACAAGTACAGACTACACACTTTATTACAGGTAGAGACTACACACTTGATTATAAGTACAGACTACACACTTCATTACAAGTACAGACTACACACTTTAGTATACACACAGACTACACACTTCATTACAAGTACAGACTACACACTTCATTACAAGTACAGACTACACACTTTAGTATACACACACTATTACACACTTTATTACAAGTACAGACTACTCACTTTAGTATACACACAGACGACACACTTCATTGCAAGTACAGACACTATATTGCAAGTACAGACTACACACTTTATTACAAGTACAGACTACACACTTTAGTATACACACAGACTACACACTTCATTACAAGTACATCCTACACACTTTAGTATACACACAGACTACACACTTCATTACAAGTACATCCTACACACTTCATTACAGGTACAGACCATTGCAAAACTTTTACCTCCCCTCCCCTCCCTTCCATTCTCCCCACAACCACGAACTTGCTCACCTTTCGCAACAGCAATTGTGAGTCGAGTCTCCTGTTAACCGACCGCCTCCACCCCCCACCCCCCCGTCTTCTTACTTGGCTCGGCAAAGATCATCAGCAAAATTCGGCTGTCACAATGTGTTTACAGACAGCCCTACCATGGTTACTACAATATATAAACTATAATAATAATAATAATAATAAATGAAAGATTTGTATAGCGTATACTCACAGTCGTAAGGAGCGTGTTCTTAGCCCTTATAACAAGCGGGAGACAAGAATAACATGGACAGCATACGAGTGACGGGAGAATAAACAGCTGTACTGACAACGAATAGAAGACAAATATAGAAAACACAAAGAGAAACCAACGAGAACTGAGGATGTGGTGATTCTGCAGAAAAAGACGAGCAGCGAAGTAGCAATAAGCGGAAATATGGGAGGGTGAAAAAGGACGAGCATTGTGGGGACTGTGTTAGGAGTGATGTTTAAGGAAGAGGTGCGTTTTCGGTACACATTTCAAGGATTCAATGGTGGGTAGGTGAAGGATGTGGAAAGGAAGAGAGTTCCATTGTTTTGCTGCACAGTAGCCAAAAGTCCTGTGACCATAGGTTGCTGTTATGGTGACAGGAACAGTTAGGGTACCATCATCAGAGGAAAAGAGAAGTTGTCTGGCTGGGATGTAAGGGATGAGAAGTTCAGAGAAATAGTCAGGACAGGAGCCTGCAAAGAAATTAAAACACAGCACAGACAGTTTGTACTGAATGCGAGAACAGACGGGTAGCCAGTGTAGAAAACGAAGGAGAGGAGTGACATGGTCTCTCGTGGCTCTACGCACCAGACGTGCAGCGGAGTTCTGTACTCTCTGGAGTCTCTCAATGAGGGATGAGGGGCAGCCTGCCAGCAAGGAGTTGCAGTAGTCAAGTCGAGAAAGAACAAACGCACAGACAAGAGAATTGGTAGCGCGTGTAGAGAGAAAATGACGGATGGCACTGATCTTACGAATCTCATAATAGACAGACTGACAGACAGCTGTAACATGTTTATCATAAGACAGACTGACAGACAGTTGTAACATGTTTATCATAATAGACAGACTGACAGACAGTTGTAACATGTTTATCATAATAGACAGACTGACAGACAGCTGTAACATGTTTATCATAATAGACAGACTGACAGACAGCTGTAACGTTTATCATAATAGACAGACTGACAGACAGACAGCTGTAACATGTTTATCATAATAGACAGACTGACAGACAGCTGTAACATGTTTATCATAATAGACAGACTGACAGACAGCTGTAACATGTTTATCATAATAGACAGACAGACAGACAGCTGTAACATGTTTATCATAATAGACAGACTGACAGACAGCTGTCGCTTGTCATAATAGGCAGACTGACAGACAGCTGTAACATGTTTATCATAATAGACAGACTGACAGACAGCTGTAACATGTTTATCATAAAAGACAGACTGACAGACAGCTGTAACATGTTTATCATAAAAGACAGACTGACAGACAGCTGTAACATGTTTATCATAAAAGACAGACTGACAGACAGCTGTCACTTGTCATAATAGGCAGACTGACAGAAAGCTGTAACATGTTTATCATAATAGACAGACTGACAGACAGCTGTCACATGTTTATCATAATAGACAGACTGACAGATAGCTGTAACATGTTTATCATAATAGACAGACTGACAGACAGCTGTAACATGTTTATCATAATAGACAGACTGACAGACAGCTGTAACATGTTTATCATAATAGACAGACTGACAGACAGCTGTAACATGTTTATCATAATAGACAGACTGACAAACAGCTGTAACATATTTATCAAAATAGGCAGGCTGACAGACAGCTGTAACTTGTTTATCATAATAGACAGACTGACAGAGAGCTGTAACATGTTTATCATAATAGACAGACTGACAGACAGCTGTAACATGTTTATCATAATAGACAGACTGACAGACAGCTGTAACATGTTTATCATAATAGGCAGACTGACAGACAGCTTTAACATGTTTATCATAATAGACAGACTGACAGACAGCTGTAACATGTTTATCAAAATAGACAGACTGACAGACAGCTGTAACATGTTTATCATAATAGACAGACTGACAGACAGCTGTAACATGTTTATCATAATAGACAGACTGACAGACAGCTGTAACATGTTTATCATAATAGACAGACTGACAGACAGCTGTAGCTTGTTTATCATAATAGGCAGACTAACAGCTGTAGCTTATCATAATACACTGACAGACAGCTTTGTCTATCAAGGATTATGTCTGCAATGACAATAAATCCCAGATTTCTAATGGATGACGTGAAGGTGATGTTGGCTTTGCCCACCTTGATGTGATTGGCCAGACTGACAAGTGAAGGTTGATGTCTGTTTCTAGAGCATAGGAGGGCTTCCATGTTTTCATTGTTACCATCCAGTCCGTGACATCACTAAGACAGGTTTCTAGAGGCGAGTAGCAGAGTGAAACAGCTGGTGGAGTGGAGCAGTACAGTTGCATGTCATCAGCATATCATTGGTGAGAAACCTGGTGAGGCAGGATGCAAGATGAAAGTGGGTTGTGTACAGAAGGGATCCCACAGGATAGTGTATCAGGCTGAGATGTTTGACCATCAACATCAGTGATAGGAGCTGAACCTCGCTAGTGCAAGTCCTGAAATTCCGTAGAGGGTGTGGAGTCTGTGAAGGAGCGGAGAGTGGTCCATAGTGTCGAATGAAGCAGACAGATCCAGTAAAGGCAGAAACATCATCACTGTCAGGGGCAGGTGATATGTCGGTGGTCACATTGGAGTAATTAGATGCTGTGAAAAGGTGTGTATGCTGACTGAGCATGGTTTTGTAAGTAGGCCCAGACCTGTGTCAAAACTACTTTCTCTATGATCTTAGAGAGAAAAGACAAATTGGAAACTGGGCAGTAGTTGTTCAACACAAAGTCAAGCGTGGATTTCTTAAGGAGTGGCCTCACCAGGGCATTTTTAAACAAAGGTGGGAAAACCCTGACACACTGACATTTTCAATATTTGTGACGGCAGGAAGTAAAATATCTAAGCACTCAAGAAAAAGACTTGTAGGCATTCGGTATAACTGGCAAGTTATTGGCTTGGGTTTCATTCACATACAGACAATCAAGTATGCACACACACACACTGGCAAAAGACATCCACAGGTTAACAATTATTATAACACCAAATATAACAAATTTTTAAAAACTTTACTTTAACAAAGCGAACATTTTAAACACTCTTCACACGCTCAAATTGTCTCTGAAATCTGCAATGTGTATTTTGGTGAGAACATCAAGCAGCACTGGTAGCTTAGGTTTATTACTCCTTACACATCAAAGCACTGTCTTCCAGCACACCAATCTGGACCGGGTCACAAAGATCATTTCCACTATGTATCATGACTGTCCATTCAAAATCTGTTCTGTACCATTGTGTCTGATTCAGAACACTTTCTCAAGAATTGGGTCTTCTTCCATACTGTATAATTAAAGGCTTCTGGTGCAGCTTGAAGCCATTCACAAGTGCGAGGGCATCTGATGCAGTTTTCACATCTGAAAACATGTAATCCTTTGATCTCTCACCAACAAAAATAATAGACTAGACATTGTGTAGGTACTTTCATTACGTGTTAAACTAACAATGCCGCACACATCCAAATGCACAAAATCCACATGTCCAAATTATCATCCTAGTTAAAAACAAAAACATACAAAAGCAGATACATGTGCAACTATTGAGCTTTACTCACTTTCAAATGTGATGAAAGCTTGCCCTCTCATTCTGCCTGTCATCAGCCTGTACACAATGGGGGGTCCGTCAGGCTTCTGATAGCGACCAAACAGCGAGACAAGATCGGCTTCACAAGTCCGACTGCACAGGTTCTTAAGATACAGAACCTGCATGAGAGGCAAAACAGCAACTGGTCAGCGTCACAAGTATGCAGCAAGCACAAGAAAGAAAAAAAACCTTCAAACATAAGATCAAGACTTACACAAAAACAACAAATACTTAGGCTCTTACCAGCAAACTGGAATAGACTAATAGACTGGAGAAGTAGACTAATAAACTGGAATAGACTAACAGACTGAAATAGACTAACAGAACAGAAAGAACGAGGTCCTTTCTGCAGATGCTGCAGTGGCGGTCTCTTAAACATGTGTGTGTGTGATCTCTTAAACATGCATTAGTGTGTGTGCATGTGTTTGAAAGGAGATGATCAGAGTTAGAAAAGAACTAAAGCTTAACACGAAAAACAGAGCTAGAACTCATACTCAAGTTTGTTTCTTTAGAAGATGATATGAGTGACCTGTGAAAGCAAATGTAAGATAATTTTATTTTATTTGAGACATGTTCAGACATGTGTGCATTGATGGAGTATGTGAATTATGAAGAAATTTCAACAGAAGACAAAATAGACAGCTTCCTATTTCAACAATAATCACGAAGGAGAAAAGAACACATGCTAACAAAATAACTTAACATTGTCAAGGAAGATTTATGAAATAAAACAAAAATTAAAGCATTAAAACATCTCTTAAACATCATACACCCTGCAAAAATTCCTTCTAGCCTCCTTTTAATGCCAAAAAATAATTTGTAAGGTGGGTAACAAGATGTACTGCTAACAATAAATAACTCATACATTAACAGAGTGAAGCTTACATTGCCTGGACTACCAGCTTCATAGTTTTCAAACTTTGGTAAGCATCTGATCTCGTCCTCCCTCAACCTGTTCTCTATAATGTAGTGCTGCGGCACAAACTCAATATGTCTTTCAATCACTTTCCGTTTACAATCTTTCTCCTTTGCATTCTCTGCAGCAAAATTGTCTTGCATTTGATTTGTGCAAGTTTTTTCATGAACTACCAAAGTAGGCATCTGTCCGTCTCTCTCAACATCTCGCTGTGTAAGTCTGTCAAGTTTTTCGGCAACAGTAAGTGACTCACTGTCCCTGGCGCTGCTTTTATTGATACCTGATAACTCTGCTGATAATTGTTCCAATGCTTGTGTCTCTTCTCGAGTCAAACACCCTACAAAGTCTTGCCTATGTGAGCAGCTGTCACTCACTCCATTTGAAATGTCATCAGGGATCACAGTCAGCTCCACGTGTTTCCGATTTTGCTTGCGATGCCTCCTCTTCTGTTTTATCTTCTCTTTAGCACGAGCTTCAATGTCAGCCACCATTTCTGGAAGACAGTTTATAGGGTCACTAGACTCTCCCGATTTTGTGGCTTTCTGTTTTGTCAGCAGACCACCCATTGCTGCAGCTTTTCTCTCAGTTCCACGGAACAAGGATTTCTCCAGGTCTAGCTGCTGTCGACCCAGTTCCCGCACGCCTCTGAACGTATCAGCCTGAGTCAGAAGTGCTTCCTTCTCCCTGATTTTAGCTTCGATTGCTTGAAGTAGCTCATGCTCAACAGCTGGGTTCATCGTCATAGCTGTACTCTGCGTGACAGAAAAGAAAGTCAACTGAATGTCTCCTTCACATTCACCATACTTGTTGTTAACAGCATTCCTCATCACAAAAGGCAGCAGTCAACTGAATGTTTCAAACTTCAAATCAATCATACTTGTGGTAATAGCATTCTTGACCAGAAAAGAAAAAAATGTACCATGAGTTGTTTGAATTTGTTTCTTTTCTTCTTTCATTTTATGTTTGTTCATTGGATGACATTTCTCTTAAGACATGTACCACACACCTCAGATTCAGACAGCAAACCTCACTTCAGTCCCCTGTCAAACTCGCAGGAGATCAACGTAGAAGGATCAATAATCTATTTCCCTGATTTACGCCCCAGTGAGCATGAAATGCTGATGACTTAGTATGCTTATAGTATCACTATTATCACTGCCAGTCTGCGTCTACTGGGCAAAATCCAGTAATATAAAGTACAGTCATCAGACACACAGACACACAGAAAATAGCTTGTCAAACCTGAGCATTCTGATTATGAGCAGGTCTTATTCTAGACAGGTAAAGTCTAATTTCATCATCGTTGAGCCCACACTGACGCAGCATTTCCACATGACTGTCCATGTCAGCAACAGTTGCATAGTCATCAAGACTCATGATCCCACTTATCTCTTTGGTAACAGGCTTGTACTGACCTGCTTCTGTGAAATGGTGCTTCTGGGTTAAAAGTCTGCAAGAAATCACAAACATGCAGAACTTACTGTGAATAGGATACCTTTCACTCCATTCCAAGTCTCTGCTTCATGAGGTTGTCATCTTGTTTGTATGCATACAAAAACTGTCTCCAGCATATGATATACCATGAATATGTTAATATGCTATGAAGCTTACCAACTGCCACTTTAAACTATAAATATACACACACACACACACACACACATATGTATGTATATGTGCAAATGTCTTTAAATCATATGGTTGCTCAGTGGATGTGTGAATATATATATATATATACAAATGTGTGCACACACATGCTCGCTCTCTCTCTCTCTCTAAGACCATGAGGCAAAGCTGGCAAAAACTCTCCTTCTCTTTGAGACCAGAAGGCAAAGTGGGCAAACACTCACTCTCTCTCTCTCATTGAGATTGGTACGAAAACTAGAAAACACTCACTCATTGACAGTGATGTCTTTTCTCAGTTGTCTCTGGGCCAGTGCTTTGAGCTGCCTTTCTCCTTCTGTCTCTAAAGTCTCACCTGCTGTCATCTTGGATGCAGGTGAAACACCTGACATACTTATCACTTGCCCTGTCTGTAGGCGTTTAGGGTTTCCACTAATACAGAAACAAAGCAAGATCACCAATATCTCCGCAGCTTTATCTTCCCTCTTTAAACTGGTTAAAGCAACAAATTTTCAAACAGTAAAGTAAAACTAAAACAATGTGAAATGAAAGGACTATTGTGTCAAAAACTTAATTAAGCTGTGGGAACATTTACAAAATCAGTAATCTGAGTGACAGATGTAATAAATAAATGTACCTATAGTGATAGAAAGATATAAGAAATTCCTTACATAATACAAACTACTTGGTGTGCATCCCTGCCTGTGCACAACCTTACGTGCATGACAGAGATATGGTTAAAGAACCTCTGCTTAAATTAGAAAATTTCAGGAGATAGAGAACATTAACCAAGTTGTAAAAAGAATCCTAAAAGCAAGCAAGAACCATAACCCAAACAACTCATATGAAATCAAAAGGATTTGCCCACTCATGCACATGCATTCACAGTCCAATTTTTTTTTTAAGCGTAACATCCCCCAAAACTTAAAACAAAAGACCACCCTGCATGTATATCTACAGCTCCATACATTGCGCAATATGTCCGTGCATATATTGCTGGTAAGCTCTTAAGTATGGAGCATCAAGAGGGAAATTCTTATAATTCTCTCTCTCTACATTGCATTCTCTAGCTATACAATTCATTCTACAATTCTAGAATGCATTTTATAACTAGAGAGAGAAAAAAAATAATTATTTGGTGCTAAACCTAAACTATTTCATTTATATTATGCTGAGAAGTTCCATTCCAACTCATTTTATATCTACAATTCAATTCTATAGCTGGAGATCATGTTCTAGCTATAAATTTAATTCTTTATTAATTATAGAATGCATTCTAGAAGAATTCAATTGTATATGGAACAAGGTTTATTTGCAAAGAATTTTGGACATGTGAAAGGTCAGCCACCCAGAAATCCCTGAGCAAAAGTGACCTTGTCAGAATACACACAGATATGTGCTGTAAGCCTCACATTCAATATTTGCTTTAAAGACCAAAAAGTTAAATGCTGAGCTTAAACACTTATAAAATATGTTCCAGTTTGCACAAAGAGTTCCTCTGTGTATATGATGTGTGCTTGTTGATTTTTCTTCAGCAGAAGTGAAACAAATGAAGCTTGTTCTAGCCAAGTGCTATTTTAGTAATAACCCCCCCCAAAAAAAAAATAATAATAATAAATAATTCACTGCAGAAGACTTGGGTTAGAAGAGACAGTAACTACTAACAGGCAATGTAGCTGTTGATCAGAGATCTCACCCCAAAATACTAGACTATGAACTGGAAAACAAATTTCAACAGGAGTCAGAACTTCAAAACATAGTAAGCCTAATCATCCGGTGATCCACCCAAGTAAAGTCATGATGAAAGTAATACAGAATCGCATCAGCACCATTGCTGAGGAACTGCTAACAAAACAAGCTGGCTTCAGACCAGGTAGAAGAAAAGCGAAACAGATTTTTAACCTTCCCATCCTTATAAACAAGTATCTTCAGCATCATCAGGACCTCTATCACAACTTTATCAACTTTAAAAAGGCTTTTGACACAGTCTGGCATGAAGGGCTATGACATGTAATGCAAAAATTCAACACCGAAAAGGGTCTTCTCCAAGTCATGGAAGTGCTCTATAATTTCTGCTCAGTGAGTGCAATTCTGTTAGATAAACAATTAACAGCTTACTTCCACAAGACAGTAGGCATACCTCAAGGTTGCCCCCTATAATCATCATACATGAAACCCTCCACGACCACCACACTTCCATTTCCATTGGTAGAAGACCGATTTGCAACCTATGCTTTGCAGACAACATCTGATAGCAGAGAAGGTTACTCCGTTTCTCGTACAGAGAACATACAACCAATCACTTTAAACGAAGTATGGTTGACACAGTCGAAGGACACTAACAACCTCTACTTGTAACAGTCAAGCGGTGAAAGCTGTTCTGGTCATGTGCCCCTGCATGACACTTTGTTGAAGACTGTCCTTCCAGGTACCTTTGAAAAAATTCTATGTCGCACTGACCAGAGGAGGAACTGGCTTACGAACATGAAGGAGTGGACTGATTGTCCTGCGCAGGACTTGCTCACCATCGCACAAGACAGACGTGAATGCACCTATTTGTGTGCTCCCCCCAGTGACTGGTAAAACTCAACGAAGGAAGGAACAAACGAACTAACGAAAAGACGGACTGACGGACAGACAGACAGACTGAGACAGGCACTTTCTAACAGGTGCCAACTGCTATGTGGGAAGAAACATCCTCAGCTGAAGTTGTAAATATAAACTTGGTGCACGTGTTGTACTTTTTTCATGAGCATTTTTTATTTGCATTTTTACCATCTTTTGCTCTAACACCAGAGCACAGTCTTATGTTCTGTATGTGGATGTAGGAATACAGTCTAATTTATTAACTGGGGAGCTTATTTATAATGTCTGGCTACACCTAACACTATGGTCTGGCTACTCCTAACACTATGGTCTGTTCTGGCTACACCTAACACTGTGGTCTGGCTACTCCTAACACTATGGTCTGTTCTGGCTACACCTAACACTGTGGTCTGGCTACTCCTAACACTATGGTCTGTTCTGGCTACACCTAACACTGTGGTCTGGCTACTCCTAACACTGGTCTGTTCTGGCTACACCTAACACATATGGTCTGGCTACTCCTAACACTGTGGTCTGGTCTGGCTACTCCTAACACTATGGTCTGGCTACTCCTAACACTGGTCTGTTCAGGCTACACCTAACACATATGGTCTGGCTACTCCTAACACTGTGGTCTGGCTACTCCTAACACCGTGGTCTGTCTACACCTAACACATATGGTCTGGCTACTCCTAACACTATGGTCTGGTCCGGCTACACCTAACACTATGGTCTGGTCCGGCTACACCTAACACTGTGGTCTGGTCTGGCTACACCTAACACTGTGGTCTGGCCTGGCTACACCTAACACTGTGGTCTGGTCTGGCTACACCTAACACTGTGGTCTGGTCTGGCTACACCTAACACTATGGTCTGGTCCGGCTACACCTAACACTGTGGTCTGGTCTGGCTACACCTAACACTGTGGTCTGGTCCGGCTACACCTAACACTGTGGTCTGGTCTGGCTACACCTAACACTGTGGTCTGGTCTGGCTACACCTAACACAGTGGTCTGGTCTGGCTACACCTAACACTGTGGTCTGGTCCGGCTACACCTATCACTGCGACACCCTCACCACGTGTTCAGATTGTCCTATCTCTCGTTGACCGAAGAAGGGCAAACGAAAATCACGTACATGTAATCGATGAGTGACGCAACTAAATAAACACACGCGTAGCCGGAGAAACCAAAACACAACAAAGGGATCAATCCACAAGCAACAAAGATCAATGCAAATAAAAACAAAAAAACAAAAAAAAAAACAAAAAACGACCCGCACATGCCATTACACGTTCTATCAGTGTTGCACACATCAAATGTAGGGCCTACTGTAATAGTCCGTGGTAATAGTAAACACTGTATGATTAGCAAGTAAAAACATCTTCCCTAAAACGGTCAAATACAGTTAGTATTTCGGTTCGTCACTAACAACGAATTCCATCAATATTTTAAATTTTATTTATTTTTTATTTAATTCTTAACTCAAATCTATATTATAATTGCAGCGCTGGCAACAAATTGCCGTCAGTAACGTCGACAGCCATCAGCTGGCCTCGCAACGTGCTTTGATGGCGTCACATAAACCAGCTCAATAGCTCTACAGCGCTTTCTAGAAATAATTTTAAGAAGAATTGTACAGCTAGAGAGAGCAAAATATAACAATTCCTATACTGGCGTCCCACACGCAAGCGTTGACTGTTGGTGTACGAAACTACCGTGATGGCTCTAGACTAAACCCACACCTAGCTCTGTCTGTCAAGGTGCCCTCCTGACTTCCACAAGCACTGAGTCCACGCTCACAACAACCAACAAACATGCCTAATTTCTGGAGACAAGCTGGCTTGAAGTAAGTTTGTCAGGTTAATGGTAATCCAGATGTGGTGTGTGCCATTAACCTAAACAACAAAGATCGTTGTTTTTCCATGACTGCGGTATTTGGCAGCGCCCTACAGCAGCGTTTGGTTGCGGCTTGTCCTCGTGAAATCGCATTTTACCAGTCGACACATAGGTTCATGCTACTTTAAAAATATGTATATATAGGACACTCAGGTCTAGTCTCTTCTCTAGTAATGCTGCTTGTAGACTAGTCTTCCTTGAGCATTACTCCTAACACAGTCCACACAATGCTCGTCCTTCTTACCCCCCCCCCCTGCTCTTGCTAATTTTCTACCCATCTTTCTCTCTGCAGAATTGCTATATTTTCTGTTCTGTTACTTGGTGTCTTTTTGTGTTTTCCATCTCTGTTTTCTGTTTGTCGTCAGTACTGTCATTTATTCTTACGCCCCTCGTGTTCTATCCATTTAGTCCATGTCTCTTCCTTGTTTTAAACGCTAAGAGAATGCTCTCTATGAGTGCGCCATAAAAATCTTCATTTATTATTATTAATTGTTAAAATAACATAAAAAGCTGATTTAAACTGTGAAGAGACAACATTTAAAATTTTTTAAATAAAAATAACTGATAGTTACACTCTTATCCTGGAATTGCAAATATATACACCTGTTAAGGGAATCTCTGATAATTGTGATTAAGGTAGTATGTATTGTACTAACATGTCCACTGTGCACAAATTTATCTTATCAGAAATGCATGAACTATTCCTTCACCTTGTGAAAATTTTCATCAGCCTATTAGGTCACAAATCTTTGTATCACAGCTATATTGTCTTTTAAAACATATTGCTGCTCTGAGATAAACATTAGACCAAGAAACCTATACATTTTTGGAAAAGAGAAAAGTTGAACTTTGCAATAACAACTAATGAAAATCGCCTTGCCCATGCTACCCGGCAAAGCCACGATTGTGGCTTGTCGAACCAAGAGGGTTAAAATGTCCATATCATTATACTACATTATTATTGTTTGGAAATCTGCATGTAATTTATAAATGTTTATATTTTATAGAATTAACTTCACAACTCTGTTGCAGCTACATCGCTTATTCACAAATCTGTGCACGTGTAGTGCGAAAGTGCTTGAAGCCTGAATTACGCGTTCAGGCTGCTCCACGCGATGAGACCGTCATCAAAACAAGCAAATGGGATAATGGAAAGGTTGTACAAAAAGGTAGGAGAGAAAATAGCTTTGACTGGTTGATTTTTGTTTTCAGGAAGCAGCTGTTTAATATATATGTCATTAGAGAACAGTGGCGTGCTAGGGGACTGGGGGACCGCTGTAAGCTACGCGATTTCCAGATTTCTCTTGACGCTTAACTCTCTTGGTTTGAAAGGCCACGATCGTGGCTTTGCCGGGTAGCACGGGCAAGGCGATTTTCATTACTTTTTATTGCAAAGTTCAACTTTTCTCTTTTCCAAAAATGTATAGGTTTCTTGGTCTAATGTTTATCTCAAAGCAGCAATAATAAAAAAACAAATTTCACCACTGTCGTCTTCGCAGTCTTCAGTTATAAGCCAGTCATTGTAATGTTCATTTTTATCTTGAACCAAGAGGGTTAAATATGTATCTTGTACTATGTAAATAGTAATACAAGCAAGTGACAAACAAATCAGGTTTTATAATAATGTTGATTATAAGATCGTGTTTTATGTGAAAAATACCAGATAATTTTGTAGATACCATATATACGCGTTAAATGACATTAGAAAGGGGAACTAGTCTAAAACAACCGTGACGATGTAATCTGTTAAGTATTTTAGATTACACACTTTGTGAAAAATAAAAATAACCTCTTTCAAACGCAATAACTGTTATTACTAAACTAAAGCAATTTTTATCAGCTGTGAGTCTAAAATATCTATATTTCGATATCAATGTATGATAGTAGAAATTAGGTAAGTGTCTATCAATATGACTTTACACAGATAGATTATACGGTTTCACTTAGTAATCAGTGGGTCTTCATGAAAGGCTTGACAGAGAATTCATCATATTTGAGAGGAAAAAAATCCCAAAACAAAAACAAACACCACTCGGGGTT
Organism: Marisa cornuarietis; assembly: GCA_004794655.1. Classification (NCBI taxonomy): domain Eukaryota; kingdom Metazoa; phylum Mollusca; class Gastropoda; order Architaenioglossa; family Ampullariidae; genus Marisa; species Marisa cornuarietis. The sequence goes on along the minus strand of SMMW01000642.1, from coordinate 344,335 downwards.
TGAGCACAATACCTATCAAAGAAAAGGCACTGCGTGTAACCATTACACCACAGAGACATTGCTGTACGCGGAGTGTAATCTAACCTACTTAACAGGTTACATCGTCTCAGTTGTTTTAAACCATCATTTATTTCACCTTTACCTATCATAAGTTAGAGGTATTGAGTTATTTTGCCTGTCACCATTAACTGTATGCAGCCCTTAATAATGTTTAAACGTCATTGAGCTTAGCACCATAGCAAGGTTTCATAGCTGGCAGAGAATGAAAGCAAGGTTGCGCTGACCCAGCACGCGGGCTCCTGATAGCGTATTGGAGGGGAACAGATTTCTCGACCGAGTCCACCTTCATTTACAACAAGATTTTTGTTTTCACTCAGTCCTGAGTTAAGCATGATTACTGGACCCCAAAATGCACTGACATACTTAGGTTGGAGGTTGTGACTGTGCAACCACGGATTCTGGTCGATCTTTAGTAGAAACTTTATACGTAACTTGGCACACAGGACAACCTGGTGCTAACACAGGCGCTGATGTCGTGAGGGAAAGCGTAGTGAGCCGCCTAGTCCCGAGACTACGCGATTAACAGCATTCAACAGCAGGTGGAATGCAGTAGCGACTGCTAAGGTTAGCTCCCCGAGTGCAGCAGGCGGTTGGTGGTGCTACGGTTTGAAGAGGGGCAAGACGCATTTTTCACAGACGCTTTTCAATAACTCTAAAACGCTTTATGTTAAATTATCGTCAAATAAAAAAATTATAACTTGAGACTCTTAGGGGACTAGCCTAGTCCCCCGTGTCCACAGAAAGCACGCCACTGTTAGAGAAGATGCTAGCCAATTAAAAATAAGTTGTGAGCACTAAAATCTTTGGCAGTTTTCACAACCCTAGCTGTATTGGTTGGTCATTTACAGGTGTAAGATGCTGGAACATGACATTTACCACTTCAGTTACTTTTTCTTTATAATAACTGACAGCAGTGGCCAAGAAAACTCATTCGTCTGTCAGATTTACTCGTCTAGAGCTCTTTTCTTTCTAAAATCTGTGTTTCTAAACTGTCTGCTTTTTTTAAAAACTGGGTTGCAGGAGATACAGATTGTATAAATTTCACAAATTTTAATTTTCAGCTGAGGCAGGACAACGACTAGGTGCTGCATGACCCAGCTGAAGAAGAGACATGCCGTTTACACCTAGTGACAGATTAAATGTGTATACATCAGAGGGAGAACTCCCTACCATGTCCTGTGATTTGAATGTTTCATGTTCATGGCATTTCTCTCACTTCTAAGTTTTTCGATATTAAATTGATAGGAACTTTCACACAAGCCACTTGGGGTTTTATTTTTCCACTGCTGAAGTATATCTGTGTAAGCTTTTAAGTTCATAGTGTGTAACGTTGATAAAATCCAAGCATTTTATCTATTGTGCAAAAACCATGAAACAAATGGAGGTATGTAATCACAATTATATCTCCACATGCTAAATTACGAATCTTAAAACTTAGTTATTTGTCCTCAGTTAAGGGACACATTTAATCAAACTTGCCTGATATTCTATGAATAGATGCCTAGACTAAATCATACTATTTCAGTGCCAGGAAGCTACATTCATTAAAAGTGTAAAAGAACTGTCACAACAAGTAATATTTCTACCATTTAAAAAATCATAAAAAGAAATAAAGAACTTGTATGATGCTGTTCCAAAGCCAGGCTTGCAGAACTTAACAAAACCTACTTAGCTTGTACACTTACAAAATCAAAAATGTTAATGTCCACAGTCGAAGGAAAGAATTGGTGCAGACAAGTCCTACACAGGCATTAGCACATAGTGTAAATGAGTTCTTGTTATCTGATGAGGGAGAAGACAAAGTGAGATCAAGACTGACAGCACAGCATCAAATGCACCTATTCTACCATCATAGACTGTAGTATGCATTGATGCAAAACCCATCTTGCAGCATATGAGTGCAATGGATCGTCCACCAGCACCCTGTGTGATTAGACCATGTGATCAACTTCACTGCTGCCAACAATCACCACTGATGAGACAACTTACTAGTCACTGCCCATTCATCACGGCTTGAGAGTTACCTGCCCTTGTCGCATCATGTGCTTGATGGGGCAGCTCTACAAATTATATGTATTTTCACTGTAATTGACTGATCTTTCTCTCATGTGCTCTACATCTTCTGCTTCCTTATTTGAAAACATCTACTCTGGAATGTTTGTGGATTGCTCGCTCGTGGAAGAAGGACGTTTTCAAAGTTTTCTTTGCTGGACTTTCTTCTGCCTACTACACCATGTGCTCCAACATGGCTACCGAACCTCTCTGCCAGCCTTTGCTTCGACACTCTCAACGCACCAGACAGGACGACGCAGCCACCCCAGCGTGTTCCCACACAAGAAAATTACCTACGGTAGGCACGAACTTATATCACTGAGGTTTAAGACTTCTGATCGCTCATTAGCGCTTAGCACCGTGCTTCGTACTTTGAACATTCATAGCCACTGTGACATTTCTCGAAAGAGAAAACGCCGCCCGTTCCGTGGCGGTCGTCGGCGACACCAGCATCGCCGTGATCAAAGTGAACCAGTTGACATAACCACCAGTAACACCAGCTGGAAACACCACCGACCAACTGGGTCAAATAACTTTACATCTCGGCGACCAAACCAACATGATCGCCTGAAATCAGTAGTCGCCCAAGTTTCCCGCACACGACAACTGAACACTCGCCTCCATGTTGGGCTTTTCAACGCTCAGTCGGTATCGTCTGCACAACAGTCACTGAAGCGAGTTGAAATCGTAGAATTTGTGACAGACCGCCACCTTGATATTTTCATCATCACCGAGACGTCACAGACCGCCACCTTGATATTTTCATCATCACCGAGACGTGGCTTAAACAGCATGGTGACGAGAGAGTGTGTGTCGATCTTACTCCAGTGGGCTACTGCCTGAAATCTTTCCCCCGCCCTACACGTGGTGGTGGTATTGCTATAATCTACAGATCATCACTTGCCAAGTACCTGTCTTTTACTACTGTTGTATCGTTCCCTCACACGTCTTTTGAATTTGTACAAGTCTCCTCTTCGGCTCCTCATTGCTCGATGCACCTGCTCTGCATCTACAGACCTCCTCCTAGTGCAAGGAACAAACTTACAGCCTCTACATTTTTCTCGGAATTCCATGATCTCTTGGATTATAGCAATACACTAATTGGACCCGCCATACTCCTCGGAGATGTGAATGTGCACTTCGACAACAGTGCTCACCCTGACACTGTCAAAATGTCTGAAATGCTGCACACCTTTCGTCTCGTACAGTCCGTGTCGCAGCCAACACACAAAAGAGATCACATCCTGGACTGGGTCATACATCGACCTGATGACCACTTAGTCCAGTCAGTTGATGTTTCCCACGATCTCTCATCTGACCACTACTGTGTACTGATCGAACTTGATCACAAATGCCCATCATCGGCGCCAGTTTTCAGATCCACTCGCTCATTACGAAATGTTGATAGACTGGCATTCAAAGCACAGCTGCAGATGGCGCTCCTCCAACCACCCTCTGCCGAGCAACTTGACTGTGTTTTACGTCGAGTAGTTGATGACCACGTGACCCAGTGTCTCGACGTCTGATGCGCCAGTCTAAATGTGCGCCTTGGCATTCACAGATCGGCGTTGAACTCCGTGACCTGAAGCGCACGCGCCGGCGAGCTGAACGTCTTTGCCGGAAGACTGGACTCGCCATCCACAAAGAAATTTACAATGCTGCAAAGCGAAGCGTTGCAAAATGCATTTATGAGGCTAAAACATCATACCTTCAGGGCCAAATAATTAATTGCACCTCCTCCAAAAAGCTTTTTGCCATTTGCAATAAAATGACTGGATCTCGTACAGCAACACCACTGCCTACTGCCTACCCTGCTTCACTGCTGCCGCAAGTTTTTAGTGATTATTTCACCAGCAAGATATCGGACATTCGATCATCATTAGACTCGGCGTCGGCGCTTGACAGCATCTCCTGTGATGTCCTCCCAGGATGCTCCATGTCCAAGTTCCTACCAGTCTCTGAGACCGATGTGAAAGCGGTTATCCTAAAAGCTAAAGCAACAACCTGCGAGTTAGATCCGATGCCCACGAGCCTTCTGCTCGAGTGCCTAGATACTCTACTTCCTGCCATCACAAATATTGTAAATGTCAGCCTGTCGTCAGGTGTTTTCCCATCTCTGTTCAAGAATGCGGTGGTGAGGCCACTTCTAAAGAAATCCACGCTTGATGTCAATGTGCTAAACAACTACCGCCCAGTCTCCAACTTGTCTTTTCTCTCTAAGATCATAGAGAAAATAGTTTTGACACAGCTCTGGGCCTATTTACAAGACCACCATCTTCTTCCACAAGCTCAGTCGGCATATAGACCTTTCCACAGCACTGAGACCACTCTTATTAAAGTAACAACAGATATATTATCTGCTCTTGACAGTGGTGATGTCTCTCCATTAACCCTACTGGACCTGTCTGCTGCATTTGACACTATAGACCACTCTCTGCTTCTTCACAGACTCCACACCCTCTACGGGATTTCTGGACTTGCCCTCTCATGGTTCAACTCCTATCTCACTGATAGGACCCAGACTGTGGTAGTCGATGGTCAGACATCTCGCCCTGCTTCACTTTTCTGTGGCGTTCCCCAAGGCTCAGTACTTGGCCCAGTCCTGTTCATCCTGTATACTAAACCACTTTCATCATGCATCCGGTCTCACCAGGTGTCTCATCAGTCCTATGCAGATGACACGCAGCTTTACTGTTCTACTCCACTGGCTGAGTCTCACTCTGCTATTAGCTCTCTAGAAGCTTGTATTAGTGATGTCAAGGGCTGGATGGTGAAAAACAAGCTTAAACTAAATGATGATAAAACGGAAGCCCTCTTGTGCCATAGAAGAAGACATCAACCTTCACTAGTCAGTCTGCCCAATCACATCAAGGTGGGCGACAGCAACATCACCTTCACGTCATCCGTTAGGAATCTGGGATTTATTGTCACCGCAGACATGACCCTTGATAAACATGTTACAGCTGTCTGTCAGTCTGCCTACTATGAGCTCCGTAAGATCAGTGCCATCCGTCACTTTCTCTCTACACGTGCCACCAACACTCTTGTCTGTGCGTTTGTTCTTTCACGACTTGACTACTGCAACTCCTTGCTGGCAGGCTGCCCCTCATCCCTCATTCAGAAACTCCAGAGAGTACAGAACTCCGCTGCACGTCTGGTACTTAGAGCAAGGAAACGGGACCATGTCACTCCTCTCCTTCGTTTTCTACACTGGCTACCCGTCCGTTTTCGCATCCAGTACAAACTGTCTGTGCTGTGTTTTAATTTCTTTGCAGGCTCCTGTCCTGACTATTTCTCTGAACTTCTCATCCCTTACTCTCCGGCCAGACAACTCCGCTCTTCCTCTGACAACCGTACTCTGACAGTTCCTGTCACCAGAACAACAACATATGGTCACAGGACTTTTGGCTACTGTGCTGCAAAACAATGGAACTCTCTTCCTTTCCATATCCGCCACCTTCCTACAATTGAATCCTTCAAATCTGCACTGAAAACGCACCTCTTCCTTGAGCACTACTCCTAGTCCACAATGCTAGTCCTTACCCCCCCTTCCCTCTTGCTACTTTACCCATCACTATTTTTCTCTGTTCCTGTTACTTGATGCCTTTTGTTATCTGTTTTTGTCGGTACTGTCGTTTTCTTTCGTCCCCTGTGTTCTGTATCTACTTGGTCCACGTCTTCCCCGTTTTAAGCGCTAAGAGCATACTCTCTACGAGTGTGAATATGCGCTATAAAAATCTTCACTATTATTATTATTATTGAACAGCATGAGATAAACCAGATGAAACCAACTTTTCACCCGATGCCTTAATTTAAAAAAAAAAAAGAAAGCTGCTTAAAAGGCGTGTTAAGGTGAATGTGGTTGCTGAAGATATCAGATGGTACTGCACGTCACGAAAAAAACATCAATAGTTAATTCTGAGAAAATGACAGGCCAGCCATCCAACAATGGGGTTTCTTATATGAGCCTGTCAATTCACACTTCCAGTACAATTGTAGGAAAGAACAAAAAGAGTTACAGGCAGAAATTGTGAACAACTGTTTTAAAGTTTGTCATAAACATGGAGTGAGGAAAAGACTTGGCTGGCTCTAAAGCATGTAGTATCAGGGCTGTGTACACCATATCACAAAATCAATATGATGAAAATCACAATAAACAACCATTACCATAATGCAACAGTAGTAAATTAGGGCTTGTTTACTGACAAATTTAAAAAAATGAAACATCACAAAGCAAAAATTATAGTAAACAGCTAAAGAAACAAAATATGCCTTGATGAGCTCTTTTGGATGGCCCAATCTGTAATACCATGCTGTAAACTCGGTACATTAATCATCACTTTTTTAAGCCACACGGGAAATATCACCTTTTTTATTAGCAAAAGAGCTCATGATATCTGTCAAAAATACGTTATTAAAATCATGATAATTTTTGTCAGCGGTCGACTTCTCTCCCGTCTTGCCCCCCCCCCCTAATCCATCGAGAAACTTATGTTTTTTCCATATCCCTCTTACTCTAAACTCCGCATCCGTTGCACGCTATTTTACCACAGAGAGTGAATTTACATTATACTCTGCATCAGAAACTTGAGAAATTTAGTGGCGTTCACTTTCGTTCAAGTAGACAAGTACTCTATAGAAAACACCCCAACAATTTTCGAACTATTTTACAGTTTTGACGGTTAACAAACTATATTGTAATATGCTTAAAACTGAGACCCAGACAATACTCAAGTGACTTTAAGAGAGTAAGTTAAATAGGCCGCGAGGCTCAGGTAAATCACAGCCAGTCCCTACTATGAGCAGCACAAAGACCACTCATAGCCGATGATGAATAAAACTATATCTAGAGAGCTAGGACCCTCTTGTTCGGGAGGTTAGCATTAAAGAAATACATTTTCAGCGGTGTTTTTATGTGAGAGTGCTTGAAAGGCTCACCAAGGGATGGTCATGTCGATGACAGTGTGAGGACCGTCGGATGCCTTTCGCTTCGACATCGTGTAACTAGGCCGCAGTTGTCTCCCGTCTTGAAGGAGCACAAAAAACATGAATGAAATCTTGCACGAAACGAAATGACAAATCTTTAACTCACCATCAAAATTAATCAGAAGTACAATTAATGCCTTTTTGATCTCCATTTTATCTTTATCCAAACGTATGTGTCCACGTAAGTGTATATATATGTGATTGCATGAGTGAAAGAAAATGTTTGTACTTTTTAATATCCTCAAGCTTCACTAGCAACCGCAGTTTCTACGCAAGTATTTGCAACCATCAAAGTATTGTGTAAATTAGACCTTCTAAAACACTGAATAATGTCCTCAGAACTGGTATTAAAATAAAGATTAAACTGAAGATACAATAGGACATAAAGAAATATCTGGTTTAATTCCAAAAATTAACATTTATCCGTCGGTTATAAGACTATTTATCCCAGAGGGCAATTCCCTTATCATACAGTTAGTGTTTGTATCATACAAAATATGGTCACTGATCACTTTAGAAATTCGATAAGAAAAATATTGAACTATACAATTATTAATAATAATTTCAAACTCCTTATTTTTCACAGTGTCACACACATCATAGATGTAGTCTATGCAGAGTTAATAATTAATTAAGCTATAATTAATACTGGTCATAGATTCCAATATAACCAGGCTTACATTAAGAGCTTATTAAAGACTAGGCTGAATTCTTGGTTATAAACATACAGTTAGTGAAATTCATCCTCCTACTCTTCGTCCTTCTCAGAATGGGTGTAGTAAATGGATCACTGAAAGCTGTACTTGCCTGCCAGAAGGCAGACCAGAAATGTTTACCTCACTACCAGTTTCAACCTTTTCCTCAGTTCCTCTTGCAAAACCAAGGAAGAGGGGGGCTGCTTCTAGAGCTAAATGCCATACCTACAGGTCTTGGTAAGCAGATTGGTCATAACTGGCAATGATTAAAAATAACACATATACTACATATATCAGCTAAAATCTCATTTTGTTTTCGTTTTTTTTTTGTTGTTATTGTTGTTGTTTGTTGCTTTTTTCCATGAATATGCTACAGCTTTAAGGTGACACTCACTTTGTATTTCTGGATCATAGCAGAAAATGTTTTCATACCTTCTAGCATATTTCAACTGCTTACTCATGAATACATTTTGTTTTCCTATGAGAACTGTTTTTGAAATCATGCTTATAGAGTTAGCAATGAGGGTATTTTTAAAAAAATCAGTTTTGTCTTATGGTGCTGATAATAGATGTGAATAAAGATGTATGTTAAGTTTAAGACATCACCATTTTTTATTTCTGTTAAACAGAGTTTTAATGATAGTTCCCATGCTAAACTGAGCTTCAAAACTTTGATTAAATGTCACTCTTTGAAAAAGGGAACAGCTAGTGTGATTCCAACTGCAAGCAATTACACCATAGTAATCATATTAATCATATGTTTCTCAATGTAAGAATATCTCCACATGCAGGGGACAGTAAACATGTAGCCATAAAGAAAAGACATGAAAATAGAGCAGAAAACATGCATGTATGTCTACCCTTTTTTGTCATGCTCTTTGTTACTTTTTCTACATAACTGTTATATGCACCTGATGCTGATCCTTTGTCCAGTTTGTGATGTTTCTTGTTTCATTGCATTTGACTCCACAGCTATATTTGGCTCTGATACCATTTTCATCTTGAACATGCTGGTGTATTTACAGTTTTCTACCACTGCTTAGGCAGATGAACATCACATTATTCTAGACAGTATAATCTATTTGTGGAAACAGTATTTTAAAAAAAACTATATGTGTATTGACTGATGTTAAACACACTAGCATTTTTCTCCTCTATATCTGTACTGTCTGATGATGCTGTTGCCTGTGCCACATGCAGTTCGTGGAGAAGTGCCAGCAGAGACCTACTGGTGGACAGATGCACAGTTTCCACCTTACAATGATGGACAGATGTTGACTACAGCAACAGCTTATCTGTCACACCCTCTTCGAGCCTGGGTCAGGGTCAGAAATGTGCCTGCAGGTCGCATTATTCTGTATGATCTTCAAACATCCACTATTCGTGAGTGTTGTAGTCAGGATAGTAGCTTAAAGGCATCAAACATTGCCAGATGCTATCTAATACAGACGGCAGTTTAAAGGTATCAAACATTGCCACATACCAGCTAATATAGATGGAATAAGGGAACCTACTAAAGCTCTAATTTACTGGAGGTACTAGATCCTTAGAAACAACAAATATTTTGTAAAATTGTTTGTGACAAATACAAATAAGGTCTCAATAGACCAAGGGAAGTAACAAAAGAATAAATAGAGATTTGAAACAACATAACATTGCCTCCCTTAATGTGTGGCTAGCTATTTAAAATTTTAATAAATAAAGAAAATTTTATCCTAGATTCCGGTTAGCTAATGAAGACAGGTTGCAGTGGGGAGTGGGGGTTGGTTCTTCTACATGATATCCCCTAGATGCAGCGAATCACTCACAGCTCACGACCAACAAGTTATGAGACCATTCCTTTTTTGAATCACAATAAAGTGAATGGAATTAATCATCCCTTTGTTTTTCAGGGTCAGAAGTGTTGAAAGGTACACAGAGCACGGTCTACCCCAAGGTTCAGCCGCACCCACTAGGCCAGGCAGTGAGTTTTGCTGGGGTCGGAGAGCTCAACATTGTGAGTATGCACAGTGAGCCGTTGTACACGCTGATGAGAGATGGCAACAACCGCGCTCATTGCTTCTGCGCCATCTCCTCCAACGGTCTGCATCTGGCGGTCCTCACCAAATCCCTCGGCTTCTACTTCCTCGAGATTTTTCTGCTCGACTTCCGCTTACTGCAGTACACGCGGGCAGTGGAGTGCCACAAGCTCTGCAAGGACTTCAAGTGCAGCAGCACCCACAATGACCATGCCGAGTGCAAGTGGTCCCCCGACGGCAGTCACGTGGCCCTCAGCTCCTCTACTGGCCTGCTCCTCCTCGTGCACAAGACGCACGTGGAGAAGGTGCACAACGTGTGTCCCGACCTGCTGCACGCCAACCTCAGCACGGCGGCCTCCTACGACTTTGATCCCCGCCACAGGTTTTCACGCCTGGCTGTAGGGACAGTGGACGGCAAGCTGAGCCTGGTCAGTGCTGACTGCGATGACAAGCTGAGCCTGAAGGTGGTGCTCCTTCAGCGAGACACAAACAAGACGATGGACTGCGTGCAGTACAGTCCTGATGGCGCCTCCCTCGCTGTCTCGTTTCGAAATTTTTCTGTGAAGGTCTACGACGGCACTGACCTGACTGTGCTGCACAAGATCTGCATGGCGGACTTGTGCTCTAGGATGGTTCATCGCGTTGCCAGCAGCCCAGACCCGGCCATCATGCGGCTGTGCTTCACTAACGATGGCTGTTGCTTAGCGACCAGCTCCTGCGATGGCAAAGTCCGAGTCTGGGCTATTCCACGACTGCTGACACTGCAGGAAAACTGTCGTAAAGCGATTCTAAGCTGCACGCCTGTCTGGTTGATCAGAAAATGTGGACTACCACAGAAAATGCTGGACTTTCTTCTTCAGGAGTATGTCTGATATTGAATTTCTTCTCCCTCTGTTTAACCACGTGCCATGAATATCACATATCGAGTGAGAGTGACCATCTCCAGCACCTGGCGTGAGTCTTGTGTGCCAGCTCCACTTAGTGAAATAAAGTTCGTTACACACAGTGGAAAGACTGGGAACTCGCGGGAAGTTGACGGAAAATGTTGCTGCAGACTATTGGCTGGACCAGGAGGAGATGAAAGTAGTGAACCTGAGCCGAGTGTCTTAGCAGATTGCGAGGAACTGGTCAACATTCGCTTTTCATCTTTTTTTTTCAAAACCAGAATAGATTTTCTGTACAGAAGGAACGCACCCACGAACGCATCCATCAAATTGGTTTTTCATTTATATTCACTTTCATGGCACACTATACTGCGGATGTGTGCTGTCACTAGCCTGCCCTATACTATACTATAGCTGTACGCAGTTACTAGCGTGTCCTATACTATACATGCATGTACTATACTATACTGCGGATGTGTGCTGTCACTAGCCTGCCCTATACTATACTATAGCTGTACGCAGTTACTAGCGTGTCCTATACTATACATGCATGTACTATACTATACTGCGGATGTATGCAGTTACTAGTGTGTCCTATACTATACTGTGGCTGTATGCAGTTATATGTGTGTCCTATACTATACTATGGCTGTATGCAGTTACTAGTGTGTCCTATACTATACTATGGCTGTATGCAGTTATATGTGTGTCCTATACTATACTGTGGCTGTATGCAGTTATATGTGTGTCCTATACTATACTATGGCTGTATGCAGTTATATGTGAGTCCTATACTATACTATGGCTGTATGCAGTTATATGTGTGTCCTATACCATACTATGGCTGTCTGTAGTTATATGTGTGTCCTATACTATACTATGGCTGTATGCAGTTATATGTGTGTCCTATACCATACTATGGCTGTCTGTAGTTATATGTGTGTCCTATACTATACTGTGGCTGTATGCAGTTATATGTGTGTCCTATACTATACTGTGGCTATATGCAGTTATATGTGTGTCCTATACCATACTATGGCTGTATGCAGTTAAATGTGTGTCCTATACTATACTATAGCTGTATGCAGTTATATGTGTGTCCTATACTATACTATAGCTGTATGCAGTTACTAGTGTGTCCTATACTATACTATAGCTGTATGCAGTTATATGTGTGTCCTATACTATACTATGGCTGTATGCAGTTATATGTGTGTCCTATACTATACTATGGCTGTATGCAGTTACTAGTGTGTCCTATACTATACTATGGCTGTATGCAGTTATATGTGTGTCCTATACTATACTATGGCTGTATGCAGTTACTAGTGTGTCCTATAATATACTATGGCTGTATGCAGTTATATGTGTGTCCTATACTATACTATGGCTGTATGCAGTTATATGTGTGTCCTATACTATACTATGGCTGTATGCAGTTACTAGTGTGCCCTATACTATAGCGGGGCTGTATGCAGTTATATGTGTGTCCTATACTATACTATGGCTGTATGCAGTTATATGTGTGTCCTATACTATACTATGGCTGTATGCAGTTATATGTGTGTCCTATACCATACTATGGCTGTATGCAGTTATATGTGTGTCCTATACTATACTATGGCTGTATGCAGTTATATGTGTGTCCTATACTATACTATGGCTGTATGCAGTTACTAGTGTGTCCTATACTATACTATGGCTGTATGCAGTTATATGTGTGTCCTATACTATACTATGGCTGTATGCAGTTACTAGTGTGTCCTATACTATACTATGGCTGTATGCAGTTATATGTGTGTCCTATAATATACTATGGCTGTATGCAGTTATATGTGTGTCCTATACTATACTATGGCTGTATGCAGTTACTAGTGTGCCCTATACTATAGCGGGGCTGTATGCAGTTATATGTGTGTCCTATACTATACTATGGCTGTATGCAGTTATATGTGTGTCCTATACTATACTATGGCTGTCTGTAGTTATATGTGTGTCCTATACTATACTATGGCTGTATGCAGTTATATGTGTGTCCTATACTATACTATAGCTGTATGCAGTTATATGTGTGTCCTATACTATACTATGGCTGTATGCAGTTATATGTGTGTCCTATACTATACTATGGCTGTATGCAGTTACTAGTGTGTCCTATAATATACTATGGCTGTATGCAGTTATATGTGTGTCCTATACTATACTATGGCTGTATGCAGTTACTAGCGTGTCCTATACTATACTATGGCTGTATGCAGTTACTAGCGTGTCCTATACTATACATGCACGTACTATACTATACTGTGGCTGTATGCAGTGACATGTGTGCCCTATACTATACTGCGGATGTATGCAGTTACTAGTGTATCCTATACTATAATGTGGCTGTAAGCAGTTACTACCGTGTCCTATACTATACTATACTATACTGTGGCTGTAAACAGTTACTACCGTGTCCTATGCTATACTATACTGTGGCTGTAAACAGTTACTACCGTGTCCTATACTATAGTGTGGCTGTAAACAGTTTCTACCGTGTCCTATACTATAGTGTGGCTGTAAACAGTTACTACCGTGTCCTATACTATAGTGTGGCTGTAAACAGTTACTACCGTGTCCTATACTATAGTGTGGCTGTAAACAGTTTCTACCGTGTCCTATACTATCCAGTGGCTGTTAACAGTTACTAGTGTGTCCTATGCTATACTGTGGCTGTAAACAGTTACTAACGTGTCCTATACTATACTATGCTGTGGCTGTAAACAGTTACTACCGTGTCCTATACTATAGTGTGGCTGTAAACAGTTACTACCGTGTCCTATACTATAGTGTGGCTGTAAACAGTTACTACCGTGTCCTATACTATAGTGTGGCTGTAAACAGTTACTACCATGTCCTATACTATAGTGTGGCTGTAAACAGTTTCTACCGTGTCCTATACTATAGTGAGGCTGTAAACAGTTACTACCGTGTCCTATACTATCCAGTGGCTGTTAACAGTTACTACCGTGTCCTATACTATACTGTGGCTGTAAACAGTTACTACCGTGTCCTATACTATAGTGTGGCTGTAAACAGTTACTACCGTGTCCTATGCTATACTGTGGCTGTAAACAGTTACTACCGTGTCCTATGCTATACTGTGGCTGTAAGCAGTTACTAAGTGTGTCCTATACTATAGCGGGACTGTAAGCAGTTACTAGTGTGTCCTATACTATAGCGGGACTGTAAGCAGTTACTAGCGTGTTCTATACTATAGCGGGACTGTAAGCAGTTACTAGCGTGTCCTATACTATAGCGGGACTGTAAGCAGTTACTTGTGTGCCCTATACTATAGCGGGACTGTAAGCAGTTACTAGTGTGTCCTATACTATAGCGGGGCTGTAAGCATTTACTAGCGTGTCCTATACTATAGCGGGACTGTAAGCAGTTACTCGTGTGTCCTATACTATAGCGGGACTGTAAGCAGTTACTAGTGTGTCCTATACTATAGCGGGGCTGTAAGCATTTACTAGCGTGTCCTATACTATAGCGGGACTGTAAGCAGTTACTCGTGTGTCCTATACTATAGCGGGACTGTAAGCAGTTACTAGTGTGTCCTATACTATAGCGGGGCTGTAAGCAGTTACTAGTGTGTCCTATAATGTACTATACTGTGGCTGTAAGCAGTTAGATGTGTGTCCTGTACTATAGCGGGGCTGTAAACAGTTAGATGTGTGTCCTGTACTATAGCGGGGCTGTAAGCAGTTAGATGTGTGTCCTGTACTATAGCGGGGCTGTAACAGTTAGATGTGTGTCCTGTACTATAGCGGGGCTGTACACAGTTAGATGTGTGTCCTGTACTATATCGGGGCTGTACACAGTTAGATGTGTGTCCTGTACTATAGCGGGGCTGTACACAGTTAGATGTGTGTCCTGTACTATAGCGGGGCTGTAAGGAGTTACTAGTGTGTCCTATACTATAGCGGGGCTGTAAGCAGTTACTAGTGTGTCCTGTACTATAGCGGGGCTGTAAGCAGTTACTAGTGTGTCCTGTACTATAGCGGGGCTGTAAGCAGTTACTAGTGTGTCCTATACTATAGCGGGGCTGTAAGCAGTTACTAGTGTGTCCTATACTATAGCGGGGCTGTAAGCAGTTACTAGTGTGTCCTATACTATAGCGGGGCTGTAAGCAGTTACTAGTGTGTCCTGTACTATAGCGGGACTGTAAACAGTTACTCGTGTGTCCTATACTATAGCGGGACTGTAAGCAGTTACTAGTGTGCCCTATACTATAGCGGGGCTGTAAGCAGTTACTAGTGTGTCCTATAATATACTATACTGTGGCTGTAAACAGTTAGATGTGTGTCCTGTACTATAGCGGGGCTGTAAATAGTTAGATGTGTGTCCTGTACTATAGCGGGGCTGTAAGCAGTTACTAGTGTGTCCTGTACTATAGCGGGACTGTAAACAGTTACTACCGTGTCCTATACTATAGTGTGGCTGTAAACAGTTACTACCATGTCCTATACTATAGTGTGGCTGTAAACAGTTTCTACCGTGTCCTATACTATAGTGAGGCTGTAAACAGTTACTACCGTGTCCTATACTATCCAGTGGCTGTTAACAGTTACTACCGTGTCCTATACTATACTGTGGCTGTAAACAGTTACTACCGTGTCCTATACTATAGTGTGGCTGTAAACAGTTACTACCGTGTCCTATGCTATACTGTGGCTGTAAACAGTTACTACCGTGTCCTATGCTATACTGTGGCTGTAAGCAGTTACTAAGTGTGTCCTATACTATAGCGGGACTGTAAGCAGTTACTAGTGTGTCCTATACTATAGCGGGACTGTAAGCAGTTACTAGCGTGTTCTATACTATAGCGGGACTGTAAGCAGTTACTAGCGTGTCCTATACTATAGCGGGACTGTAAGCAGTTACTTGTGTGCCCTATACTATAGCGGGACTGTAAGCAGTTACTAGTGTGTCCTATACTATAGCGGGGCTGTAAGCATTTACTAGCGTGTCCTATACTATAGCGGGACTGTAAGCAGTTACTCGTGTGTCCTATACTATAGCGGGACTGTAAGCAGTTACTAGTGTGTCCTATACTATAGCGGGGCTGTAAGCAGTTACTAGTGTGTCCTATAATGTACTATACTGTGGCTGTAAGCAGTTAGATGTGTGTCCTGTACTATAGCGGGGCTGTAAACAGTTAGATGTGTGTCCTGTACTATAGCGGGGCTGTAAACAGTTAGATGTGTGTCCTGTACTATAGCGGGGCTGTAAACAGTTAGATGTGTGTCCTGTACTATAGCGGGGCTGTACACAGTTAGATGTGTGTCCTGTACTATAGCGGGGCTGTACACAGTTAGATGTGTGTCCTGTACTATAGCGGGGCTGTACACAGTTAGATGTGTGTCCTATACTATAGCGGGGCTGTAAGCAGTTACTAGTGTGCCCTATACTATAGCGGGGCTGTAAGCAGTTACTAGTGTGTCCTATAATATACTATACTGTGGCTGTAAACAGTTAGATGTGTGTCCTGTACTATAGCGGGGCTGTAAACAGTTACATGTGTGTCCTGTACTATAGCGGGGCTGTAAATAGTTAGATGTGTGTCCTGTACTATAGCGGGGCTGTAAACAGTTACTAGTGTGTCCTGTACTATAGCAAGGTTGTAAACAGTTACATGTGTGTCCTGTACTATAGCAAGGTTGTAAACAGTTAGATGTGTGTCCTGTACTATAGCAGGGCTGTAAACAGTTACTAGTGTGTCCTGTACTATAGCAAGGCTGTAAATAGTAACATGCGTGTCCTGTGGCTGTAAGCAAACACTATCCTGTCCTATATTCTACCATAGCTGTAAGAAGCTACATGCGTGTCTTATAGTATAACGGTCTTTGTTTGTCCATCAGATGGCTTGAAGACTAGACAATCTACAGCTTGCAATGCACAGATGCCAGGTTCTAAGCATCTGAAGTATTTTCACCCCTCACATCGAAAGCTGTGCTATATTTAGAACTAGTAAAATAAGCCACTTGTAAGGCGCAATCAAAACCTGTATTACTTTTAACAGACTTTTCTTTAAAGACAAGTCTTCTTGCAATCAAAGTAACAGAGCACCCGGTGAGTTGAAGCATGGACGTGTATAAATACGTGCTAATATAAGTTCGTGGTTAAAGGAAAAGAATTTTAAATTCCTATACACATTCGTTCCAAAAGTCATCAGAGACCCATCCCGGAATGTGCCTGTCAAGAAAAATCGACTGTTAATTGAGTCTCCAGGGTCAGCCCTCCCGTGAGGTGAAGTGAAGTCTGTGTGTGCCTAGCACTAACCCCTTCCCCATTAATAATCCCGCCTGCCACGAGCAAATAATCTCCCCCTGTCAACTGTGGGGGGAACTCTCTAAAGACAGACCATCTCTTGCCTTGAGGCCAACGTGAAGAGTTACAAAGATCCAAGTTAGTCTTCTTCAAGACTCCTCAACTCATACCCTGTCCTTTGACTGGCTAATCCCCCTTGTGCTGCAGTGTGACTGCTTGCTCCCCCGGGGTGGCCGTGGGATGAGGTAATTGAAAAGAACCGCTCCCGTGTACCCGCTTTATCTAGGTCTAGGTCCGGGTACAGTTTGCATCAACCACAGCCATCCTATAACCTGTGAACAAAGTCTACTCCAGTCTACTGTCCTTTGAAAAGATGGACTAAAGCTGTGTATTCAATGTTAGAAGTCTCGGGAACATTTCTGTCTTCAGTTATGAAAGCGATGTTGTGCCACCCGGTAGTCAGGGGCTACAGAACATGTAAGAAAAGTGGAACACACTTCCTGGAAGGGAAGGAATTTCTAGCGGAGGGTGGATCCCCAGCAAACCTTGGATGACTTCAAACAATAATCATTGATTCGTCTCTTTGTGTCGCGCGTGTCATTGGCTCCAGGGGTTTGCCATCTTTTCCCTCTTCATCATGTCGGACCGTAGGTTAAGGCCTTAGCAACCTACTCGCTGCTTTCCTTTAATTACTTTTTGTCCGCCTGCTTTCATTCCACACCACTGCACTCGTCCCTAACATGAAAGACGAAAACAACACGAGCCCTCCTCTACCTGCTTATCGCTGATATAATATCAACTACAAAACAGCTTTCCACCCGTGGTATCTCTGATTAGTTGGCAAACAATCAGGCCTCAATCAATACTCGAAATATTATGAGTATGTATGGAATCCTCTAGACATTGCGGTGTTGGATGGTTGCGAATTATAAGAGCTCACCATGTACCCTAGTGGGTACCCTGACATGGAAACTGTTACAGATGAGATACTGCGACAAACTAACATCTCACTGACTGGATGTTGTGACAAACTTACAGAAATGGTTACTGTGACGTATCTCAACGGTTACAGATTGAATACTGTGACGTATCTCTACTGATACATATTGAATATTCTGACATATCTCTACAGTTTCAGATTGAATATTCTGACATACTTCAACTGTTACAGATTGAATACTGTGACGTATCTCTACTGATACATATTGAATATTCTGACATATCTCTACAGTTTCAGATTGAATATTCTGACATACTTCAACTGTTACAGATTGAATACTGTGACGTATCTCTACTGATACATATTGAATATTCTGACATATCTCTACAGTTTCAGATTGAATATTCTGACATACTTCAACTGTTACAGATTGAATACTGTGACGTATTTCAACTGTTACAGATTGAATATTGTGACATACTTCAACTGTTACAGATTGAATACTGTGACGTATCTCTACTGATACATATTGAATATTCTGACATGTCTCTACTGTTTCAGATTGAATATTCTGACATACTTGAACTGTTACAGATTGAATACTGTGACGTATTTCAACTGTTACAGATTGAATATTCTGACATCAACTATTACCAGTCGAATACTCTGACATACTTCAACTGTTACCAATCGAGTACTCTGACATATCTCTACTGTTACAGATGAATACAGAACTTTGAATCTTTCGTTATTTAAATTGTTCACGTGTTGCGATTACACTTATTAAGACACTTTGCATACAAATGAGATGTGTGAGAATATTCAATCTGTAACAGTAGAGATATGTGAAAATATTCAATCTGTAACAGTAGAGATATGTGAGAGTATTCAATCTGTAACAGTAGAGATATGTGAGAATATTCAATCTGTAACAGTAGAGATATGTGAGAATATTCAATCTGTAACAGTAGAGATATGTGAGAATATTCAATCTGTAACAGTAGAGATATGTGAGAATATTCAATCTGTAACAGTAGAGATAAGTTTCAAACGTGCACCAAAGTCTAGCAAACAAAGTCGTTTCTTGAAGAATCTCAACAAAAAAATAATGTCTCAATTTTATAATCGATTAAATAAGCAAAATGTGAATGTAAAGGCAACAATAGTAATAGTAATTACCTGCTCGACCCAGAAATAACTTTATTTGCAAAACAAAAAAAACACACATGATAATGCAACTTAGATATCAAAACACAACAAAGATATGAATACATAACATAGATATATATGCACAACATAGATATGAATACTTAACATAGATATGAATGCACAGCATAGACATGAAGTTACAACATAGATATGAATACACAACATAGATATCAAGTTACATCATAGATATGAATACATAACATGGATATGAATGCACAGCATAGATATGAATACACAACCGAGTTATGAATATACAACCGAGATATGAATATACAACAGAGATATCAATATACAACAAAGATATCAATACACAACCGAGATATGAATATACAACAGAGATATGAATATACAACAGAGATATCAATACACAACCGAGATATCAATATACAACAGAGATATCAATATACAACCGAGATATCAGTATACAACCGAGATATCAATATACAACCGAGATATGAATATACAACAGAGATATCAATATACAACAAAGATATCAATATACAACCGACATATGAATATACAACAGAGATATCAATACACAACCGAGATATAAATATACAACAGAGATATCAATACACAACCGAGATATGAATATACAACAGAGATATCAATACACAACCGAGATATGAATATACAACAGAGATATCAATACACAACCGAGATATCAATATACAACAGAGATATCAATATACAACCGAGATATCAGTATACAACCGAGATATCAATATACAACCGAGATATGAATATACAACAGAGATATCAATATACAACAAAGATATCAATATACAACCGACATATGAATATACAACAGAGATATCAATACACAACCGAGATATAAATATACAACAGAGATATCAATACACAACCGAGATATGAATATACAACAGAGATATCAATACACAACCGAGATATGAATATACAACAGAGATATCAATACACAACCGAGATATGAATATACAACAAAGATATCAATATACAACCGAGATATCAATATACAACCGAGATATCAGTATACAACCGAGATATGAATATACAACAGAGATATCAATATACAACCGAGATATGAATATACAACAGAGATATGAATATACAACAAAGATATCAATATACAACCGAGATATGAATATACAACAGAGATATCAATACACAACCGAGATATAAATATACAACAGAGATATCAATACACAACCGAGATATGAATATACAACAGAGATATCAATACACAACCGAGATATGAATATACAACAGAGATATCAATACACAACAGAGATATGAATATACAACAGAGATATCAATATACAACAAAGATATCAATATACAACCGAGATATGAATATACAACAGAGATATCAATACACAACCGAGATATACATATACAACAGAGATATCAATACACAACCGAGATATGAATATACAACAGAGATATCAATACACAACAGAGATATGAATATACAACAGAGATATCAATACACAACCGAGATATGAATATACAACAGAGATATCAATACACAACCGAGATATGAATATACAACAGAGATATGAATATACAACATAGATATGAATACGCAACATAGATATGAATACGCAACAGAGATATGAATATACAACAGAGATATGAATACGCAACATAGATATGAATATACAACAGAGATATGAATACGCAACATAGATATGAATATACAACAGAGATATGAATACGCAACATAGATATGAATATACAACAGATATATCAATACACAACAGAGATATGAATACGCAACATAGATATGAATATACAACAGATATATCAATACACAACAGAGATATGAATACGCAACATAGATATGAATATACAACAGAGATATGAATACGCAACATAGATATGAATATACAACAGATATATCAATACACAACAGAGATATGAATACGCAACATAGATATGAATATACAACAGATATATCAATACACAACAGAGATATGAATACGCAACATAGATATGAATATACAACAGAGATATGTACAACAACATAGACATGAATATACAACAGAGATATGAATACGCAACATAGATACGAATATACAACAGAGATATGTACAACATAGATAGGAATATACAACAGAGATATGAATACACAACCGAGATATGAATATACAACAGAGATGTCAATATATAACATAGATATCAATATACAACCGAGATATCAATATAGAATATACAACCGAGATATGAATATACAACAGAGATATGTAGAACAACATAGATATGAATATTCAACAGAGATATGAATACACAACCGAGATATCAATATACAACAGAGATATACAACAGAGATATGAATATACAACAGAGAGATGAAAATAAATATAAAACAGAGATATTAATGTACAACAGAGATATGAATATACAACAGAGATATGTACAACAACATAGATATGAATACACAACCGAGATATCAATATACAACAGAGATATGAATACACAACAGAGATATCAATATAGAATATACAAGAGAGATATGAATACACAACAGAGATATAAATATAGAATATACAACAGAGATATGAATATACAAGAGAGATATGAATACACAAGAGAGATATAAATATACAAGAGAGATATGAATACACAACAGAGATATCAATATAGAATATACAAGAGAGATATGAATACACAAGAGAGATATGAATACACAACGGAGATATAAATATAAATTACTACGCACAGCACGAACTACTTTGGCAGTGGAGAGTGTCTTCACATAAAGTGTGTTCTGTACACCACACGTTCTGTCTCCCTTCCTCCGTCACTGCTATCCCTTTATCACTCCATCTCTCCATCCTTCCATGGTGCTATGCCTCATCATCACCATCCTCTTCAGTGATGACTGTGCTTTATGCTCATCCTCCCCATTGGCAAAAGTGTCATCTTTGTTTCTTCACGCCTCATCTGGTGTAGTTGGCAATCACACATCCCTGAAGATCATGGTCCTATTATGCTTGATGGCAAGTCATTACAATCATGCTTGATGGCAAGTCATTACAATCGTGCTTGATGGCAAGTCATTACAATCGTACTTGATGGTGGCAAGTCATTACAATCGTGCTTGATGGTGGCAAGTCAATCATGATTCTTAGAAGTCACTACAATCGTGCTTGATGGCAAGTCATTACAATCATGCTTGATGGCAAGTCATTACAATCATGCTTGATGGCAAGTCATTACAATCGTACTTGATGGTGGCAAGTCATTACAATCGTGCTTGATGGTGGCAAGTCAATCATGATTCTTAGAAGTCACTACAATCATGCTTGATGGCAAGTCATTACAATCATGCTTGATGGCAAGTCATTACAATCATGCTTGATGGCAAGTCCTTACAATCGTACTTGATGGCAAGTCAATCATGCTTGATGGCAAGTCATTACAATCGTGTCTTATTTTACATCATCGGCGATGCCGTCTGATGTTTATCGCCCACACGAGTCCCTTAGTGCACGTGGCTGTGTGGTGACCCTTGACTCCAGGCACCAAACATCTCGTCACACCGAAAGACCTTCTCTCAGGCGGGGCGGGCGCTCGTTGTGCCGCAGGGCAAACTGGGATTGGTGGGACAAGGTCCTGCCTGCCAGCCTTTCCCCCACTTTCGTCCAGAAAACTTTCAGTTAGTGAACAACACACGGCGGTGCCAGAAGGTAGGCCTCCTTTGAGTAGTAATAATTATGTGACGATTATTATTATTATTATTATTATTATTGCGTCTTTCCCGACCATCAAGGCGTGGTCAATGCACTTTGGAAATACAATTTTTATGTTTTTAATATTTTAAACTGGCAGAGTTCTCAGTTCCCAATACAGTGGTATCTTGAGATACGAGTTTAATTCGTTCCGTGACCGAGCTCGTAACTCAATCAGCTCGTATCTCAAACGAATCATTCCCATTTAAAATAACTGAAATAGAATTAATCCGTTCCAGCGCCGAGAAAATTTCCAAAGTATCTTTCACCCACAACAGCAGAAGTTTCTCAATTTCTTCATTGATATTTGTCCTTAACTGGGTCAGAATTTTTGTTCCTTTCGCTGGATTTGCACCTTTGATGGCATCCTTTTGTTTAAGGGTGGTGCAAATTGTGGATGTACTGCGGTCGTACATTTTGGCAAGATCCACCACTCGTACACCACGCTCATGCTTTTCTATTGTTTTGTTTTTTTTTGCTTTATTTCCATCATTCTCTTCTTCTTCTCACCACTGTCCTTTTCGTTCACTTTCTTCGGCCCCATCGTAGCACACGAAAAAGTTAGTTTAAAACTGCGAAAATGATGCAAAAACGAGCAGAACGCACGAAATACGACTCAACTCTGTGGGTAACACGCGAGAAAGGACGAGACGACGCCGTGACGATGTCGTGATGCTGAGATCCGAGCGCCCGACGAGGCAACTTCCCAAATTATGGGTCGACTTCTCGAATGGCCGCCGGCTCGTATCTCAGAAATCAGCTCGGATCTCATACAAGAAATTGGCCCGAGTAGCTGCTCGTATCTCAACAAACTCGTATGCCGAGCAGCTCGTATCTCAAGTTACCATTGTATTCCATGACCCCTCATACTCTCAGTTCTTTTCTCTCAACACTCTTGTCCATCTCTCTCTCTCTCTCTCTCTCTCTCTCTCTCGCTCTCTCGTACATATACACAGGTCACAGGTCAAAAGGGTTACGTTGAGAAATGTTTCGTTAGCGACGCTTAGCCTGTTTATCGGAAACTAAGGATGTTGCGTTGGGCGAATTTGAGCGACTAGGCGCCATTTTCTGATAAGTTCTAGACTCTGTTTTTATCTTTTTTTATTTATAAACTGCCAAGAACTGGGCAGTTATCTACCTTTGACGTGGATTTGGACAACGCCGTCGGGTGGAAATGTGGTAATGTGCACTCAGCATCTCGTACTCACAAAGAGAATGTCACATGTAAGATCTATTGATTTCCTACCAATACTTGAAATGCAAAGCTCTATGTCCATTTTACAAGACTTCCTTAACTATCCACAGTTATGACAAAAGTTCTGTGACAATCCCAGATGAGCCTAGTGTCACATTCTACAGTGTGCTTACATATCTTCTTCATTGGTCCCTCGGAACAGGCGTAACCAGGGCAACTTTGATTGTTACAGCGAATGTAACTAAAAACAGCCTAAAGTGTTGGCCAAGCTGGCTCCTGTTACCAAGGTTACAGCTTAGTTTACCGAGATGAACACAGTTAGTTTGGTCAAGACTGCTGGGCACAGTAACACCGGAACAACACCACACCCAAGTGGCACAAACATTCTTTTTTCATTCGCTCATCACAGTGTGCCCAGAGCAAAGCCGTTAACTCTAACAGATTGATAAAACTGATAAAGAAATGATAGTTGTGGACAATAAACTCACACTCTGGTCTGAGAACTGAACACATTTTGAGTATTGACTGTTATGGCTAGAAACAGGCGTCACACAAGCCATTGAAATGTGAGTACATCAGACGGTTGTTAACTGGTCAGTGAATGATATCATCTCGGGGACAGATTATCGAATGCAAAAGGCTAATTGTGTGGAGGTAGCTGACATGTACTGAAAAAAACGTCCATACTCTAGCAAATGAAAAATGAGAGACTAGAGAACATACCTGAAATCTTCAGGCGGCTTTGCTACTGGTGTTGCTGTTATTCGTTCTTTAATAAGACAAAAGTTTATTGACATCAATGCAGTAAAATAATATTATAAAATTGAAAGTCAACTGTAAACACCAACAGTCATGTAACTCAGTATCAAGGCACACAGGGTCGCCAGAAAATAAGAGAACTATTTGTCCACATTAACCAGTCAACAAGAGGCCCAAACAGACAAAGAGCGATACAGTCTGTCATTCATTTCATCTAAGTTCAAACTGTCTGTCAGTCAGTCTCTTGCTCAAGTCAAACAGTTTTCTCTTGTTGCCTGCGATGTCGTCTGCAAAGATAAGGTGGACTTGTGCTTCCGCCTATGAAAATTGAAGTGTGAAGGATTTCACGCATGGTGTTTTCCAACAAGATGCTAAACGGTGAGAGAGGACACCCTTGATGTCTACAGTCATGTGAAAGAAAGCTCTCACTCGCTTTTCCAGCAGTACTGTGCTCGTTGACCTCTTATACAACACTTTGATGAACGAGACCCTCTTCGATGTTGACCTTTTGCATTACATACCACAGCCCCTTACTGCCAGACTGTCAAACGAACAAGAAGATGTTGAGGAGCTGAGGTGATAGGGAGCACCCTTGACACACCCTGCTGTGGACTGTGGTACCAAAGTAAGTTTAGTTCAGTACTGCGCTCCTTCAGCTCCTGTAACCACTTTCCTGACTTGGACAACACCCTCTTCCAAGTTGAATCACAGGCCACAGACCTTCGTGTCAGACTGTCAACAGCCTTTTACAAGTCGATGAAATTGTGATAGAGTCCTGCTGATGCTGAAGATGTGTCGCCATCAGGATGTTCAGCTGTGATCCTGTCTGGTCTGAAGCTAGAATGTTCTTCTGCCAGCAGCTCCTCAGCGGTGGTGTTGATGCCATTCTGTTATTTGTTTTGCCACGGAGTTGTGTCAATACTCTTCTTGTTTTTGTTTGTCAAAAATTGTAATCATGTCGTTGTCAATATTTCCTAGTCTCTGTTTGTGAATTGTCCTTGTGGATCAATAAAGTTGTATTGTGAGAAGTTGATTCTTATGTCGACACTTCTCTTGTCTTCGTCTGTCAAAACTCTACTTCTCTTCTCATCGTCTTTTGTCAAACAATTTTGTTATTCTCATCTTCGTTCTTCTCTTTTTTTATCTGCAGAGCCTGTAGCATACTTCCCTATTTCTTCTGTCTCACCTGTGACGTGTCTCACCTGTGACGTGTTCCTATTTTACCTGCAACACGGGAGACGTGTGTCTGACAATCTCCGGTAGTGGTGCCACAGGGTGTGCAACTGGCCAATGGCACCAGGTGGACCGGACAGCGTGATGTGTTGCTTTCGTGTCTTCTTTCCCCTCCTCCTCCTCCTCCTAGTGTCCGCAGCGGCCGCTGACTGCCCCAGCGGCTGCACGTGCGATGTCGCCAAGAAGTCCGTGAGGTGCACCCAGGTCGGCGCCTTCCCTGTCGGGATTGACGTGACGACGGAGAGTCTGACCATCACCGGCAACTACTCCATGCCCCTGGGGCTTCGTCACGTGACCAACACCGACTTGCAGCCCCTCAGCGCCCTCAAAACCCTCGTCATTACCCACACGCTGCTCGAGTCCATCGACGACGAAGTCTTCCAGGTGAGAATGTCCGCTGGAGTGCAGACTCCTTCTGTTCTCTACAGTCTTAGTTCTCTCTGCTATCTACGTCATCGTCTGCTGCTGTTGTCCACAAACTGGCGAGTGTGCAGTTTATCATTTGTTGTTATCTATGTACTAACAGATCTCCATTTCATCACAGGCTGCTGTTACCCCGAAACTGGCGAGTCTCTGGTTCATCAGTAGACTGGTTGCTTGATGTCTCATAGACAGTAGGCTGGCAGCTTGATGTCTCATAGACAGTAGACTGGTTGCTTGATGTCTCATAGATAGTAGACTGGCTGCTTGATGTCTAGTAGACAGTAGACTGGCTGCTTGATGTCTCATAGACAGTAGACTGGTTGCTTGATGTCTCATAGATAGTAGACTGGCTGCTTGATGTCTGGTAGACAGTAGACTGGCTGCTTGATGTCTGGTAGACAGTAGACTGGTTGCTTGATGTCTCATAGACAGTAGACTGGCTGCTTGATGTCTCGTAGACAGTAGACTGGTTGCTTGATGTCTCATAGACAGTAGACTGGCTGCTTGATGTCTCATAGACAGTAGACTGGTTGCTTGATGTCTCATAGATAGTAGACTGGCTGCTTGATGTCTCGTAGACAGTAGACTGGCTGCTTGATGTCTCCTAGACAGTAGACTGGCTGCTTGATGTCTCCTAGACAGTAGACTGGCTGCTTGATGTCTCCTAGACAGTAGACTGGCTGCTTGATGTCTCGTAGACAGACTGGCTGCTTGATGTCTAGTAGACAGTAGACTGGCTGTTTGATGTCTCCTAGACAGTAGACTGGCTGCTTGATGTCTAGTAGACAGTAGACAGTAGACTGGCTGCTTGATGTCTAGTAGACAGTAGACAGTAGACTGGCTGCTTGATGTCTAGTAGACAGTAGACAGTAGACTGGCTGCTTGATGTCTAGTAGACAGTAGACAGTAGACTGGCTGCTTGATGTCTCCTAGACAGTAGACTGGCTGCTTGATGTCTAGTAGACAGTAGACAGTAGACTGGCTGCTTGATGTCTCCTAGACAGTAGACTGGCTGCTTGATGATGTCTAGTAGACAGTAGACTGGCTGCTTGATGATGTCTAGTAGACAGTAGACTGGCTGCTTGATGTCTCCTAGACATCAAGTATGTCGTTTAATCGTCATAAATACCACCTACACTGACGAGGTAAACTACCAATATGGCGTTCTCTGACCTTATGACCCTTCGTAATAAAATACAACATCCGGCAAAATCAATGTTGCTGATAAAACTTTCCTATGACTGATGTCGCTTGCAGGGGCTAACGAGCCTGATGTCCTTAGACCTCACCTTCAACCGTGTGAGCAAACTGGGGAAGGAGGTGTTCCAACCTCTCACCTCCCTGTTATTTTTGTACCTGACAGGTAAGTGTGAGCTGTCTTGACAACTTCTATATTCATACCTAGTAATATAGACAAGATAAGATAGAGACGCCTTGTTTAATACACTCAACAGATAAGACTGAGAAAGAGCCGTGTGTCTTCTCTCTACCACCCTGCGCCTCGCAACAACAGACGATACATGTACATCTACAAGCTGATACACGGCAGGTGTACAACATGTACATCTATAACCTGATACACGGCAGGTGCACAACATCTACAAGATGGTACACGGCAGGTGTACAACATGTACATCTACAAGCTGATACACGGCAGGTGTACAACATGTACATCTATAACCTGATACACGGCAGGTGCACAACATCTACAAGATGATACACGGCAGGTGTACAACATGTACATCTACAAGCTGATACACGGCAGGTGTACAACATGTACATCTATAACCTGATACACGGCAGGTGTACAACATCTACAAGATGGTACACGGCAGGTGTACAACATGTACATCTACAAGCTGATACACGGCAGGTGTACAACATGTACATCTATAACCTGATACACGGCAGGTGTACAACATCTACAAGATGGTACACGGCAGGTGTACAACATGTACATCTACAAGCTGATACACGGCAGGTGTACAACATGTACATCTATAACCTGATACACGGCAGGTGCACAACATCTACAAGATGGTACACGGCAGGTGTACAACATGTACATCTACAAGCTGATACACGGCAGGTGTACAACATGTACATCTATAACCTGATACACGGCAGGTGTACAACATGCACATCTACAACCTGATACACGGCAGGTGTACAACATCTACAAGCTGATACACGGCAGGTGTAAAACATGTACATCTACAACCTGATACACGGCAGGTATACAACATGTACATCTACAACCTGATATACGGCAGGTGTACAATATGTACATCTACAGCCTGATACACGGCAGGTGTACAACATGTACATCTACAACCTGATACACGGCAGGTGTACAACATGTACATCTACAACCTGATACACGGCAGGTGTACAACATGTACATCTACAACCTGATACACGGCAGGTGTACAACATCTACAACCTGACACACGGCAGGTATACAACATCTACAACCTGACACACGGCAGGTATACAACATCTACAAGCTGATACACGGCAGGTGTACAACATATGCAACCTGATACACGGCAGGTGTACAACATCTACAACCTGACACACGGCAGGTGTACAACATCTACAAGCTGATACACGGCAGGTGTACAACATATGCAACCTGATACACGGCAGGTGTACAACATCTACAACCTGACACACGGCAGGTGTACAACATCTACAAGCTGATACACGGCAGGTGTACAACATATACAAGCTGATACACGGCAGGTGTACAACATCTACAACCTGATACACATTAGATGTTTATAAAAGCTCGTCTGTACCTCATCCTTATCGTTGTCTGTCTTTCTGTTTCTTCGTGTGCTACACGTGAGCCGACTTTTGTATCACGTGTTTAGTTCCTGCTCCTACATGAGCGTGATAATGTTCTGTATAAATTACACAAGTTGTTGTTGTTGTTGTTGTTATTATTTACTCTGTGTTGACGTACTATGTACGAATGTACTTTGTAGTAATCTACCATTTCCGCTGGTGTACCTCTCGGGTAAAGTTAGAACAGCTTTGGTATGCTGCTGACCTCTACTCACACAGCAAGCGTGCGCCTGCTGACAGTCACAGTCTTTTCACACCAGTGTTGTACCTCACGTCACAGTCTTTTCACACCAGTGTTGTACCTCACGTCACAGTCTTTTCACACCAGTGTTGTACCTCACGTCACATTCTTTTCACACCAGTGTTGTACCTCACGTCACAGTCTTTTCACACCAGTGTTGTACCTCACGTCACATTCTTTTCACACCAGTGTTGTACCTCACGTCACAGTCTTTTCACACCAGTGTTGTACCTCACGTCACAGTCTTTTCACACCAGTGTTGTACCTCACGTCACAGTCTTTTCACACCAGTGTTGTACCTCACGTCACAGTCTTTTCACACCAGTGTTGTACCTCACGTCACATTCTTTTCACACCAGTGGTGTCACATTCTATTCCAGTAGTGCTCTACCTCACGTCACATTCTATTCCAAGCAGTGTTGTACCTCACGTCACATTCTATTTTCAGCAGTGCTCTATCTCACGTCACATTCTATTCCAAGTAGTGTTGTACCTCACGTCACATTCTATTTGCAATAGTGTTGAACCTCACGTCACATTCTATTTGCAATAGTGTTGAACCTCACGTCACATTCTATTTGCAAAGTGTTGAACCTCACGTCACATTCTATTTGCAACAGTGTTGTATCACATGTCACATTCTATTCCAAGTAGTGTTGTACCTCACGTCACATTCTATTTTCAGCAGTGCTCTACCTCACGTCACATTCTATTTCCAGCAGTGCTCTACCTCACGTCACATTCTTTTTTCAGCAGTGCTCTATCTCACGTCACATTCTATTTCCAGCAGTGCTCTACCTCACGTCACATTCTATTTCCAGCAGTGCTCTACCTCACGTCACATTCTTTTTTCAGCAGTGCTCTATCTCACGTCACATTCTATTTCCAGCAGTGCTCTACCTCACGTCACATTCTATTTCCAGCAGTGCTCTACCTCACGTCACATTCTTTTTTCAGCAGTGCTCTACCTCACGTCACATTCTATTTCCAGCAGTGCTCTACCTCACGTCACATTCTATTTCCAGCAGTGCTCTACCTCACGTCACATTCTATTTGCAACAGTGTTGTATCTCACGTCACATTCTTTTTTCAGCAGTTCTCTATCTCACGTCACATTCTTTTTCAGCAGTGCTCTATCTCACGTCACATTCTTTTTTCAGCAGTGCTCTATCTCACGTCACATTCTATTTCCAGCAGTGCTCTACCTCACGTCACATTCTATTTCCAGCAGTGCTCTACCTCACGTCACATTCTATTTGCAACAGTGTTGTATCTCACGTCACATTCTATTCCAAGCAGTGTTGTACAAATGTTGTAAGAGCAAACCCTGAGTATATCCTACAGTAAAGATGTCCGACATTGTGGCTGTACAGTAAAGATGTCCGACATTGTGGCTGTACAGTAAAGATGTCCGACATTGTGGCTGTACAGTAAAGATGTCCGACATTGTGGCTGTACAGTAAAGATGTCCGACATTGTGTCTGTACAGTAAAGATGTCCGACATTGTGGCTGTACAGTAAAGATGTCCGACATTGTGTCTGTACAGTAAAGATGTCCGACATTGTGGCTGTACAGTAAAGATGTCCGACATTGTGTCTGTACAGTAAAGATGTCCGACATTGTGGCTGTACAGTAAAGATGTCCGACATTGTGGCTGTACAGTAAAGATGTCCGACATTGTGGCTGTACAGTAAAGATGTCCGACATTGTGTCTGTACAGTAAAGATGTCCGACATTGTGGCTGTACAGTAAAGATGTCCGACATTGTGGCTGTACAGTAAAGATGTCCGACATTGTGTCTGTACAGTAAAGATGTCCGACATTGTGGCTGTACAGTAAAGATGTCCGACTTTGTGGCTCTACAGGAAATGGCGGGTTAGACATCCCGGCCTCGTCTTTTCAAGATCTCCACAATCTCAAAGGTCTCTACATGGGCAGCCTCGGCTTGGATCACCTTGATCCCGAGCTATTTACAAACCTGGGGAACCTCAGCTACCTTGACCTTTCTGACAACTACCTGAAGGAGCTGCCGGATGGTGTAGCCAGCGACAAGTGGCTCCCTCGCCTGCAGGTGCTGGACCTTAGCTTCAACCACCTGACTACCCTCAAGGACACGATAGCGCCGTTAATATCCAGGGTGAACAGGGTAAGTCACATAGGTAAACCGGGAGATGTGCCCAGCGTGAACAGGGTAATGAGTTCAGAGTAAAGATGGTAATGAGTAGCGAGTAAGAAGGGTATTTAGTCTAGAATATACCGGGTAATTATTTCAGAATAAATAGAGCAATGAGTACACATTCAACAGGGTAGTTAGTCTAGAGTAAACGTGTTAATGAATCGGGGGTAATCAGGGTAATGGGTACAGAGTAAACACGGTAATGAGTCCAGGCAAAGAAAGTAATGGGTCTATAGTAAACATGGTAATGAGTCGAGGCAAAGAGAGTAATGGGTCCAGAGTAAACATGGTAATGAGTCCAGGCAAAGAGAGTAATGGGTCCAGAGTAAACTGTGACGAGACCTCAGGTATAAGCGAGTTCTAGAGATAAACAGGTGAGTGACTCGAGCAGACTTAAACAAGGCAGGGAACTCGTGCATGCTGGGATAATCAGTATAAACACCCTTAATATACACACCAAGCACCAGAATAAGGTAAAGCAGGTCGTAAGGTCAGCATGAAGATACACGCATTCCCAGGGTACAAAACAAAGAGACCGGAAGCTGCCCGTCAATAAGTTCAGTTAGTATACAGGTGGACGGGAGTTGAGTCAGCGCTGGCCCACTACGCGTGCGCAGTGATGGCTGTCCTTTCCTTCAGTGTCTCTGCATGAACCAGGCGGTTGAAGGCCAGAACAAAATGGTCGAGCTCTAATCGTAATTAGAGAGAGACCGCGATCGCTCGTCGGCAATGCTAGGCTGTCGGGTGGACAGTAGGGCTAGGGGTGTTTTTACAATCGGTGGTCGCCCCTAGTATCAGTATGGCCTGAGAACTGGGTGGTTATGTAAGGAAGACCACCGAGTGTCGCCTAGGGGGGAGACCATTACTTGAAAGACCGATACCCCTAGCCGGACACTAGCATTGGTGTTCATTGCTACAGATTGGTCGTCAAGTATCATACATATACATAATATCACCCTACACTAGTGTTTAAAGTATCATATATATATATATATAATATCAAATTATCAACCTACACACAAAAAGGCCGGCCAACGATTCCAACATTTATGTTCCGAAAGAAAGGAAGAAATGACATAATAAACACGAAATGACAAACTGTCTACAACTGATGGAAGGTTAGGGTCTCTCCAGCAAATGTCACCTGTCTGTTTGTCGAGCGGAGGGTCAGGTGATCATGAACGAACGGTCAACAGTCAGATCAGTTAGTGTCCGACAGGCTTCACTGCGTCGGCATACAAGTCCTCCTCAACTGAACATCAAATTCACTTTTTTCTTTCACTTCCTTTCATTTACAGAAATATGAACAGTATTAGGCATGGAGGGAGCGTGTGCTGGGATACCGTGGTGAGGGTGGTGGCACCACCACCACCACCCTCATCATCATCATCATCATCATCATCAAAAGACACCCACACACGCATTAGTTATACACATGGGGTGTAGACACTTATAATTAAAATACATTATCCGCTTGAAAAACAAATCAAGTTTCTCTTGCACTACGACAGTCTAGAAGTCTGGAACCAGTTTTCAATATTCCTTCAACAGCTTGTCAATGTCTGGAATTTTTAATTAATATTTTAATACCACAGGTGAGGCGAAGGTGCGCTTCATTGTACCTGTAATATGTTTTAGTCCAGCCCGCCCTCTGACCTCTGATTTTCTTTAGAAAGTGTAGCGAGATGGTTAGATGATTGCTGTAGACCCCTGGTTGGAGGGAAGCCATCCTAGTTAATAAACCGACAGACAGGTGACTGGCAGTCTGATCCAGTTTATCTGCCTGCCGCTGGAAATATCACGGCGCCATGTTGAGAGGGGCTTGGTAATGAATATTCCCAGAGTGGTACCATAGTCAACATGATTGGAAATACAATCTCCGTCAGCTTGCAGGCAAAGGACAATCATTCGCATGTCCTGTCTTATGCCATGCTCTTCTCAAATAAACCTTCACACTATCGAGGTGTGGGTGTTATGGGGTATCTACATGGTGGTAGTGTGACCAGATCTTTACTCTACCGGATAGAGAAAGAGTGATGGGGCCTCTACATGTTGGTGGTAGTGTGACCAGATCTTTACCCTACCGGATAGAGAAAAAGTGATGGGGTATCTCCATGATGGTGGTAGTGTGATGGGGTATCTCCATGATGGTGGTAGAGTGATGGGGTATCTACATGTTGGTGGTAGTGTGATGAGGTCTGTACACTACCGAATAGTGAAATTGTGATAGGGTATCTCCATGTTGGTGGTAGTCTGATGGGGTATCTACATGGTGGTAGTCTGATGGGGTATCTACATGTTGGTGGTAGTGTGATGAGGTCTGTACACTACCGAATAGTGAAAGTGTGATAGGGTATCTCCATGTTGGTGGTAGTCTAATGGGGTATCTACATGTTGGTAGTCCGATTGGGTATCTACATGTTGGTAGTCTGATAGGGTATCTACATGTTGGTGGTAGTATGATGAGGTCTGTACACTACCGAATAGTGAAATTGTGATAGGGTATCTCCATGATGGTGGTAGTCTGATGGGATATCTACATGGTGGTAGTCTGATGGGGTATCTTCAAGGTGGTAGTCTGATGGGGTATCTACATTTTGGTGGTAGTATGATGAGGTCTGTAGACTACCGAATAGTGAAAGAGTGATAGGGTATCTCCATGTTGGTGGTAGTGTGACGAGATATGCGTAATGTCATTCTACATAGTAGGTGACATGCTCGTGATGTTACTTTACGGTGTAGCTGAGATTTACGTTATGCCACTCAACAGATCCATTCAGGCTTTGTAATCCTCGGTACAGACTGCACATTTGGTTCACGTTCCTTTTCTGTCACTGGTCCTGTCCTCTCACCTGCAATAAACAACCACTACATAGTCATGTAGTCTCACGTGCAATAAACAACCATTACATAGTCATGTGGTGCCACCTGCAATAAACACCCACTGCATAGTCATGTACTCTCACCTGCAATAAACATCCACTATATACTCGTCGGAAATGTACTTTCTCTTCCTTCAAATCGTCTCTTACAACTTAACTTTTCCTCCACCCATAGTGTGTGTGTGTGTGTGTGTGTGTGTGTGTGTGTGTGTGTGTGAGTGAGTGAGTGAGTGAGTGAGTGAGTGAGTCGGGATATGTGTTCGCATGTGAGTTCTTTTACGTGCGCGTCGTGAATTTCTGTAGAAAATGTGGGCGCTTGATAAAAGCCCATAATGAATTATTATGACCAGCCAACAAAGCAGGTGAGAGCAGCGCCACGTCCCTCCACGGAGTAGGTGAGATGTTAATGATGTCCTCCACTGAGGTGAGATCTAGAAGCTTCACAGAGTGGCGGGTGGAGATTAAGGTGAGACCAAGACAAACTGCTCTACTTGCTCCTTTATTTCAGGTTAACCTAGCAGACAACCCCTGGAACTGCAATTGTCGGCTGAAGTGGCTGAAGGTGCATGCTCGGAGTCTGTTTCCGGCACACTCACCAGCGGTACTGTGCCACCAGCCGCCCAGCGTGCGGTACAGTGACGTCAGCACGCTACCCGACACCCGCCTGGTCTGCACACCACCCACAAACCTCTCCTGCCCCCCGGTCAGTGCCCCCTTGATCCTTCCTCACATTGTTTGCACCTTGTACATTGTTGACACTGTTTACATGGCATCACAAGGTTGACACTGTTTACATGGCATCACATTGTTGACACTGTTTACATTCTATCACATGGTTGACACTGTTTACATGGCATCACATTGTTGACACTGTTTACATGGCATCACATTGTTGACACTGTTTACATGGCATCACATTGTTGACACTGTTTACATTCTATCACATGGTTGACACTGTTTACATGGCATCACATTGTTGACACTGTTTACATGGCATCACATTGTTGACACTGTTTACATGGCATCACATTGTTGACACTGTTTACATGGCATCACATTGTTGACACTGTTTACATGGCATCACATTGTTGACACTGTTTACATTCTATCACATTGTTGACACTGTTTACATTCATTTACTATAATTGTAATTATAGTTTAGTTACACACCTACAGTTACAGCTATGTGATATGGTGTAGTTACACACCTACACTTACAGCTATGTGATATGGTGTAGTTACACACCTACAGTTACAGCTATGTGATATAGTGTAGTTACACACCTACAGTTACAGCTATGTGATATGGTGTAGTTACACACCTACAGTTACAGCTATGTGATATGGTGTAGTTACACACCTACAGTTACAGCTATGTGATATGGTGTAGTTACACACCTACACTTACAGCTATGTGATATGGTGTAGTTACACACCTACAGTTACAGCTATGTGATATGGTGTAGTTACACACCTACACTTACAGCTATGTGATATGGTGTAGTTACACACCTACAGTTACAGCTATGTGATATAGTGTAGTTACACACCTACAGTTACAGCTATGTGATATGGTGTAGTTACACACCTACAGTTACAGCTATGTGATATGGTGTAGTTACACACCTACAGTTACAGCTATGTGATATGGTGTAGTTACACACCTACAGTTACAGCTATGTGATATGGTGTAGTTACACACCTACAGTTACAGCTATGTGATATAGTGTAGTTACACACCTACAGTTACAGCTATGTGATATGGTGTAGTTACACACCTACAGTTACAGCTATGTGATATAGTGTAGTTACACACCTACACTTACACCTATGTGATATGGTGTAGTTACACACCTACAGTTACAGCTATGTGATATAGTGTACTTACACACCTACAGTTACAGCTATGTGATATGGTGTAGTTACACACCTACATTTACAGCTATGCGATATGGTGTAGTTACACACCTACACTTACAGCTATGTGATATGGTGTAGTTACACACCTACAGTTACAGCTATGTGATATGGTGTAGTTACACACCTACACTTACAGCTATGTGATATAGTGTAGTTACACACCAACAGTTACACCTATGTGATATGGTGTAGTTACACACCTACAGTTACAGCTATGTGATATAGTGTAGTTACACACCTACAGTTACAGCTATGCATTATAGTGTAGTTACACACCTACAGTTACAGCTATGCGATATGGTGTAGTTACACACCTATAGTTACAGCTATGTGATATGGTGTAGTTACACACCTACAGTTACAGCTATGTGATATGGTGTAGTTACACACCTACACTTACAGCTATGCGATATGGTGTAGTTACACACCTACACTTACACCTATGTGATATGGTGTAGTTACACACCTACACTTACAGCTATGCGGTATCGTGTAGTTACACACCTACAGTTACAGCTATGTGATATGGTGTAGTTACACACCTACAGTTACAGCTATGTGATATGGTGTAGTTACACACCTACACTTACAGCTAGCGGTATGGTGTAGTTACACACCTACAGTTACAGCTATGTGATATGGTGTAGTTACACACCTACAGTTACAGCTATGTGATATGGTGTAGTTACACACCTACACTTACAGCTATGCGGTATGGTGTAGTTACACACCTACAGTTACAGCTATGTGATATGGTGTAGTTACACACCTACAGTTACACACCTACACTTACACAGCTATGTGATATGGTGTAGTTACACACCTACACTTACAGCTATGCGGTATGGTGTAGTTACACACCTACACTTACAGCTATGTGATATGGTGTAGTTACACACCTACACTTACAGCTATGCGGTATGGTGTAGTTACACACCTACACTTACAGCTATGCGATATGGTGTAGTTACACACCTACACTTACAGCTAAGCGGTATAGTGTACTTACACACCTGCACCAAGTTACGGTAGCCACACACTAAAAGCAGGCGACTATATATAGAGCACTGATTTGTTTCACTAGTCATATAAGTTGCTGTTTTCCTGGTCAGTGTCTTCGCTAGTACATTACCGTCACCACCGGCGCTCTCGCCACCATCCAGCGTTTTTTATTATCCGTTACCCATGGCATGGTCACTATAGCAATATTATGTTGGTCATCAGCACTGGTGTTGGGCATAGGCACCAGCAATGTTATGTTGGTCATTGTCACAGCACTATTATGTTGGTCATAGGCAATACCACTATTATGTTGGTCATTGTCACAGCACTATTATGTTGGTCATAGTCAATACCACTATTATGTTGGTCATTGTCACAGCACTATTATGTTGGTCATAGTCAATACCACTATTGTGTTGGTCATAGTCAATACCACTATTATGTTCATCAGCACTAATATGTTGGTCATTGTCACAGCACTATTTTGTTGGTCATTGTCAATATTACTATTATGTTCATCAGCACTAATATGTTGGTCATTGTCACAGCACTATTTTGTTGGTCATTGTCAATATTACTATTTTGTTGGTCATTGTCAATATTACTATTATGTTCATCAGCACTAATATGTTGGTCATTGTCACAGCACTATTTTGTTGGTCATTGTCAATATTACTATTATGTTCATTAGCACTAATATGTTGGTCATTGTCACAGCACTATTTTGTTGGTCATTGTCAATATTACTATTATGTTCATTAGCACTAATATGTTGGTCATTGTCACAGCACTATTTTGTTGGTCATTGTCAATATTACTATTATGTTCATTAGCACTAATATGTTGGTCATTGTCACAGCACTATTTTGTTGGTCATTGTCAATATTACTATTATGTTCATCAGCACTAATATGTTGGTCATTGTCACAGCACTATTTTGTTGGTCATTGTCAATACCACTATTATGTTCAT
This sequence comes from Marisa cornuarietis, assembly GCA_004794655.1. NCBI lineage: Eukaryota > Metazoa > Mollusca > Gastropoda > Architaenioglossa > Ampullariidae > Marisa > Marisa cornuarietis. Next base: position 305,812 of record SMMW01000642.1, on the reverse strand, counting down.
CAGCACTAATATGTTGGTCATTGTCACAGCACTATTTTGTTGGTCATTGTCAATACCACTATTATGTTCATCAGCACTAATATGTTGGTCATTGTCACAGCACTATTTTGTTGGTCATTGTCAATACCACTATTATGTTCATCAGCACTAATATGTTGGTCATTGTCACAGCACTATTTTGTTGGTCATTGTCAATACTACTATTATGTTCATCAGCACTAATATGTTGGTCATTGTCACAGCACTATTTTGTTGGTCATTGTCAATACCACTATTATGTTCATCAGCACTAATATGTTGGTCATTGTCACAGCACTATTTTGTTGGTCATTGTCAATATTACTATTATGTTCATCAGCACTAATATGTTGGTCATTGTCACAGCACTATTATGTTGGTCGCCAGCCTTACTGCACTGGTTATGGTCACAGCACTATTTTGTTGGTCACGGTCACCAGCACTACTATGCTGTCACTGTCAGCAGCTCTGTGAACTATAGCTGCAGGTGTGTAACTACTTTGTAGAATGATTAGGTGTAAGACATCATCACATGACTGGGGTGAAAGGTTAGGACCATGCTGCACAGCTCCAATCAGATGGCGAGGCTGTAAAATACTCTGGGAGTTGATGTTCTACCGACAAAAGACAAGAAGAGGCGAGGGAAGTGTTGAGACAGACCCTGTGTTGTCTTTGTCTTTAGGTGCCAGACACGCTAGAGGCTCAGGAGGTCAAGGTCAGCTGTACAGTAGACGGCGACCCTTTCCCCGACGTCTCTTGGCGTCTGGCCGACAACACCATCATAAGCGGCAGCGACAGCCAAGGGCGTCAGCTGTTACAGATAATTAACAACACTTTCATCATCTCTGTCGTCGCCGGCACCGCCAGCAACGGCTCGCTGCTCATCAACGTCAGTAACGTGCAAGGCATGGATCAGAAGACGCTGCAGCTCTTTGTCCATCCAACCACAACAACTACCACAACCACTGCTTCTACCACCACCACCACCACAGCGCAGGCCACCACCACCACCACAGCGCAGGCCACCACCACCACCAAAGCAAAGGACACTATCACCACCACAGCGAAGGACGCCACTACTGCGAAGGGTGACGGCTTGATGATGTATGTAGCAGCAGCTGGCGCTGGCGTTGGTGGCATTGTCATCGGCGCCATCGTGACCGCTTGCATCTGCAAGAAATCCAACAGCAACAAGGTGGAGCCACTCAAGTCAGATAACAACAACAAGGTGTGATGGGCAATGTCTAATACTTGATGAACATTTCTGTCAGCAGCCTCCCCACGCCCTCAGCTCTGTTTGTAATTATGTAGGTCGCACTTTGTAACCAATGATTTTGAAAATATGTATAACGGACATACCAGAGACAGTGTGCAGATTACTACATCAACACCCCCTCCTCAAGCTGTTTGTAACTGTAACTTAGGTGGGTCAACTTGTGAGTTTCTTCTATCAATTTCACAGCTCTACTTTCTACATGAGGTAGGCGACATTGAGAGCGGCGGAGATTTCCGTACTATAACCTTTGACACTTCCTCTAGCAATAATAACTTGCATCATGTCAGCATATCGTTAATAACAACTAACACTGATCAACATGTCTTCACACAAACTACAGTCCAGACTGAAACAGGTCGACATGTCTTCACACAAGCACAGTACAGACTGAAACAGGTCGACATGCTTTTACACGAGCACAGTACAGACTGAAACAGGTCGACATGTCTTCACACAAACACAGTACAGACTGAAACAGGTCGACACGTCTTCACACAAACACAGTACAGACTGTAACAGGTCGACATGTCTTCACACAAACACAGTACAGACTGTAACAGGTCGACATGCTTTTACACAAGCACAGTACAGACTGAAACAGGTCGACATGTCTTCACACAAACACAGTACAGACTGTAACAGGTCGACATGTCTTCACACAAACACAGTACAGACTATAACAGGTCGACAAGCCTACACACAAACTCCACTATAGACTGAAGCAGACGACGGACGTTTATCTCTCGGCTGCTTGTAGCCGATTATTAAGCGATAACTTGCAGGCGATGACAACTAGTCGATTTCACATCTGATTTCACTGTCGACATGAAGAGGAAGACCAGACAACGCGAGCTCTCATGTTGACGGAGGCAGCAAAGATCAGTCTTATAGTCTATTGTGTTTTTACTTGATTGATTCAAAGTTGTGGCAATAGGAGGCAGTCGTCTTTTGCAAAAAAAGAAAGAAGTCAAAAACGTAATTCAGTAACTTACAGCAAGTAAACTGTTGACATTAAGAATTTTATCGCGGTTCCGGGTACTACCTATCAAATGAACCGCTTAGTGTGGGTCTCTGCTGACCGCCAACAGTCCAGAGATAAACATGTCCAAGGCCAGTGAGTGCACCGAGCTACCACAAACCATTTTCTTGCCAGCAGACCAAACTGGAAGAGTAATTAGATGACTGAAGCTTGACATGCGCTGATCTTTCTTTGTCGGTTTCTTTTCACGCCTACAGTTGAGGAAGGAGTTAAACGACATTTTGATGAGGTGGAGTCTTCTAACACAAAGGAAACCTGCGTCACTGTCCAGATAAAAATTAACTGGGCAGTGAGTGGGGCTCACGTGGAAAAAGTCTCCTTTCTGCACCTAAGATACAAAATATTGACCATGCACACTGTGATACAAAATATTGACCATGCACACTGTGATACAAAATATTTACCATGCACACTGTGATAAAAAATATTGACCATGCACACTGTGATACAAAATATTTACCATGCACACTGTGATACAAAATATTTACCATGCAAACTGTGATACAAAATATTTACCATGCACACTGTGATACAAAATATTTACCATGCAAACTGTGAAACAAAATATTTACCATGCAAACTGTGATACAAAATATTTACCATGCACACTATGATACAGAATATTTACCATGCACACTATGATACAAAATATTTACCATACACACTGTGATACACAAATATATACCATGCAAACTGTGATACAAAATATTTACCATGCACACTGTGATACAGAATATTTACCATACACACTGTGATACAAAATATTTACCATGCACACTGTGATACAAAATATTTACCATACACACTGATACAAAATATTTACCATACACACTGTGATACAAAATATTTACCATGCACAATGTGATACACAAATATATACCATGCACACTGTGATACAGAATATTTACCATGCACACTGTGATACAAAATATTTACCATGCACACTGTGATACAAAATATTTACCATGCACACTGTGATACAAAATATTTACCATGCACACTGTGATACAAAATATTTACCATACACACTGATACAAAATATTTACGATGCACACTGTGAAACAAAATATTTACCATGCAAACTGTGAAACAAAATATTTACCATACACACTGTGATACAAAATATTTACCATACACACTGTGATACAAAATATTTACCATGCACACTGTGATACAAAATATTTACCATACACACTGATACAAAATATTTACCATACACACTGTGATACAAAATATTTACCATGCAAACTGTGATACAGAATATTTACCATGCACACTGTGATACACAAATATACCATGCACACTGTGATACACAAATATACCATGCAAACTGTGATACAAAATATTTACCATACACACTGTGATACACAAATATATACCATGTACACTGTGATACAAAATATTTACCATGCACAATGTGATACACAAATATATACCATGCAAACTGTGATACAGAATATTTACCATACACACTGTGATACAAAATATTTACCATGCAAACTGTGATACAAAATATTTACCATGCAAACTGTGATACAAAATATTTACCATGCACACTGTGATACAAGCCGTTACAATGCAGCGTTATAAAAAAATAATCAAAAGAATTATTACCCCTTCACATAGTTTGCAATATATATTTTATGACTAGATATGCAGTCTTTCTGGTATTCCCATCTTACTGTTTGATTAAACATTTATTCTTAGGCTTAATGAGTGTGATTTCTATGTGACTTCTCCTTTAGCTTTGTGATTTCTCAGTTTCATTTCTCTACAGTCCAAGGGCAGGACTTTCAATGTGACTACAAACCTATCTTACAATTTGCTATTTGTTTTAATTACATTAAGGTTTTTCACTCATGTACAATGAAACAATGGAATTAAACTTAACATGACAGCCTCCATCAGACTTTTAGCAATTGTATTTCAGCTTCATTCAAAGTGTGTGTGTAGAGTTTTGTGTTTCTTTTAAATGGCTTGTGGCCAGTTCCTGTTGCAGCTCACATGATCACAAGGTGGCCTGCAAGTCATAATCACAAGGCAACATACAGTCGATGGTCTTGGTCACATGTTGCAGTTCTGACACTACTGGAAAGCAAGGCGTTAACATGTATGAGAAAACTACATGACAAAGGAGGAAAGGCTCTCATGGTCATCAGTCCCAATAAACATTTTCTTAAGTACATCAGGTTTCCAGCATCCCCACATAATACCAGCCAATAATGGGGTATAGTTATCCTTCTACCTCTCCCCAGTCTAGCCCTAACCTCTGTCCACACACACACACACACACAAAGCGTGAGCCAATGGTAACACAAAAAGAAAGGCAGGGTGAAGGATAGAGGGTGAATACCGCTGTGAAGATCACACACCACATACATATACACATGCAGACATACATACAAATACTACACACACATACACAGAGATGTACACCCTCATACATGCCACACAGACATGCACGGCTCTCATCAAGACCTGCAATCAATCAACTGATGTTCAAGAAAATAGACAGGAACTAGAGGTGAGCAGCGTTATTTGTTTGTTGTTTATTTTGAGACTTTATCAGTGTGAACCATCACATGCTTTTTCAAGTTTGCTGATCTCTTGAAGCTAGCATCACAAACATTACACTTGTAAGGATTACTGTCACTGTGAGTCAGATGGTGTCTTTGTAAATGCGATGATCTCTTAAAAGCAGCTTTACATATACTGCAATGGTAAGGCTTGAGGTCACCATGCACCAGCATGTGTCGCTTCAAATCACTGGGTCGTCTGAACGCAGCCTTGCATACATCACACCGCTGCTTTCTGACCTCTGTGTGCACCAGCATGTGTTGCGTCAGATGTTTGGAGCGCTTAAAAGCAGCCTGGCACAGGTCACACTGGTGACTTTTGACATCGCTGTGGACCAGCATATGATCTTTTAAATCAGAACGATTTCGAAAAGCAGAACGGCACTGGCTACACCGGTGAGTTTTCAAGTCACTGTGAATGGCCATGTGCCTGTTGAGATGCGACACATTTTTGAAAGCAGCTTTACACACACTGCACTGGTGATGTCTGCCCTCACTGTGGTCTATCTGACGTTTTAATCGTAGCGAGGATTCTGCACCAGCCTTACACACACTGTTCTGGTCACTTTTTTCAGTCTTGTGCATCACCATATGTCTTCTTAATAATAATGCAGTTCTGAAAACAGATTTGCATACTGTGCACTGATGTGACTTTTCACTACTATGGATGTACATGTGCCTTTGCAAAGCACCCAAATTTTTAAATAATGTCAGGCAAACATCACACTGGTGGGCTCTGATTTTCCTTTTAGTTACCATTTGATCTGATGTTTGATTGAATGTGGCCTTGTGCTCACTACGTCGGGAAGTGCTGCTAGTCTTATAAATGTGAGTGGGCTTCTTCACGGCAAATGATGCCACAGTTGTGTAATTGCACTCAAGCCTGCTGTGCAAATTTGTGTCTTCTGTTTGACCAAGAGTTATCTGCACGTGGCCGTCTCCTTCAACATGGAATTTCTCAAAACTGATATCAAAATCATTTTCTGTGTCACTTTCGAAACTTTTGTTTTCATTTGGGTTGAAATCTGAATTGACTGCTGTTTGTTGATTTGCCACATCAGTAAAAACGTTTAATATTCCTCCAACCTGTATGTCCTGGTGATTACATGTCAGGGTGTTTTGTGCTCCAGAAGGCAACATTGACTCAGAAAAATCGCAACAGGTCTGTTCCTGATGTTGCTCACCTTCTCTCAGAATATGCATTTTACACTTAGTGCCACTCATCTTTTGGGCAGTGTTAAGCACTAAGTTTGGGTACATTGTAACAGCTTCTATCTTGCAACTGGACACCACTTGTGACAGCCATTGTTGTTTATCTTGCTGCTCTAGTGGTCCTTCAAGCTTGATATTACCCACCTCCAGGTGTCTATAATTTCCTACTTCCTGCTCCATTTTTATTGCTGCATTAACTTCGTGATAAGAATGTTTTTGACACTTGGCTGAATATGCAGCTGGCTGTTCTGTACTTTCAGTATATCCTAGATTTTGCTCCATCTTAACATAGATGTCTTGCATGTCTGTCCTCTCAGTTTTCACAACACTTGTGAAGTCTGAATGCTGTTTCTCTCTGTCCATAAAACTCAAGTTTTGTGTTTCTGTTTTGACCATTGGACACCATTCTGGGTTCCCTCTAGGTGCAGGGTTTTCCTCCAACTTGACCTCTGAGGTGTCTTCTTGAGTACTAACCTCCAATTTCACAACACTGACATACTTCCATTCATTCTGATGAGTCTGCTCATATTGCTCAGTTTTTATTGCACAATCCCCCTCTTGACTACAGCTGTTTTCAAGCTTCACTTCACTAGGAGAAGCCCATTCTGGGTGGCTAGAATCCAAGAAAAGCTTGCTGTCTGTTTCACAGACCTTTGTGCCCAACATATCTTGTACTTTACTGATCACAGTTCCTGAATCGCAAGTAATGCTGAACCTCTCTTATTCAAGTCAGCAAAACTGTCATGTTCAACTGACATTAATGTTTGCTTGCTTTTGGTGATAAACCTAATATACTGCTCTCTTGAAGGTGAAACTGTCAATGCTGATGTATGTCAAGTTTTCTATAACAGCTGTTGCTTTAACAAGAATATTTGTTGAATTGAAGACAGCTTATGCTTTCACTACTGTAAAAAAAACATGTTTTGTATTTTTGTTTGTTTCTGTTTTACACTTTAATATAGAAGTTTAAAATAAACTATTAGAAAGATTTTGCTAGAAAATATCTTATACAGTTCAGTTGCCCTCTTGCCACTCTGAAGGCTGTGCTTGCTGTTAGAAAGGAACCTGAAATAAATGTCATAATTTGTTATTAATATTTTTGAAGATACACATAAAAAGAACCACTTATTTACAACAGAAACGAAAATGGAGATTGGGGATGAAGACTTATCTTTGCTAGAAAATCCTAATGCCCTATAAACTGTGGCAGTAATGTGAAAATGTGATACGCTCCAACCTCCTAAAAACACTTCTCCAAAATAACTAGTATTGATTGGTTTTATATGTGAACAATTTAGTTCACTTAAAACTTGGCAATTTACCATCATATATTAACTAGGCCTGCTGAGATGTGATCGTTTGTGAAAATACAATTTGACAAAGCAGACATAATGAGGCTTAATATGTTTGCGCTACAAACGATAAACACTTTTAACGTCGAGCCACATTTAACAATTTCGAGTTTATAAATTTGTTCATTAACAACGGTGAACTCCGTTCCTTTCTCATAATATGTGAAAGTGTTATATAAAAAATTCGATTATTCAGACCTTTCTTTTACAATACAATTCATACCACTTTTCGGATTGGGCAAAATTAGTGTTTAACATGAGAGTAATTGTACCGAAGTCTGTGGATCGTCCTGTTGATGAGACTCGCCGTGTAAGGGAGGTAACTCTCATGACACGCGCGGTTTACTGCTGGTGCTTTCCCCTGAGCCTTGTAAACTCCGAGTCATCACCAACTTTAATTAATTAATACGTCCGTGGTGTTATCAAGCGTCGAGGTGTCGAAAGAAAAATTAATCTACGAAGAGTCTGTTAAGTAAAATCGCACAAAGTGGTATGCATCTTCAAACATCATTCAGCTGAGTGCATACCTGTAAGGTGACAAATGTTGACATAAGAACAGGGATGGAACAACGGCATACATGTTATATATTTTATATACTGTCTCCATTCCCCGAGGTACCATCCCACCAGGCGCAATGCGCGCGGCCCACTTTGAGCGCGGGGCCTTGGGCGGTTGCCCCTGCTCGCCAACCCCTATCGTCGGTGTTGAGTGAGAGTTCACGAGTTCGGATCTCGTCTCGGAACACTCTCTGTATGTGACACCTGTTCGCAAGGCTGGGCATCGGAGCTTTTCTTCGACTACTCCGGTTTCCTCTCCACTCCCTTTCCCCCATAGTGCGAAATCACCGTAAAGTGGAAGCACTTTTCTACTAAATCAACCAACCAACCAACCAACCAATGATCGAGTATCCTGAGGCGAGATCCAAACCCAAGGCAGTGGTGTCTGGCGAGAATTTAAACCACGACATTAGGGCTAGCTGCACAATATCTTCTTAAAACTTTACTTTTGTTGTAAAGAAGCAAATTAAGAAATATTCTTCAAAATCGCTCCTATGCCATCTATGTGCGCTACGCAAGCACATACAAAAAGTTCTTTTAAAAAGTTCTTAAACTGCGTTGTGCACTGCGTCTCTATACAACTGGTTATGTAACAGGGTAGATGGGGGTTGCTAGCCCGATGTCACAATAACTAATACAAATCAACACTGTCGTGAGTTTCCAGTTCTTTTACTTCTAACGCCGGTTGATGGTTCCAGCAAAGGCGAAGCATACACAAGAAAACAAATCCTTAAACTTCTTGGTGGAGAGCGATCCTCCCACCTCTACGCCGCCCCTAGTTAACTCTCTTTCCTGTCGATCCCATCCTGACACCCGACTTTTTCTGGAACCTGCGCGCGCGTGTGTGGTGAGGGTCACCGCCCGATCGTGCGTGCGTGCGTGTCATATTCTGCCCTCTTTGGTCACGGGGGTATTCGCCCAGTCATGCTGCCTGTGTGCGCGCATGCCACATTCCGCACTACCCATAGTTATCTAAATAGATCAGAAGTACATTTACACAGCACGGTTACCGGCGTTTGGACACACACAAAAAGGATGCCATTGTCGTCGACGTTTGATATAAATAAGCCTGTCACTGTGGATGTGGATGGCAGGAAACATTTTGAACTGTTTCCCACCATGACCAAATAGTAAACTCAATTTATGTTATGTATTTACACAGGGACAAAGTGTAAAGGGGCTTAACTGGTGAGTGTGTAGTGTGGGGGGTGGGTGGGGTAAGACACTTTGCCGAGACCACGCCAGCACACAGGAAAACAACCAACAGCAGCTCGTTCCTCTTTTTTATTATTATAACGCTTACGGGGGGGAAGGGAGTGTGAAACGGAGAAAAGGGGTAAAGCCCAGAAAAAGCGTTTGCCCTCCCCCGGTGACGTCTCTCTCCCAAAACAAAGCACGTGGTGAGCTGGGGGAGTTACTTGCCCTCCCTAGTCTCGCGACCCAGTCTCGTAGGCTAACACTCAAATTAATACACGCAAAGTAAAATTAAGTTGATTCATAAAATTACTAAAAACCGGAAATGGTAAAAATATGTAAATACAAATGACAAATTGAATTTACGATTTTGTCATGTGTTACACCTCCTTCCACGTATTTGTAGCTTGTTTGCAGTTTATTCATAACACAAGCATTTCAGCCACGGCTGATGCTAAGTATTTGACATACTAGAGACATACAGTCGAATACTAATGATGTAGCCTGGTGACACCCCGGCCCACTGCTAGACGCCGCAGTCACACATTGCATCAGCACTTTCATCTGTCACTGCTGACACAGGGCATCCACAGTGTGCTTTGTCTCTTTCCTGAAAATGTCCGGGTGGTGTTCAAAAGTTCCATTTTCTTTTGTTTGTATTTCGCCCTCACTTCCAATGGCCACACCTGGAGACAGATGCCACATCTTGAGTTTGCCTCGAGACATCCGAACCCGCAACCCGATGAGCGTCGTTGCCAGGGGGGGGGGACAAGCGAGTGTTTTACCAATGGTATCGCCAGCGATGACTTACTTCCCTTCAATTCTTTTCGTCCCCTTATTTCGCTCCTCAATGCCCAGTTAGCAACCACGACAGCAACCCGCTGACGGAGGGGCGGAGTGCATGAGATTTTGTTTCATGCTTTTTAAAAAATGCGTGTAGATGGAGTAATGTGAATTGATCCAAATACAAAAGGCAACATCTGATGTAACTGATAAAGTGGAGGAACAGTAAGTGAATTTGGGTTTGTTTACATCATTCTAGATACATAATACATTCATATCTTTTCTATTTATTTTGTCTGAAATTTGGTTGCATATTTGCTAAGTTTGTCAAAGTTTAGTCACCAGGATGCACTAGTGTTTGAGAACAAACAGTTAGAGAGTTGGCGCCCCGTGAGTTTGCATGTGGGCATCAGGAAGTAAGTGAGGCTGCCAAGCCTCGTGTTTCGCAGGCTGACCTTTCATCAAAGTTTATTAGATGACCTATGGTTTATCCTGCATCAATACCGAGATGAACCTGCCTCCTAGAGTCCTAGTGACCGAACTGCTCGCCATCATTTCAAGCTCAGGAAGTAGGCTTCGCGTCAGGAAGGGTGCCGACACTTTGCTTGAACTCAGGGTTGTCGGTCTGGGTGACCTGTTGGTCACGATCTCACGCGCCCTGCATCCTCGGCACTGGGTGATGATCATCATGTCTGCACAGGGCAGGTCATAGCCATTAGCTCTAGCCGCGCCCACTACCCGGTCAAATCGGACTTTCTACTTCTGGGTGGCGCTGCCTCACGAGACAGCGATTGAGTAGAGAAGGACACTCGATCACCGTCTGACCAGCACCATCGTCCCACCTGCAGCCATTCGAGATGATGGTTCCTACAAACTTGAAGTGGTCTGTCTACCTGCTATATGACTTCATCGTTGATGATGAGAGGGGCTTCTACGTGGCCTCTTATCCTGCAGAAATCAACCGCCATCTCCTTGTGTGACTTAGTGGAATCACTCAGTCGGCGGTGGTTAATGCCTGCGAGTAATAATTAATTAAGCTTGTGTGACATGGAGACTCCGTCCCTCCCCCGTGAGCAATAACTTTGAACGTTTTCTTTCTCGCTTATCTCCGCATTTGTGATTGTGATCGGTGCACGAGTGGGGGGGATGGAAGGGGGTACTTTACCTGTCACCAAATTGAGTCCCAACTACACTCTTTGGATTTGAGTGAAGACTCGGTTGCCTTCTCTTGATCGCACTAGTCAGTGTGGCCCGTTGGTCACTACAAGTCGATGTTCTGTCCGTAAACAACCTGTGCACCTGATTTTGTTTGTTTATTTATTTGTTTGTTTGTTTGTTTGTAATCCCTAATGGAAAACATACTAAAGAAAGAGTTATACGTACAGAGTTAAAGGTCAAAGGTCCAATTCCTGTTGAGTTTCGACTGGTGTCGGTGTCAGCTGTGACTGACAGACTCGTGCAGCAGATGTTCTACCACATGTCGATGCAATACTAACGGACGTGGAGACTTAGTAGTGTGTTTACTGTTGCTTATATTGCAATACCGCGCTTAATATTGCTTATCCTGTATCACTGTGTTTAATATTATTGTGGAGACTTCAGTAGTGTCTTTACCGTTGCTTATATTGCAATACCGCGCTTAATATTGCGTACCCTGCAACACTGCAACCCTGCGTGTAATATTGATTTGGACTAACCCCATGGCGTCTTGTTAGTCTGTTGAACGCGTGACATGTATGAGAAGCGAGTCGGTTGAGTCACTTGATGGTTAAACATGTCACACCACCAACAGCAACCGTGACGTCAGGCCTGTTAACTACATGCCACAGTGATGATATCATCGTACAATACTTGAAAATATCACATCTGTTAAATCGCGATTTCACGTTACAGCGCAGATTATCGGCCTTGAATTCTCACCTGGAAACTGGTAAAGACTCCATAGTGTCTTGAAAGTACGCAGGCTCGCTGTCATGGCAACGTCTTGTTCACGAGCGCTGAGAAACCTCCCATTGATCTCCACTGACGTCAGACGTTACAGTTCAGGTAGACCAGTGACGTCAGACGTTACAGTTCAGGTAGACCATTGACGTCAGACGTTACAGTTCAGGTAGACCAGTGACGTCAGACGTTAAAGTTCAGGTAGACCATTGACGTCAGACGTTACAGTTCAGGTAGACCATTGACGTCAGACGTTACAGTTCAGGTAGACCATTGACGTCAGACGTTAAAGTTCAGGTAGACCATTGACGTCAGACGTTACAGTTCAGGTAGACCAGTGACGTCAGAAGCTACAGTTTAAGTAGACCAGTGACGTTATACGTTACGTACTATTTAGACCATTGACGTCAGACGTTACAGTTCAGGTAGACCAGTGACGTCAGAAGCTACAGTTTAAGTAGACCAGTGACGTTATACGTTACGTACTATTTAGACCAGTGACGTCAGACGTTACAGTTTAGGTAGACCAGTGACGTCAGACGTTAAAGTTCAGGTAGACTAGTGACGTCAGAAGCTACAGTTTAGGTAGACCAGTGACGTCAGACGTTACAGTTTAGGTAGACCAGTGACGTCAGACGTTACAGTTCAAGTAGACTAGTGACGTCAGACGTTACAGTTCAGGTAGACTAGTGACCTCAGACGTTACAGTTCAGGTAGACTAGTGACGTCACACGTTACAGTTCAGGTAGACTAGTGACGTCAGACGTTACAGTTCAGGTAGACCAGTGTATCCCCACCCACTTCTCCCCCTCACCGAAAGAAAGTAAAACAAACAGAAACAATGGAATTTTGTGACACATGACAAGCGCTGTGCTGACAGGAACTGTGAGCTTTGTTCATGTTGGACTCGGTGCTGAATACGGTGCTGAAGCTGCTCAGTGATAACACGTACAGGAAACTCCGCCAATAATGTGATATTGATCCCAGCTCTGTATGTCAGGTGTTACCATGCAGTTTGCTCAAGGTGTTGTCAGCAGCGGACTGCAGCGAGCGCGGCAGTGCACGTGCCCCTTTTTATGGCTCCATCGACCGGGGCGGGGGGGGGGCTGGGGGTGGAGATGGGTGGGGCTGGGGGCCAACGTGTACAGCAACAATGGGTTGTCACCGTTCACACGCCAGCCTCACCTGAGTGCAGCCAGCCGCCCGTTGCCTTCGTGCGCTGGGCCTTCCATCGACCACTGGCCTACTTTCGCCGGCGATCGGGAGGGACTCGACCTGTTATCGTAGACTGAACTTGCCGCCATGGTAGTGGCTGAGTCGGGCGGAATGTCCCCCCCCCACCACCACCACCACCACCAAGTGTGAGGATGCAAGGCGACTGACGGGCACGATCAAGCGAGAGGTAATAAGGCTGTCTTGTGTTCCATCAGCAGCTGACAGTGACAGGAGGGTAAGGAGACTGCCAGGTGTTAGTCTGTCATGCGTTCAGCCACTGACACTGACGAGGTTTGACCACCATGTGAGGTGTGTGTGTGTGTGTGTGTGTGTGACACTAGGCACGAGGACTGTCAGTACAAAGGGCGCCGGCCGCCAGGTAAAGAACTTGTTGTCATGGCTGCTTTCCTCACTTCTTGTGCTTGTCAGTCATCTACAGTCCTTAGTCGATCGCACCAAGTGCTTCTGGCGGTGTGGGTGTGTATGTGTGTGTGTGTGTGTGCCAAACATGTCAAAGCTGTGAAGTACACATAAAGTAACTCATCGTAGGTGGGAGTATCACAGTTAGGTGTCAAAGGTCAAATATACCGTCATTGGTAAACTGACCAGTGACCAGTCCTCAAGTGTCTCTCGCTTCCTAGGAATTTCAGAAAGTGACACAAATCTTGATGTGAAATGTGAGGTTTGTTGCTAATCTGTCGATCAGTGTACGCCGGATGTTGTCTGTGTAGTCTTTGGCGTACAACCACACTAACAACACGCGCCAACGGTTCTAAACGTGACTTTAAATGCGTGCGTGCGTGTATGTGTGCGTGTTGACAGCGTAGTGATTTCCGCAAATCAACAACAAATATGAAAATTATATCAACAACTAAAACAGAATTGTTTCTAAAAGTTCATTAAATTGTTTGATATTCGCGACATCACAACATCAACACGTCAACAGCAGCCAGTCAGGGGTTTAATGAAATTGTTTATGAGTCTCTTTTCTCAAACATTTTTGTCAAATCTCTGTGATACTCCAAACGATGTGGTGTACATCTGTGTCGTTGCTCACTTGTGTACATACTTGTCGATGTCTTGCCCGATGTCGCTTGCTGGTCGCCGTTGCTGTCGCTCAGCCCCACGTCCTGAGGAAGGCCAGGTGCCTTTCTAGTGAGTCAGACACGTGACAGCAATTATTTCTCATTTCTTCATCTTTGTTATTAAGTTCGGATCTAATTTATGATGTTCAAAAAGGTCAGGTTTGTCACCTTCATGTTTAATTAAAGGTGGACTTTGACACCTTGATGTTTGCAGTGTGTCATTAAATGAGCAATTAACAAGATCCTGAAGCAAGTGTAGGACGAATATTTCCGTGAATGTAACTCTAACCCTGACGTGGATCGTGTTCTAGACAAGAGTCGACTGTTGTCACTAGGGTAGGAGGAAAAGCCAGACACTAGACACCACACGACGACAGTGGCTACTGTCTGCAGGCTGATAACAAACCCACCCAGTGATGACGTGGCTCGTCTGCTCCCAGGTTTCCAAGGATTCAAGTGATTGAAGGCGACGCCTACAGGATTTTCCTACACACCATAATACAAGTGGGTGATATAAGCCACCCTTGTCTGACCCTCGCCATGATGCCTACAGTCGCCTTTCTTGCTTGAACACAGCTTAGCGACTATAGTCTTAGGGTACCTCTCCACCCCACAGCTTCCACTCCTCGGGTAGGCTGACTGCACAATAGCTTCAGGCGCTGATGGTAAACAAGTGACCTCTCACCTTTGGGGGGGTTGGATGAAAACCATACCCTCCCCACCCGGCACACGTGAAGGTGTGTTTGTGTCGACCGGCTGTTGACGAGACTTGACCGCAGGAGACGCAAGTTCTCAACTGATGACATGTGACTGTCGGGTAGTGGTCACTTCCCACAATCCACCACTCGCCATTGCCTTTGTCTCCCTCCCCATCCCGTTTTTTCTCACTCTAGACTTCAGAGGGAAAGAGCGATCCCCCACCCACCCCATCTTTTATTATACCCAAGCCATCAGAGAGAGAGAGCGGGAGACGAGCCACTCAGAGATTCCTGCTTTTCCTGTAAAGGTTTGTCTCTTGTTTGTAAAGTTTTGTCTCTTGTGAACTGGTGTAGGCGAGGACAGGAGGACTTTCGCTGAGTTGGAGAGATGAGTTGGAGGACACCAAGTGAGGAGACTTGTGAGGGCGGGGTGTAGAGCTGTACAGCTCACTGTGTCTGTCTGTTACAACTGATGTTTTGACCAGACACATATCATATCCTCAACTGTTTGATTATCTTTGACATTTGTTTTTATATAACAGTCACACAAAAGTGTGGGTATTTATAGTCACATACTCGACAACTAGTTAACAACAATTATGTTACAGAAGTCTGCGGTCGCGTGAATACAACACAGAACACGGTCCACGTGTTTAATTTGACAGGTACCCGGGGTATTTCTTCTATTTCTCCCTCGGTGACCCATGTTTTATTATTTCCATGCTTTAATTATTGAAGATACCATTTCGCTATCATTCTGTTCTGAAGATTTCATATCAATTTAAGTGACACTTGTGATTAGTGTTTGAGTTGTAGATCAACAAGGCGGAGCTAATGAGTAAACAAATGTTTATAATTATGAAGACCGCCTGCAGCTTCGGACGAGGTGTCGAGTCTCAAAGTCTTTGTCTGTCCGGTGTCCTGCAGGTCACCAAGTCGCTGGTCGTCTGCTGCTGTCTCTACCCCAACTCTTGCCCTGCACTGGCCTTGTGAAACTCGTTGGCCGTCGACTGCCTACACTGCACGTGATGTCCGAGTTCACTGCCATGAGACCGAGACTCAGCGACACCGCGTCCGCCATCTTCAAGGACAGCCAGGAGTCGTCTGGTGGCCAGACTGTGCGGGTGGAGACAAACTGCTTTCAGCTTCCAGTAGTCAGTCTGTAAGTGTTTTCTGTCTGCCAGCGATGTCGACCCTCTTGTTGTAGCTGACAATCCTGTTGTTAACTGGACTGAGGTCCTCCTCGTCACGCCATGCTGGATACAACAGACACGTGACAGTTGCTAGGAAGGTGGTAGATAATGGTGGATGTCCTATAGCAAACGTTTTTCCTTTCAAAAAACATTTTCCATTCGTGTTCTCGTCGACAATGAACGTTGACATCACCAGATGTTATCGTGATGCCCGACTACATCCATCATGATGTGCGTTATCGTCAGATGTCGTAGGTCGTCCTCAGCACCGGACTTTGACAGAGAGGACGAGACTGACCACCAGTCCCTGTAGCTGTGTGTGGATTTTGACAAACATCGAGATCGTTATTAGATAACAAGGCTGCAGACAAAGCGGAACAACAGCACCAGCACCACCACCAGCACCACCACCAGCACCACCACCAGCACCACCACCACCCTGCCTGACGGGGACCTCGTTCAAGTCATCACTTTCATTATACCGTCATCTACCTCTTCAGTGACGACAGATGAAAACACTGTTTACCCCAGAGTTGTGCATGGACCTCTTGTAGCCCAGTGTCATCCAGGTTACCATGGCAATCCTCTCCAGCTTCTTGTGCTGGAGCAACACGCGCACCGGCAGCGCCATCTGTGCCTATTATTCCCTGGTTAGTGTGTGTGGTTAGTGTGTATGTGCATATATGTGTGTGTGGGGGGGGGGTTTAGTGTGTATGTCTATATGTATATGTGTGTGGTTAGTATGTGTGTGGTGTTTGTGTATGTGCATATATATGTGTGGGGGGGGTTAGTGTGTATGTCTATATGTATATGTGTGTGGTTAGTATGTGTGTGGTGTTTGTGTATGTGCATATATATGTGTGTGGGGGGGTTAGTGTGTATGTCTATATGTATATGTGTGTGGGGGGGTTTAGTGTGTATGTCTATATGTATATGTGTGTGGTTAGTATGTGTGTGGTGTTTGTGTATGTGCATATATATGTGGGGGGGGGTTAGTGTGTATGTCTATATGTATATGTGTGTGGTTAGTATGTGTGTGGTGTTTGTGTATGTGCATATATATGTGTGTGTGTGGGGGGGTTAGTGTGTATGTCTATATGTATATGTGTGTGGTTAGTATGTGTGTGGTGTTTGTGTATGTGCATATATATGTGGGGGGGGGTAGAGTGTATGTCTATATGTATATGTGTGGGGGGGTTTAGTGTGTATGTCTATATGTATATGTGTGTGGTTAGTATGTGTGTGGTGTTTGTGTATGTGCATATATGTGTGTGTGTGTGTGTGCATATATATATGTGTGTGTGGGGGGGTTTAGTGTATGTCTATATCTGTGTGGTTAGTGTGCTTGTGTATATGTGTGTGTGGTTAGTGTGTATTTTATATATATATGTGTGGGGGGGTTTAGTGTGTATGTCTATATGTATATGTGTGTGGTTAGTATGTGTGTGGTGTTTGTGTATGTGCATATATATGTGTGTGTGTGGGGGGGTTAGTGTGTATGTCTATATGTATATGTGTGTGGTTAGTATGTGTGTGGTGTTTGTGTATGTGCATATATATGTGGGGGGGGGTAGAGTGTATGTCTATATGTGTGTGTGTGGGGGGGTTTAGTGTGTATGTCTATATGTATATGTGTGTGGTTAGTATGTGTGTGGTGTTTGTGTATGTGCATATATATGTGGGGGGGGGGTAGAGTGTATGTCTATATGTATATGTGTGGGGGGGTTTAGTGTGTATGTCTATATGTATATGTGTGTGGTTAGTATGTGTGTGGTGTTTGTGTATGTGCATATATGTGTGTGTGTGTGTGTGTGTTTGTGTGTGTGTGTGTGTGTGTGCATATATATATGTGTGTGGGGGGGGGTTTAGTGTATGTCTATATCTGTGTGGTTAGTGTGCTTGTGTATATGTGTGTGTGGTTAGTGTGTATTTTATATATATATATGTGTGGGGGGGTTTAGTGTGTATGTCTATATGTATATGTGTGTGGTTAGTATGTGTGTGGTGTTTGTGTATGTGCATATATATGTGGGGGGGGGTTAGTGTGTATGTCTATATGTATATGTGTGTGGTTAGTATGTGTGTGGTGTTTGTGTATGTGCATATATATGTGTGTGTGGGGGGTTAGTGTGTATGTCTATATGTATATGTGTGTGGTTAGTATGTGTCTGGTGTTTGTGTATGTGCATATATATGTGTGGGGGGGTTAGTGTGTATGTCTATATATATATATGTGTGTGGTTAGTATGTGTGTGGTGTTTGTGTATGTGCATATATGTGTGTGTGGGGGGGGGTTAGTGTGTATGTCTATATGTATATGTGTGTGTGGGGGGGTTAGTGTGTATGTCTATATGTATATGTGTGTGGTTAGTATGTGTGTGGTGTTTGTGTATGTGCATATATATATATGTGTGGGGGGGGGTTAGTGTGTATGTCTATATGTATATGTGTGGGGTTTAGTGTGTATGTCTATATGTATATGTGTGTTTTAGTATGTGTGTGGTGTTTGTGTATGTGCATATATATGTGGGGGTAGAGTGTATGTCTATATGTATATGTGTGTGGGGGGGTTAGTGTGTATGTCTATATGTATATGTGTGTAGTTAGTATGTGTGTGTGTTGTGTATGTGCATATATATATGTGTGTGTGTGGGGGTTTAGTGTGTATGTCTATATATGTATATGTGTGTGGTTAGTATGTGTGTGGTGTTTGTGTATGTGCATATATGTGTGTGTGTGTGGGGGTTAGTGTGTATGTGCATATATATATATGTGTGTGGGGGAGTTTAGTGTATGTCTATATCTGTGTGGTTAGTGTGCTTGTGTATATGTGTGTGTGTGGTTAGTGTGTTATTTTATATATGTGTGTGTGTGGGGGGGTTTAGTGTGTATGTCTATATGTATATGTGTGTGGGGGGGTTAGTGTGTATGTCTATATGTATATGTGTGTGGTTAGTATGTGTGTGGTGTTTGTGTATGTGCATATATGTGTGTGTGTGGGGGGTTAGTGTGTATGTGCATATATATATGTGTGTGTGGGGGGGTAGAGTGTATGTCTATATCTGTGTGGTTAGTGTGCTTGTGTATATGTGTGTGTGGTTAGTGTGTATTTTATATATATATGTGTGGGGGGGGTTTAGTGTGTATGTCTATATGTATATGTGTGTGGTTAGTATGTGTGTGGTGTTTGTGTATGTGCATATATATGTGGGGGGAGTAGAGTGTATGTCTATATGTGTGTGTGTGTGGGGTTTAGTGTGTATGTCTATATGTATATGTGTGTGTTAGTATGTGTGTGGTGTTTGTGTATGTGCATATATATGTGGGGGTTAGTGTGTATGTCTATATGTATATATGTGTGTGGTTAGTATGTGTGTGGTGTTTGTGTATGTGCATATATATGTGTGTGTGGGGGGTTAGTGTGTATGTCTATATGTATATGTGTGTGGTTAGTATGTGTCTGGTGTTTGTGTATGTGCATATATATGTGTGGGGGGGTTAGTGTGTATGTCTATATATATATATGTGTGTGGTTAGTATGTGTGTGGTGTTTGTGTATGTGCATATATGTGTGTGTGGGGGGGGGTTAGTGTGTATGTGCATATATATATGTGTGTGTGTGGGGGTTTAGTGTATGTCTATATCTGTGTGGTTAGTGTGCTTGTGTATATGTGTGTGTGGTTAGTGTGTATTTTATATATATATGTGTGGGGGGGTTTAGTGTGTATGTCTATATGTGTGTGTGTGGGGGGGTTTAGTGTGTATGTCTATATGTATATGTGTGTGGGGGGGTTAGTGTGTATGTCTATATGTATATGTGTGTGGTTAGTATGTGTGTGGTGTTTGTGTATGTGCATATATGTGTGTGTGTGGGGGGTTAGTGTGTATGTGCATATATATATGTGTGTGTGGGGGGGTAGAGTGTATGTCTATATCTGTGTGGTTAGTGTGCTTGTGTATATGTGTGTGTGGTTAGTGTGTATTTTATATATATATGTGGGGGGGGGTTTAGTGTGTATGTCTATATGTATATGTGTGTGGTTAGTATGTGTGTGGTGTTTGTGTATGTGCATATATATGTGGGGGGGGGGTAAAGTGTATGTCTATATCTGTGTGGTTAGTGTGTTTGTGTATGTGTGTGTGCGGTTAGTGTGTGTTTTATGTGTGTGTGTGTGTGTGTGTGTGTGTGTGTGTGTGTGTGTGTGTGCGGTTAGCGTGTATGTGTGTGGTCATGGCCTGCCAGCAACCTCCGCCGCCATCATGGCCATTAATTAAGAAACTGGTGACGGCAGGTACCTCCCTCGTCAATGTCATGTTCGGCCCGGGGGGGGGGGAGATGTCTACGAGTAAATGTTTGTAGGGGAAGGGGGTAAGACAAGGACAGTCGTCTAAGGGTCACTGTCAGGTCAGGATTCTACTCGCCCAGTCAGGGGGAACCTTGAAGATCAGCCGAGTTTCTGGCTTCAAGCGGTGAGTGGTCCACAGACGACAGTGATGACTGTGACAGTGCTTCACACTACTGCCATCAACCCACAGCTTTCATGTCATGTCAGGACATTCATCCTGCTACTGCCATCAAAACAGTTTTGCGGAGTTAACAAGTCCTGAGTGCGGGGTGTAGAGAGTCTATGGGTATAGATGGATACGTGGTACGGGTGGAGCAAGCGTGTGAGTATGGGTGGACAGGGGTACGGGTGGAGCAAGTGTGTAAGTATGGGTGGACAGGGGGTACAGGTGGAGCAAGCGTGTGAGTATGGGTGGACAGGGGGTATGGGTGGAGCAAGTGTGTGAGTATGGGTGGACAGGGGTACGGGTGGAGCAAGTGTGTAAGTATGGGTGGACAGGGGGTACAGGTGGAGCAAGCGTGTGAGTATGGGTGGACAGGGGGTATGGGTGGAGCAAGTGTGTGAGTATGGGTGGACAGGGGTACGGGTGGAGCAAGTGTGTAAGTATGGGTGGACAGGGGGTACAGGTGGAGCAAGCGTGTGAGTATGGGTGGACAGGGGGTATGGGTGGAGCAAGTGTGTAAGTATGGGTGGACAGGGGTACGGGTGGAGCAAGCGTGTATGGGTGGAGAGAGGGTGTTGTGTGGGTGCGTCACAGTTTCTGAAATGAGAAAAGTCACGTTCATAACATGCCATCCTAGTCTGCGTCTGTAAAAACCATCAGTTTGTGAATCAGTAATTATCTGCAGTCTGTCAGTAATTATCTGAAGTCTGTCAGTCAGTAATTATCTGCAGTCATCAGTCTGTCAGTCAGTAATTACCTGCATTCATCAGTCTGTAAGTGATTAATTATCTGCATTCATCAGTCTGTCAGTGAGTAATTATCTGCATTGATCAGTCTGTCAGTCAGTAAATATCTGTAGTCTGTCAGTCAGTAATTATTTGCAGTCATCAGTCAGTAATTATCTGCAGTCTGTCAGTCAGTAATTATCCTCTGTCAGTCTGTCAGTCATTATCCACAATCTATATTTTGAGTCACAGCTGAAAACAATGTGAGGACAACAGCGAGCTGTGAGCTGATGTAACAAGAAACAAATCCTCTTTGAGGAGAAGACTGGGGTCAGCGGGTCATCATCATCACCTTGTGGTAGCCACTGAGCCCCGCGAGTAAATAGTTGCTGAGGTTATGCACCTGTACAGGTGTTTGGCAGTTTGATGTGTCATTGTTTGACCTCGACCTTTCCACTCGCTTTATTTGGTGTTCTTGAGAGTGGTCAGCCTGGCCAGCCAGGGAGGAATGTGGAAATCTTCTCAAGAATTACATCCAACGGTTTTAGAGAGAAATACCAGACATTGTGTGTGTGGGGTGGGGGGGGGGAGGGGATGGATGTTTTCCTTCACTTCACTTTTTTCATGAAGGCACACGGGCACTGTGAGTCTGTGTCTTATTGACACACACACTGACTCACTCACACATACTGTCTCACACACACATTGTGTCTACTCGTGACTCACTCACACATACTGTCTCACACACATATTGTGTCTACTCGTGACTCACTCACACATACTGTGTCTAGTCGTGACTCACTCACACATACTGTCTCACACACACATTGTGTCTACTCGTGACTCACTCACACATACTGTCTCACACACATATTGTGTCTACTCGTGACTCACTCACACATACTGTGTCTAGTCGTGACTCACTCACACACTCACACATTGTGTCTACTCGTGTCACTCACACACACATTGTGTCTACTCGTGACTCACTCACACATACTGTCTCACACACATATTGTGTCTACTCGTGACTCACTCACACATACTGTCTCACACACACATTGTGTCTAGTCGTGACTCACTCACACATACTGTCTCACACACATATTGTGTCTACTCGTGACTCACTCACACATACTGTCTCACACACACATTGTGTCTAGTCGTGACTCACTCACACATACTGTCTCACACACACATTGTGTCTAATCGTGACTCACTCACACATACTGTGTCTAGTCGTGACTCACTCACACATACTGTCTCACACACATATTGTGTCTACTCGTGACTCACTCACACATATTGTGTCTAGTCGTGACTCACTCACACATGCTGTCTCACACACATATTGTGTCTACTCGTGACTCACTCACACATATTGTGTCTAGTCGTGACTCACTCACACATGCTGTCTCACACACATATTGTGTCTACTCGTGACTCACTCACACATATTGTGTCTAGTCGTGACTCACTCACACATACTGTCTCACACACATATTGTGTCTAGTCGTGACTCACTCACACATACTGTCTCACACACATATTGTGTCTACTCGTGACTCACTCACACATATTGTGTCTAGTCGTGACTCACTCACACATGCTGTCTCACACACATATTGTGTCTACTCGTGACTCACTCACACATATTGTGTCTAGTCGTGACTCACTCACACATACTGTCTCACACACATATTGTGTCTAGTCGTGACTCACTCACACATACTGTCTCACACACATATTGTGTCTACTCGTGACTTACTCACACATACTGTCTCACACACACATTGTGTCTAATCGTGACTCACTCACACATACTGTGTCTAGTCGTGACTCACTCACACATACTGTCTCACACACATATTGTGTCTACTCGTGACTCACTCACACATACTGTCACACACATATTGTGTCTACTGTGACTCACTCACACATATTGTGTCTACTCGTGACTCACTCACACATGCTGTCTCACACACACATTGTGTCTACTGTGACTCACTCACACATACTGTGTCTAGTCGTGACTCACTCACACATACTGTCTCACACACATATTGTGTCTACTCGTGACTCACTCACACATACTGTCTCACACACATATTGTGTCTACTCGTGACTCACTCACACATGCTGTCTCACACACATATTGTGTCTACTCGTGACTCACTCACACATACTGTGTCTAGTCGTGACTCACTCACACATACTGTCTCACACACACATTGTGTCTACTCGTGACTCACTCACACATACTGTCTCACACACATATTGTGTCTACTCGTGACTCACTCACACATACTGTCTCACACACATATTGTGTCTACTCGTGACTCACTCACACATACTGTCTCACACACACATTGTGTCTACTCGTGACTCACTCACACATACTGTCTCACACACACATTGTGTCTAGTCGTGACTCACTCACACATACTGTCTCACACACATATTGTGTCTACTCGTGACTCACTCACACATACTGTCTCACACACACATTGTGTCTAGTCGTGACTCACTCACACATACTGTCTAGTCGTGACTCACACACATACTGTGTCTAATCGTGACTCACTCACACATACTGTGTCTAGTCGTGACTCACTCACACATACTGTCTCACACACATATTGTGTCTACTCGTGACTCACTCACACATATTGTGTCTAGTCGTGACTCACTCACACATGCTGTCTCACACACATATTGTGTCTACTCGTGACTCACTCACACATATTGTGTCTAGTCGTGACTCACTCACACATGCTGTCTCACACACATATTGTGTCTACTCGTGACTCACTCACACATATTGTGTCTAGTCGTGACTCACTCACACATACTGTCTCACACACATATTGTGTCTAGTCGTGACTCACTCACACATACTGTCTCACACACATATTGTGTCTACTCGTGACTCACTCACACATATTGTGTCTAGTCGTGACTCACTCACACATGCTGTCTCACACACATATTGTGTCTACTCGTGACTCACTCACACATATTGTGTCTAGTCGTGACTCACTCACACATACTGTCTCACACACATATTGTGTCTAGTCGTGACTCACTCACACATACTGTCTCACACACATATTGTGTCTACTCGTGACTTACTCACACATACTGTCTCACACACACATTGTGTCTAATCGTGACTCACTCACACATACTGTGTCTAGTCGTGACTCACTCACACATACTGTCTCACACACATATTGTGTCTACTCGTGACTCACTCACACATACTGTCACACACATATTGTGTCTACTCGTGACTCACTCACACATATTGTGTCTACTCGTGACTCACTCACACATGCTGTCTCACACACACATTGTGTCTACTCGTGACTCACTCACACATACTGTGTCTAGTCGTGACTCACTCACACATACTGTCTCACACACATATTGTGTCTACTCGTGACTCACTCACACATACTGTCTCACACACATATTGTGTCTACTCGTGACTCACTCACACATGCTGTCTCACACACATATTGTGTCTACTCGTGACTCACTCACACATACTGTGTCTAGTCGTGACTCACTCACACATACTGTCTCACACACACATTGTGTCTACTCGTGACTCACTCACACATACTGTCTCACACACATATTGTGTCTACTCGTGACTCACTCACACATACTGTCTCACACACATATTGTGTCTACTCGTGACTCACTCACACATACTGTCTCACACACACATTGTGTCTACTCGTGACTCACTCACACATATTGTGTCTAGTCGTGACTCACTCACACATACTGTCTCACACACATTGTGTCTACTCGTGACTCACTCACACATACTGTCTCACACACATATTGTGTCTACTCGTGACTCACTCACACATACTGTCTCACACACATATTGTGTCTACTCGTGACTCACTCACACATACTGTCTCACACACATATTGTGTCTAGTCGTGACTCACTCACACATACTGTCTCACACACATATTGTGTCTACTCGTGACTCACTCACACATACTGTCTCACACACACATTGTGTTTAATTGTGACTCACTCACATACACTGTCTCACAGACATGCGCAGTCTCACTGACTCAAACATACCGTACCTCACAAGTCCCACAATTACCCAGTGTTTCACTGACACACTTATTCTGTCTCACTGACTGACAGGAACAAATACTCTCACTGACTCACAAATAGTGTTTCACGTGGAAACTCGCTGTCTAACGTCACGGTTACAGGTGTCTAACAGCTAAAGGTGAGCTCACTAGCGACTTGTAGCGTCACTGCTACAGGTGTCTAACAGCTAAAGGTGAGCTCACTAGCGACTGTGTAACGTCACGGTTACAGGTGTCTAACAGCTAAAGGTGAGCTCACTAGCGACTGTGTAACGTCACGGTTACAGGTGTCTAACAGCCTAAGGTGGGATCACTTGCGATATGTAACGTCAGTGTCTGGTACCGATGGTCTCACTAACTCTGTGACGTCACTGTTACAGGTGGTCTCCGTGGTGTGCGTGTCACTGTACGTGTTTCGCTACCTGGCACAAGGCAAGATAGACGCTGTTCCAGGTGAGTCACCTCATAGCCACGTGTAACAGAGTTTCTGGGCGGCTTTCCTTGACAGAAGTGACCGGGTGACGTGTTTGCTTGGCTGGCTGTGTGTGTGTGTGAGAGAGAGAGAGAGAGAGAGAGAGATTTTCTGTCGAGTGAATGCTTGGGTGTTGGTACCCGTGAACAGTGTAAGTCGTGTCACGTGACCTCAGCGCACTTGCAGATGTCTACACATGAATGCAGATGACTGGACAGTTTGCGAGACTCGAAGCTTACGACAAGTTTGAGCTGTCGCCCTTTCTGTCGAGTGGCTGCCATGCTGACCTTGACAACAGCTGACGACTTCCACAGCTGTATCACGATGTCTTATACACAGCTGTAGCACCATGTCTTGTATACAGCTGTAGCACGATGTCTTGTATACAGCTGTAGCACGATATCTTGTATACAGGTGTAACACGATATCTTTTGTGTACAGCTACAGAACGATGTCTTGTATACAGCTGTATCACGATGTCTTGTATACAGGTGTAACACGATATCTTTTGTGTACAGCTACAGAACGATGTCTTGTATACAGCTGTAACACGATATCTTGTATACAGCTACAGCACGATGTCTTGTATACAGCTGTAACACGATGTCTTGTATACAGCTGTAACACGATGTCTTGTATACAGCTACAGCACGATGTCTTCTATGCAGCTGTAACACGATGTCTTGTATGCAGCTGTAACACGATGTCTTGTATACAGCTACAGCACGATGTCTTGTATACAGCTGTAACATGATGTCTTGTGTACAGCTGTAACACGATATCTTGTATACAGCTACAGCACGATGTCTTGTATACAGCTGTAACACGATGTCTTGTGTACAGCTGTAACACGATGTCTTGTGTACAGCTGTAACACGATGTCTTGTATACAGCTACAGCACGATGTCTTGTATACAGCTGTAACACGATTTCTTGTATACAGCTACAGCACGATGTCTTGTATACAGCTGTAACACGATGTCTTGTGTACAGCTACAGCACGATGTCTTGTATACAGCTGTAACACGTTCTTGTGTACAGCTACAGCACAATGTCTTGTATACAGCTGTAACACGATATCTTGTATACAGCTACAGCACGATGTCTTGTATACAGCTGTAACACGATATCTTGTGTACAGCTACAGCACGATGTCTTGTATACAGCTGTAACACGATGTCTTGTATACAGCTACAGCACGGTGTCTTGTATACAGCTGTAACACGATGCCTTTATACAGCTACAGCACGATGTTTTGTGTACAGCTGTAACACGATGACTTCTATACAGCTGTAACACGATGTCTTGTATACAGCTGTAACACGATGTCTTGTATACAGCTGTAACACGATGTCTTGTATACAGCTACAGCACGATGTCTTGTATACAGCTACAGCACGATATCTTGTATACAGCTGTAACACGATGTCTTGTATACAGCTGTAACACGATGTCTTGTATACAGCTACAGCACGATATCTTGTGTACAGCTACAGCACGATGTCTTGTATACAGCTGTAACACGATGTCTTGTATACAGCTACAGCACGATGTCTTGTATACAGCTGTAACACGATGTATACAGCTACAGCAGGATGTCTTGTATACAGCTGTAACACGATGTCTTGTATACAGCTACAGCACGATGTCTTGTATACAGCTGTAACACGATGTCTTGTATACAGCTACAGCACGATGTCTTGTATACAGCTGTAACACGATGTCTTGTATACAGCTGTAACACGATATCTTGTATACAGCTGTAACACGATGTCTTGTATACAGCTGTAACACGATATCTTGTGTACAGCTTCAGCACGATGTCTTGTATACAGCTGTATCACGATGTCTTGTATACAGCTGTAACACGATGTCTTGTAGACAGCTACAGCACGATGTCTTGTATACAGCTGTAACACGATGTCTTGTATACAGCTACAGCACGATGTCTTGTATACAGCTGTAACACGATGTCTTGTATACAGCTACAGCACGATGTCTTGTATACAGCTTTAACACGATGTCTTGTATACAGCTACAGCACGATGTCTTTTATACAGCTGTATCACGATGTCTTATTCATAGATGCCTTGTATAAAGCTGGCCTAGGGCCTTGACAGCTGTAACGCGATGTCTTGTATACAGCTGTGCTTGAGAGCTATAACACGATGTCTTGTATACAGCTGTGCTTGAGAGCTATAACACGATGTCTTGCATACAGCTGTGCTTGAGAGCTATAACACGATGTCTTGTATACAGCTGTGCTTGAGAGCTATAACACGATGTCTTGTATACAGCTGTGCTTGAGAGCTATAACACGATGTCTTGTATACAGCTGTGCTTGAGAGCTATAACACGATGTCTTGTATACAGCTGTGCTTGAGAGCTATAACACGATGTCTTGCATACAGCTGTGCTTGAGAGCTATAACACGATGTCTTGCATACAGCTGTGCTTGAGAGCTATAACACGATGTCTTGCATACAGCTGTGCTTGAGAGCTATAACACGATGTCTTGTATACAGCTGTGCTTGAGAGCTATAACACGATGTCTTGTATACAGCTGTGCTTGAGAGCTATAACACGATGTCTTGCATACAGCTGTGCTTGAGAGCTATAACACGATGTCTTGTATACAGCTGTGCTTGAGAGCTATAACACGATGTCTTGTATACAGCTGTGCTTGAGAGCTATAACACGATGTCTTGTATACAGCTGTGCTTGAGAGCTATAACACGATGTCTTGTATACAGCTGTGCTTGAGAGCTATAACACGATGTCTTGTATACAGCTGTGCTTGAGAGCTATAACACGATGTCTTGTATACAGCTGTGCTTGAGAGCTATAACACGATGTCTTGTATACAGCTGTGCTTGAGAGCTATAACACGATGTCTTGCATACAGCTGTGCTTGAGAGCTATAACACGATGTCTTGTATACAGCTGTGCTTGAGAGCTATAACACGATGTCTTGCATACAGCTGTGCTTGAGAGCTATAACACGATGTCTTGTATACAGCTGTGCTTGAGAGCTATAACACGATGTCTTGTATACAGCTGTGCTTGAGAGCTATAACACGATGTCTTGCATACAGCTGTGCTTGAGAGCTGGATGTCTTGTATACACCTGAAGCTAGTTTGCCTCAGCAGCTGCAGTCTTGTTTACTTTGCTCGACGTACTTTCGTTTTGTAAATTCTTTCGGTCGTCCGTCCGTTTGATTACTTCCCCCACCCCCACCCCCAAGCGCTCGGCCTTGACCTTCTAGAGGGCTTGCATTCTTGGAAGAACTTTCTGTTCCGCTGTTGACTCTAGGGCACCGTAACCTGTGTCCATGACAACAGCGCTGGGCCCCAGAGACAGCAGAAATGTTTACCTGAGTACAAGGGCAGCCAGCCTTCCCTCAGCCTTCAGACCACATTCTACTCCCTGGTGTGTCACCCTGGGTGGGGGGTGGAGGGTGTCCTAAACAGGGGATTGAGGAAACGGGGTGGGGTGGGGGGGCTAAACTGTAGAATGAGACCCACTGGCTCTCCCTACTTCTAACCTTGCATATCATAGTCATAGTCAGTCATTTCGACTACAAACTCTCTCAGCTATGTGTGTGTGTGTGTGTGGACTGACACCTGGACTGAGTGATGCAGGGACTGCAGTCCACTGCTAAGTGTGTGTCAGGACTGCAGTCCACTGCTAAGTATGTGTCAGGACTGCAGTCCACTGCTAAGTATGTGTCAGGACTGCAGTCCACTGCTAAGTATGTGTCAGGACTGCAGTCCACTGCTAAGTGTGTGTCAGGACTGCAGTCCACTGCTAAGTATGTGTCAGGACTGCAGTCCACTGCTAAGTATGTGTCAGGACTGCAGTCCACTGCTAAGTATGTGTCAGAACTGCAGTCCACTGCTAAGTGTGTGTCAGGACTGCAGTCCACTGCTAAGTATGTGTCAGGACTGCAGTCCACTGCTAAGTGTGTGTCAGGACTGCAGTCCACTGCTAAGTGTGTGTCAGGACTGCAGTCCACTGCTAAGTATGTGTCAGGACTGCAGTCCACTGCTAAGTGTGTGTCAGGACTGCAGTCCACTGCTAAGTGTGTGTCAGGACTGCAGTCCACTGCTAAGTGTGTGTCAGGACTGCAGTCCACTGCTAAGTGTGTGTCAGGACTGCAGTCCACTGCTAAGTGTGTGTGTGGACCGCAGTCAGTGCTCACTGAGTGGATGGTAGTCTACTACTTACTATGTGTGTGGATTATAATCCAGTACCTACTATAGGTCAGACTTTAAATTCCAATGCTTACTATATGAGTGGAGTGTACGCCAGTGCAATGGACTGTGTGCATGGACTGTAAGTCACTAAGCAACTGTTACAAAGGGGTGTATGGGGGACGGGGTATCTCCCGCTAATATATTCATGTCACGCGTTGCAGAGTACAAGGGTATCGTGTACCCGGGCTTCGTGCTGTACACAGTCATGATCGGCGTTTCTCTCATCATGCTACCCGGAGTTTACATGGTATGTACAAATATCATCGGCCTCTCTCTCATCATGCTACCCGGAGTTTACATGGTATGTACAAACATCATCGGCCTCTCTCTCATCATGCTACCCGGAGTTTACATGGTATGTACAAACATCATCGGCCTCTCTCTCATCATGCTACCCGGAGTTTACATGGTATGTACAAACATCATCGGCGTTTCTCTCATCATGCTACCCGGAGTTTACATGGTATGTACAAACATCATCGGCCTCTCTCTCATCATGCTACCCGGAGTTTACATGGTATGTACAAACATCATCGGCCTCTCTCTCATCATGCTACCCGGAGTTTACATGGTATGTACAAATATCATCGGCCTCTCTCTCATCATGCTACCCGGAGTTTACATGGTATGTACAAATATCATCGGCCTCTCTCTCATCATGCTACCCGGAGTTTACATGGTATGTACAAATATCATCGGCCTCTCTCTCATCATGCTACCCAGAGTTTACAGGGTGCGTGCGGCCCTCACTATGAAAATGGTGCTTACTGTCCCACTGAAGGAAGCTTTGTGTCTGGCCCAGTCACTGACTGTCCGCCCACTCGGTGTCTAGCTAGCTATAGCCTATAGCTAGCTACGTACAAGGCCCACTCACTCTACCTAGCACTACTATGAGTTCCACTTGTTAGCTACGTACAAGGCCCACCTGACTCAAGCTAGTAATGTATAAGTTCCACTTGTTAGCTATGTACAAGGTCCACTCTAGCTAGCTATGTATAAGTTCCACTTGTTAGCTATGTACAAAGCCCACTCTAGCTAGCAATGTCTAAGTTCCACTTGTTAGCTATGTACAAGGTCCACTCTAGCTAGCTATGTCTAAGTTCCACTTGTTAGCTATGTACAAGGTCCACTCTAGCTAGCTATGTATAAGTTCCACTTGTTAGCTATGTACAAAGCCCACTCTAGCTAGCAATGTCTAAGTTCCACTTGACACAGGACATAATGTCAGAATATAGTACAAGGCGTATTTCAGGACATCATGTCAGAATATATAGTACACAGTGTATTTCAGGACATAATGTCAGAATATATAGTTTGTGATGTATTTCAGGACATAATGTCAGAATATAGTACATGGCGTATTTCAGGACATAATGTCAGAATATATAGTTTGTGATGTATTGCAGGACATAATGTCAGAATATATAGTACACAGTGTATTTCAGGACATAATGTCAGAATATAGTACACCGTGTAATTCAGGACATAATGTCAGAATATAGTACACCGTGTAATTCAGGACATAATGTCAGAATATATAGTTTGTGATGTATTTCAGGACATAATGTCAGAATATATAGTTTGTGATTATTTCAGGACATCATGTCAGAACATATAGTTTGTGATGTATTTCAGGACATAATGTCAGAATATATAGTACACAGTGTATTTCAGGACATAATGTCAGAATATATAGTTTGTGATGTATTTCAGGACATAATGTCAGAATATATAGTTTGTGATGTATTTCAGGACATAATGTCAGAATATATAGTTTGTGATGTATTTCAGGACATAATGTCAGAATATATAGTTTGTGATGTATTTCAGGACATAATGTCAGAATATATAGTATGTATTTCAGGACATAATGTCAGAATATATAGTTTGTGATGTATTTCAGGACATAATGTCAGAATATATAGTTTGTGATGTATTTCAGGACATAATGTCAGAATATATAGTTTGTGATGTATTTCAGGACATAATGTCAGAATATATAGTAACAGTGTATTTCAGGACATAATGTCAGAATATATAGTTTGTGAT
Source organism: Marisa cornuarietis (assembly GCA_004794655.1). Lineage (NCBI taxonomy): Eukaryota > Metazoa > Mollusca > Gastropoda > Architaenioglossa > Ampullariidae > Marisa > Marisa cornuarietis. Next base: position 273,533 of record SMMW01000642.1, on the reverse strand, counting down.
GTATTTCAGGACATAATGTCAGAATATATAGTTTGTGATGTATTTCAGGACATAATGTCAGAATATATAGTTTGTGATGTATTTCAGGAATATATAGTTTGTGATGTATTTCAGGACATAATGTCAGAATATATAGTACACAGTGTATTTCAGGACATAATGTCAGAATATATAGTTTGTGATGTATTTCAGGACATAATGTCAGAATATATAGTTTGTGATGTATTTCAGGACATAATGTCAGAATATATAGTTTGTGATGTATTTCAGGACAAAAGGTTCCTCCTTCTACCCTGGGTGTACACACTGGTCGTCATCGTCTTGTACGAAACGGGCGCCATCGCGCTTCTGACCACTGTCCACCTCTCTCAGGACAAGGTGACCACTGCTACTATCACATCATCACTTAATAATACACTAATATGTTTACTTCAGCCTCTGTGTTGTCACGTGTTTATACTGACTCTAACATCAGCCTCTGTGTTGTCACGTGTTTATACTGACTCTAACATCAGCCTCTGTGTTGTCACGTGTTTATACTGACTCTAACATCAGTCTCTGTGTTGTCACGTGTTTATACTGACTCTAACATCAGTCTCTGTGTTGTCACGTGTTTATACTGACTCTAACATCAGTCTCTGTGTTGTCACGTGTTTATACTGACTCTAATATCATACTCTGTGTTGTCACGTGTTTATACTGACTCTAACATCAGACTCTGTGTTGTCACGTGTTTATACTGACTCTAATATCAGACTCTGTGTTGTCACGTGTTTATACTGACTCTAACATCAGCCTCTGTGTTGTCACGTGTTTATACTGACTCTAACATCAGTCTCTGTGTTGTCACGTGTTTATACTGACTCTAATATCAGCCTCTGTGTTGTCACGTGTTTATACTGACTCTAACATCAGTCTCTGTGTTGTCTCGTGTTTATACTGACTCTAATATCAGCCTCTGTGTTGTCACGTGTTTATACTGACTCTAACATCAGCCTCTGTGTTGTCACGTGTTTATACTGACTCTAACATCAGCCTCTGTGTTGTCACGTGTTTATACTGACTCTAATATCAGCCTCTGTGTTGTCACGTGTTTATACTGACTCTAATATCAGCCTCTGTGTTGTCACGTGTTTATACTGACTCTAATATCAGCCTCTGTGTTGTCACGTGTTTCAGATTCTGAGGGCTTGGGAAATAGGGTCGCTGTGCTTCTACTGTTTTCGCCTGATCGCCAATGTAAGTATGGGTTCCACCCGTTCTTTGCCCCACTCCCCTTACTCTGTGTGTGTGTGTGTGTGTGTGTGTGTGTGTGTGTGTGTGTGTGTGTGTGTGTGTGTTAGTCAATATAAGTTTAACTCAAACATGTTTTGTATATGATTGCGAACCATAAGACTACAAAGGCAGCCAGTAGAATGTATTTACACAACAGACCACCCGCTGTTAGCAGGACTGTAGGGGGCGTTGTGGCCGGCTGTGTGGCTAACTTGCTGGGTAACAGTGGGTTAGAGCCGTCACAGTCTTGAGAAGGGAGGTAACCAGCGCTCAGTTCACGTGGGTCACTGTTTGTCGACACCAACCACTAGATGTCGCTGTTGTTTGCAGTGTTACTGCTTTGCCTGTGTGGTGTCGCAGTATCAGGAACTTTCAGAAGGTCGGGGAACCTACGACTTCCTCTACAAGCCGGTGAGTAGGTCTACCTAAACCCTCACAACCCTCACAACCCCAGTAGTGTGCGGTACCTGTAATCAAACTAAACAAAATAGACATACATGGAACTGTCTGTACATACCGATAAGTAAGTCAGAGTTCACGAGTTCAACTAATTGTGTCAGTCATCAAGACAGTCACACGGTGTCACGTGTGTAATTATAAAGTGTTCGGTGTTTTGTTGTATAAACTCGTGACTAGTAGAATAACACCATCAGTACTTCCACGCGTGGTGAGTTAGTCATTCCCTGTGTCTTGTACCTGTGTCGTGTACCTGCGTCTTGTACCTGTGTCGTGTACCTGTGTCTTGTACCTGTGTCGTGTACCTGTGTCGTGTACCTGTGTCTTGTACCTGTGTCGTGTACCTGTGTCTTGTACCTGTGTCGTGTACCTGTGTCGTGTACCTGTGTCTTGTACCTGTGTCTTGTACCTGTGTCGTGTACCTGCGTCTTGTACCTGTGTCGTGTACCTGTGTCGTGTACCTGTGTCTTGTACCTGTGTCGTGTACCTGTGTCTTGTACCTGTGTCGTGTACCTGTGTCTTGTACCTGTGTCGTGTACCTGTGTCGTGTACCTGTGTCGTGTCGGTAACCAGTTCACTTCACTGATGTTCACTATGTTTGTAGCGACGGCGACAACACCTGTCACAACCGCTGGCCGACGGCGACCTGTATTCACCTCCGCACGGGGCGCAGCTTCCCCCCTACAGCCAGGTGGACCTGCACAAGGAGTTCAACCCCCCGGGCTACGAGGAGGCCGCCGACCACAGCCACGCAGCCTACGACAACCCCGCTTTTGTCACCGCCTCCTCCGCCTCGCTGTCCGCCAGTCTCGAGTCTTGTCGAGGTCAGCAGCAGGCACAGGCAACTACCCCAGGGGAGAGGTGGCAGTCACCGCCCCCACCCATCGCCCACGTGCAGAACTCTAATGACAACAGGGAAGAGCACACCCCACACAGCCCTCACAGCCACGAGGCCCACACCTCAACACAGTACCTGAAGGTTGACGTGCATCCAAACCCCGAACGGACCGTGCATAGGACTACATATGTGACGTGGATATGATACACACGGGCCGTGCATAGGACTACATATGTGACGTGGATATGATACACACGGACCGTGCATAGGACTACATATGTGACGTGGATATGATACACACGGACCGTGCATAGGACGATGCTTGGAGGTGGAGGTGATGCACACGCGCATAAATACAACAAACAAAAGCTAGTAGAGGTGATACATAGTCGTAGACCACATAGAAGCGACGGTTGGTTTATTGGTGGTGTTTAACGCCGTGTCAGCAGCAAGGGCTAGATACATGGAGGTGATTCACAGTCGTAGCCTACTAGTCACATAGACATGACCCAGTCTCTTTTGTTCAACCACGCGGATGTTAGGATACACTGGCATGCTGGCATGTCACCTGGGTGTGACACACGTGACAGTCAAGAGTGGGGGGCTGTTTTGAGGGTGACCTGTTCAGTGCGAAGTCAGTGTTACAATGGCTGTGTCCAGGGCAAACAGAAAATCATGAACCTGGTCACACTTGACATGGCTGACATCAAGACAGCAACCACTAAGTCACTGGGACGAGTGATGTTAAACATGGCTGTCTCCAAGGGGTCTATAGCCTTGTCACATTAAACACTTAAGTCTGAAACAGCAGAAAGTCACAGGAACTAGTCAGGTAGCCTAGTAGTCACACCTAATACTGTGGTCTCGGTGTCTTGTGTACCTGCAGGAGCGTGTTTAGCATCAAGCTTGTCTCTCAACACATTTAGTTTGTGTTTGTCGGCCTTGGAGCGCCTGTCAGTCCACTGGTCACGTGTTTGACTGGACAGTACTCTACCCGGTGTTTATACGAGCGCTTGTTTGATGTTCTTATGATAATGCGGTAAACATAAACATAAACTCTAATTAATGGTCAACATGCCCTCCGCCCCTTCCCCCCCCCACCCACCCAGCATCATAAAAGCAAAGACCAAGAAGCCAGAGCAGTGAGGGGAGAGTGTAACGAAACTAAACGTCTGGGTGTACCGGAACCTCTGGGTGTAGTCTGCGCATGCGCATGATGCCAAGGTTCGTTGCCGCATGGAAAGATCATTTCCTGTATGCCGAGACATCCGTTATTCTTTGTGTAATAATATAAGCTGCACGAACGAGTGTCTGGTCGTGGTTTGGAATATTTTGAACATATCAGCTTGCTATTCGAAAGTACAGCAGCGAAACCGAGCGTCTGACAATGTGTTACTTGAAATAAAAGTAAGAGACAAAACATTACACAACATAAATAAATAAACTAACGAAGTAGAAACAAAACTCTACAAGTCACAATATGATTTGAGGTGGTTTTGATACTACACCCAGACCTCGAGGTACACCCAGACATTTAGTTTTGCTACAAGGCCAGGGTCACAAGGTGTATGGTGACACCACCTCCACACTACCACCATTAGCACAGTAACACAGTAACACTACACTGTCAGGACATTGCCTATAGAACATACTCTGTAGTCATTTAGTTCCAACGATGCTGTTCATGTTGTTGTGCGTTTAACGGGACTTTAAATAATAATAATAATAATAATAATAATAATAGTGAAGATGTTTATAGCGCATATTGACACTCTTAGAGAGCATGCTCTTAGCGCTTAAAACGAGGAAGAGACGTGGACTAAGTAGATACAGAACAAAGGGGACGAAAAAAAACGACAGTACTGACAAAAACAGAAAACAAAAGGCATCAAGTAACAGGAACAGAAAAATATAGTGATTCTGCCGAGAAAGATGGGTAAAGTAGCAAGAGGGAAGGGGGGAGGGTAAGAAGGACGAGCATTGTGTGGACTGTGTTAGGAGTAAAGCTCAAGGAAGAGGTGGGTTTTCAGTGCTGGGTGTGTTGGGTTACAATTAAGGTTTGCAAAAGAGGCGTGGACATAATAGACAAGGAACAGATTGGACAAAAATGATCCGGAAATGAAAGGAAAAGAATGTGAGGGAGTAGATGAGGGGAGCAGAGCAAATGTGAGGAAGTAGACGAGGGGAGTAGAGAATGTAAGGGGGTAGAGAGTGTGAGGAGAGTAGAGATAGTGTGAGGGAGTAGAGAGAGAATATGAGGGAAGTAGAGAGAGAAAGTGAGAGGAGTATATGAGGGGAACAGAGCGAATGTAAGGTAGTAGACGAAGTGAGTAGGGAGAATGTGAGGTAGTAGATGATGTGAATAGGGAGAATTTGAGGGGAGTCGAGATAATTTGAAGTAGTAGAGGAGGCGAATAAGGAGAATGTGAGGGAGTAGATGAGGCGAATACGGAGAATGAAAGAGAGTAGAGACAATGTGAAGTAGTAGAGGAGGCGAATAAGGAGAATGTGAGGTAGTAGAGGAGGCGAACAGAGAGAATGTGAGGGGATTAGGGAGAATGTGAGGTAGAAGAGGAGGTGAATAGGGAGAATGTGAAGTAGTAGATGAGGCGAATACAGAGAATGTGAGGGAGTAGAGAGAATGTGATGTAGTAGATGAGGCGAATAGGGAGACTGTGAGGGGAGTAGAGAGAATATGCAGAACAATAAGACAGCATTCATGTTTGTTGTGTTGCTATGGAAACAGGTGTTTATGTGCCACTACAGCAGTTCTGCCCAACTTCCACGGTTCACGTAGAGAGGAAGAGGGAGCAGCACGCGCTTCGATTTCTATGGTTTTTCCGTAATCTTCAGGCTGATATCTGCGAGTCGTCTTCGATGAATTATGTTTGTAAGTCTCGTCAAGTCTTCAAGAACATAATAATAAACTATAAATAGGACGCCGGGTGTTGTTGATCTGCTCTTACTATGCCTTGTCGCCAAGCCTTCAGAAAATATTGTCTCAATAAAATGTGTCTTCAACGAGTCTTTCTTCTGGCTTTTGTCTTGTTATCCTTCTGTCATACATTTCTGGCTTCCAGCTGCCTGCATGTCGCTGAACAAACAAACAAAATAATCGAAAACATTGTCATATACACTGATACTTACTTTCGCTGGCCAGCAGCCTCGCTTTCTGATGCTTGCCTGTGTGTGTGTGAGTGTGTGTAACAACTTTGTGAACGATCTTTATCACTGACATTGATGACATGCTGAAGTGTGACTATAAGCTACTAGTAGCTAGAGTCCATTGATGACATGCTGAAGTGTGACTATAAGCTACTAGTAGCTAGAGTCCATTGATGACATGCTGAAGTGTGACTATAGGCTACTAGTAGCTAGAGTCCATTGATGACATGCTGAAGTGTGACTATAGGCTACTAGTAGCTAGAGTCCATTGATGACATGCTGAAGTGTGACTATAAGCTACTAGTAGCTAGAGTCCATTGATGACATGCTGAAGTGTGACTATAGGCTACTAGTAGCTAGAGTCCATTGATGACATGCTGAAGTGTGACTATAGGCTACTAGTAGCTAGAGTCCATTGATGACATGCTGAAGTGTGACTATAGGCTACTAGTAGCTAGAGTACATTGATGACATGCTGAAGTGTGACTAGGCTACTAGTAGCTAGAGTCCATTGATGACATGCTGAAGTGTGACTATAGGCTACTAGTAGCTAGAGTCCATTGATGACATGCTGAAGTGTGACTATAGGCTACTAGTAGCTAGAGTCCATTGATGACATGCTGAAGTGTGACTAGGCTACTCGTAGCTAGAGTCCATTGATGACATGCTGAAGTGTGACTATAGGCTACTAGTAGCTAGAGTCCATTGATGACATGCTGAAGTGTGACTATAGGCTACTAGTAGCTAGAGTCCATTGATGACATGCTGAAGTGTGACTATAGGCTACTAGTAGCTAGAGTCCATTGATGACATGCTAAAGTGTGACTATAGGCTACTAGTAGCTAGAGTCCATTGATGACATGCTAAAGTGTGACTATAGGCTACTAGTAGCTAGAGTCCATTGATGACATGCTGAAGTGTGACTATAGGCTACTAGTAGCTAGAGTCCATTGATGACATGCTGAAGTGTGACTATAGGCTACTAGTAGCTAGAGTCCATTGATGACATGCTGAAGTGTGACTAGGCTACTCGTAGCTAGAGTCCATTGATGACATGCTGAAGTGTGACTATAGGCTACTAGTAGCTAGAGTCCATTGATGACATGCTGAAGTGTGACTATAGGCTACTAGTAGCTAGAGTCCATTGATGACATGCTGAAGTGTGACTAGGCTACTAGTAGCTAGAGTCCATTGATGACATGCTGAAGTGTGACTATAGGCTACTAGTAGCTAGAGTCCATTGATGACATGCTAAAGTGTGACTATAGGCTACTAGTAGCTAGAGTCCATTGATGACATGCTAAAGTGTGACTATAGGCTACTAGTAGCTAGAGTCCATTGATGACATGCTGAAGTGTGACTATAGGCTACTAGTAGCTGCACTCCATTGATGACATGCTGAAGTGTGACTATAGGCTACTAGTAGCTAGAGTCCATTGATGACATGCTGAAGTGTGACTATAGGCTACTAGTAGCTGCACTCTACGGATACCACTTTCTAAGGTCTGTAGAGGTCGTGGTGACCAGCTTGTCGTGCCCTGTGGGTGGCCACCCGAAATTAAACACAACAAAATGTTATCACCACCTGATTATCTAAGAGGTAGTGGCACTTTCACCGTGCTGTGCATACCCCCTGGCTAGACACGTTTGTCTAACTGGGGTCATTGATTACAGCAGACTGCCAGGCCCCTACTTGTGTAAACACCAGTGACTGGGGCCAGACATGCCAGTGATTAGCCTGATATACAAGTGGCGAAGTGTAAACAACTCTTGGTTGGTCTTTTCCAATGAAGAGCTTGATCACAACACTTTTAGCCGTCCTCTCGTCGTTATTAACCTCGAGGTAATTTTTGCCTTCAGATATTATTTTTCCCAGGTATTCACCTCCGCTCCTCCTGGGACATCGCTCATGCCGACCTTCTGTCACTGTCATCGCTCATGTCGACCTTCTGTCACTGACATCGCTCATGTCGACCTTCTGTCACTAACATCGCTCATCTCGACTTTCTGTCACTAACATCGCTCGTGTCGACCTTCTGTCACTGACATGGCTCATGTCGACTTTCTGTCACTGACATCGCTCATGTCGACTTTCTGTCACTGACATCGCTCATCTCGACTTTCTGTCACTAACATCGCTCGATGTCACTGACATCACCATTCTGTCACTGACATGGCTCATGCCGACCTTCTGTCACTAACATCGCTCATGTCGACCTTCTGTCACTGACATGGCTCATGTCGACCTTCTGTCACTGACATCACTCATGTCGACTTTGTGTCACTGACATGGCTCATGTCGACTTTCTGTCACTGACATCGCTCATGTCGACTTTCTGTCACTGACATCGCTCATGTCGACTTTCTGTCACTGACATCACTCACGTCGACCTTCTGTCACTGACATCACTCATGTCGACTTTGTGTCACTGACATGGCTCATGTCGACTTTCTGTCACTGACATCGCTCATGTCGACCTTCTGTCACTGACATGGCTCATGTCGACATTCTGTCACTGACATCACTCATGTCGACTTTGTGTCACTGACATGGCTCATGTCGACTTTCTGTCACTGACATCGCTCATGTCGACTTTCTGTCACTGACATCGCTCATGTCGACTTTCTGTCACTGACATCACTCATGTCGACCTTCTGTCACTGACATCACTCATGTCGACTTTGTGTCACTGACATGGCTCATGTCGACTTTCTGTCACTGACATCGCTCATGTCGACTTTCTGTCACTGACATCACTCATGTCGACCTTCTGTCACTGACATCACTCATGTCGACTTTCTGTCACTGACATCGCTCGTGCGACTAGTCCACGGTCGTCAGTTCATGAAAGCCACACCCATGCCCAGCCACACTCATGCCCAGCCACAGTCGTGATATCACACTGCTCATGCAGACCCCGCTCGTGAGTTTCGTGACGTCACAGAGTTTGTCCAGCTCCCCGACTGTTATCACCGGCCATTCTCTCGCCCTGGGCTGTTCTGTCAATGAGTTTCAAGTTGCTGCAATTAAAAGCCCCTCTGTTTGAATGCCTTGTGTTTGCCGTCGCCAGCTTTATGGCCGGCAGCTTGTATGTAGCGGCTTGTGATAGGCACTGCGCACTGCCAGTAGCAGACCCACGTGAAGGACTGAACACATCAAGCTTTGGCGGACTTTGCGCTCTCATTCTTTCACGAATATGAACAGAAAAGACAAGAGAACAGCACGAACAAGAAGCAAGTAATAGAAGAGTGTAGTAGCCTTTGACACAACTAAGAGAAAGGATCATCTTTATCCCTCTTGACTGCTGCCCGACAACACTCCACGGGAGTGAAGAAGCGATTCCAGACCATCGGGGTCAAAGGGCATTTGACATCAGTAGGAGGATGAAGTGTAGGGGTAGCCGGAAGTCCGCCATGGCACTACTGAGCGAGCCTGCTGAGAAGTCACCGCTGGTCTTCTTCGCCAACCTCAAGGAGGACATGCTGCTACGGCGACAGCTGCAGGTGCTGCGACGAGCCGAGGCCGCCGTAGTTCATCGCATCGCCATCGACCAGAAAGTTCTCTTCAGAGGCTTCCAGGTCAGTGGCGGGATAGCCTAGTCCTAGTGCTTACAGCAGCGGTGTCCGACCTCACCAGTGAGCACACTAGATGGTTCCATCTCCATGTAACGCAACCTACTCATCCCACTTCATTCAGCTGAGGAGGGCTGGGAAAGGTAGGAGAAGGTAAGGCAGCTGTGGAGGGCTGGGAAAGGTAGGAGAAGGTAAGGCAGGTTCTGGAGGGCTGGGAAAGGTAGGAGAAAGTAAGGCAGCTGTGGAGGGCTGGGAAAGGTAGGAGAAAGTAAGGCAGCTGTGGAGGGCTAAGAAAGGTAGAAGGTAAGGCAGCTGTGGAGGGCTAAGAAAGGTAGAAGGTAAGGCAGCTGTGGAGGGCTGGGAAAGGTAGAAGGTAAGGCAGCTGTAGAGGGCTGGGAAAGGTAGGAGAAGGTAAGGCAGCTGTGGAGGGCTGGGAAAGGTAGAAGGTAAGGCAGCTGTGGAGGGCTGGGAAAGGTAGAAGGTAAGGCAGCTGTGGAGGGCTAAGAAAGGTAGCAGAAGATAAGGCAGCTGTGGAGGGCTGTGAAAAGTAGAAGGTAAGGCAGCTGTGGAGGGCTAAGAAAGGTAGCAGAAAATAAGGCAGCTATGGAGGGCTGAGAAAGGTAAAGCAGCTGTGGAGGGCTGTGGAAGATAAAGCCGCTGTCGAGGGTTGGGAAAGATAAGACAGAGAGAAGAGATGAGCACCCTCCTCACCTGGAGCTGGTTCTCAGGTAAATCATGGCTGCAGCACCTCACTCTCACTTGACATCCGTCACGTGGTGTTTAGGTACACGAACATGGTTGCAGGCCAGTGGTCAGGAATAAGAGCCCTCCTACCTACAGGGGACTTTATTGGTCAGTAGCCAAACAATTATGTCCAATGTAGTCAAGTCACACAAAGTTTATTATTTTCCTTACCTTCACAAGCAAACTCAGCCCATGGGCCTTGTGCACCCAGCATGCTTTAAAAAGTCAAAACAAAACGATTTTTTAATTTTGTCAGATTTTTGTTACACTGTTTCCCCAGCTGCAGTCGTAGACCTTTCACAAACACGCCCGGCAGTCTCAACAGGCGTTCAATGTATTGACAACAGAAATAATGTAAAAGTAAATTGTACATCAATTGTAAGTCTCAACAAAATACTGTAAAGTGTAAAACATCTGTTATGCTAACTATAAGTCTCAAGAGTTCGATATTTTAATAATAACAACATTAACAATAATAACAACAAACACACACATCCAACACATGAATGATGGGAAAATGGAGCTAATGCAAGAGGTTTTCCAGAAACACGAAAGCTGGAGCCTTGAAGCCTAGTACAGGCTGAATGGTTCCACCTGAAAATCCTGATAACGAGTCCCGCAGGTAGAATTCAGCACAAGAAAAAGATCGTCTGCCAAACGGTTTGATGGGAGGTTTCGGTGTAACATGCTGTGGTCTGCCCAGGAGCAAGGTATTTTGCATTGTTTATACTCAGGCTGCTGTTGCTGTCTGGCTGTTTTGCAGGCCAAACTTCACAGATCAAAGTTGGCGCACGCGCGTCTATGGGAGGACAAAGAGGCCGAGCGTCACTTGCGCTCACGTGATCTGCACGTGCTCAACACCAACTGCGGCTACGAGAAGGAAGACTTAGACTTCCTAAAAAAGCTGGATCGGAGACCCTGCGCAGACGACAGCCCGAAGAATGGCCACCGCAGAAGACGGAGGGATGAGGAGGTGACTGACAAGCACATGGAGGAGTTGATCGACGCAGTGATGAAGGAACAGAATCTGGTCCACACCACCAACACCGTGCGGACCCTCACCACGTTGGGTGACCTGTTGCAAGAGCTGCAGGTGCTGCCGGACACACAGCACAATGTCCTGACCGTCCAGAGTGCCAGGTCAGCAAGCGGCAGATCGCCTCCGAGCTGTACCACTCTCAGACCAGCGACCACAGCTTTCGTGGGAATGCAAGCGGCTGACTTGGAACCTTCGCACCCAGATGACAAGCACGGCAGCCTATCCATCGTTGGCTGTGTACAGATGGACGCCGAGAGTCGTACGAAGGAAGGTCTGCAAACGGGAACTACTCTGTCACGTGGCCGACCGCCGACGTCACCCACCCACTTCACAGGCGCCCTCGCCTACGCACGGTCTCCGACAGCTGGCTTATCAAGCTCCTCCAAGCGGCCCAAAAGGATGATGGGACAACTGGCCGGCTCTCCGCTGGAGGCGGGACTGTCGCTGAGCATCGTGGAAAGCCTCCGCCCTTCTCGTCAAGCCGCCAGCATGTTTGAGGAGGAGGAAAAGATCGATGTCATCGCCTTGAGACTCCAGGGAGTGCGAGCCAAGGACCCGTCGCCCAAGGTGCTAGCCTTCATCAGGTCCCTGGACGAGCTGGACGTGCGCAGACGGGGTCAGTTCTCCGCCAATCAAGAGGGAGAAGGAGAGGGCGCCACTGGGGTGAAAAGGGGAGACAACACGAGAGGAGAGTTTGACTACTACGCCACCAAGATGGCGCTGTATGCGGCGCACGTGCGGAGGGACTCAATGCCTGGTGTTGTGGTCACGCCTGATGACCTCAGCGTACGGCTGGTTGGTCAGCGGGCTGTCAGAAGCCTCACCATGCCGTGCCTTCGCCTCGACTTCGGGAATAAGGATGACGGCGATGGGTACATGACTGATGATAAAGTCCAACATGGCGAGCCCCTTGCCATGGCCAGTGTGGAGTGACGGTCACAAAACAGTTTCTTTGCTGGCACGTGAGACCACACCAGCACCGCGCCGTAGTAGTTGCTGAGAAACCGTTCGGCAAACAAGAAGCGAGACCGAGATTATGTAATATTATCTCGCTCCTTCAATGACATGTTATCATGTTTAGGAAGTGTCATCACGATCTGTCACAGTGGCGGAAGTGTTTCGCTCTTTTCCTACCAGTGACCAGGTACAAAATGTTTGTTTCTCCACTTAAACGTGACCAGACATTTCGGGACGCGTGCCCATCAAAGGTTGTCGTCTGGTCACGTTAGCCGTTACGGCACCACGTGCAGGTTCAACGTTGGACAAGAACCTTGTGGTAAGCTTACTGGAAGCTTCCAACTTCAAAACCTTTTTATGACGATCCATATCCAGGTGTTTGATTATATCACTGCGTCCACCATGTGCGTCAGAAAACTGTGATCCACATTTGTCACACTGCACAGTCTGCACTTCACTGTGATTGTTGATTCCTCTTGTCTTCTTTATAAACAGAAACTCGGGCGGTGAGTCACTGTTAAGCGTCGATGATTTGTTTGGTCCCCGACATTAGTTACTCATCACTGATCTGTACACAAGGGAAAGGATTACTGAAAGCGAATAAAATGCCAGGCAGCGGAAAACAGCCGGGAGGACGAAATGGCGAGAGACGAGTGGAAACGTGCTGATGTCTGAGTCTGGGAGGAGAAGAAGGGGGAGCCCGGTTGTGGCAGCACTGGTCAGTGGTCACGCCTCAAACACCGGAGGCCACAGAGCAACACAAATGAACTCTGAGAAAAAAACTGTTTCGTGGGAATATCGTTACTCAGAATTTCAATGGTGTTTTCAATCCATGCATTTTTTAAACCAGTGTACCCTTTACCTGTCATTTTTCCATTTTTGTCAGTTATTCACTTTTGTCTGACAAACGTCAAATGGTCTGGTGCATTTTAGCTGGAGAGTCAGCACAAGAAGACATGAATTTAAAAAATTGAATCAGTTTTGAGCGCAGTAGACATTGCACAAACAAATATCACAAAGCTTTAATTCCTTTCTGGTCACTTTACCATTACAAAATAAGACATGCACATTTTTATCAACGGTCAAACTACTGAAAGAATTAATTTTGAACCATGTAAAAAGCATAAGAAAATGAAAAATCAATCATGACTTTCTCCCCTGAAGAAGGAATGCCTGCCACCCCACCCCCCACACCCCCGATACAGTGAATTTTTTTTAACCCCTTGACCAGCTCTAAAGCAAATAAAATGTTAACGTGTGACCAACTTACTACTTTTCCTTCCAGGTCTACTTTAACAATGTTACAGCTTCTTCGTTGCCTTCTTTTATGTTTTATGTGCAAGATATTTATTTTATTGTAGTTTAATGCTTAATTTGATTGGCTCTTCTTTAATTCTACAGCGTGTGTGACTATATCCAGCTTATGTTTCGATCATGAAATATTCTCACCCTTGTTCACATTTGTGCTTTCCTCAATACGGAACTTTGTGAAACTAGATGGCTCCTCCTCTTTGAACAAAATATGCAGGTTAAACTTTATTCCTCTGCAGAGGAGATTTTGTTTGTACTTCAGCAGTGATGACAAGACTCATACCTTACACAATTATTTTATGTGCACCTCATTACAAAATGGTCCATAGCGACAAGCATGCAGCCCTCGTGCATTGAAGTCTTTAAGTGAAGGTTCTCATACAGCTGGCTCCCGTTACCAGTGCGCCCAGTCTTTCTTGGTTTTTGTTGCAATGTTTTTGTGTCACACTTGAGGCATCATGTAATGTCTGATAAGCATCATTGACAGTAAAGGATTAATAAAGATGTAAATAAACTGCCCCAAGATGTTTAAAATCACTAATGGTAATCATTTGAATGAAAATTTGAACTTTAAACCTGTTGTCATCATCACTGAGCACTTCACCATCACAAAGCAAGCTGGTCTGTATGTACGTGCATATACACTTGCCTATCAGCAAAATAAAACCACAACGCAAAACGGACAAGGACACATTTTAATGAAACACATTAAAGATACCAGATGCTGGAGACAGTCTTTGCACTCAAGTGAGGAGTAACACTGTCCAAAATGACTTCAGTTTATATGCAAGTCTAACTTTGAAGAGAGTTAATTTTTTCGTTCAGGATCAGTTGTGTTCTGGTCAAGTTTGACAAATACACCACCATCAGAAGGTCCTGAAATTAAAGTGATAAAAACTGAGTTTCACTTGTGGGCCACATAAAGCAAAAATCTCGTTCAAAACCTGTAACCACTATCTCTCCTAGAACAACTAGTAACTCAACATGTAAACAAAAAAAATAAAAACTTGATTTATAATAGAAACAAATGACAGTCATTTACAACTAAGACTGCAAAGTGTATCTGTCACTCTTATTTAAAGATATTTTCATTCCTAAAAAAGTAGATTTTGCAGAATAAGTGTATTAAAAAAACACTCCACTAAAATCAAATATGAAGATAAATCATTCAATCATACAGAAACAGAAGAATTGTTTCAGTGTCATCTGCATACATGACATAGACAATGGCAAAAACATGGTAACTGTACCTTCATGTTTGAATTCAGCATTTTTTCAAACTCCTCTGGATCGATCTGCGGCACCTTAGTCACAAGGTCCAAAAGAAAGCGCCCAGTTGCATTATCTGCAGGCACTTTTCCAGCCTGTGAAAGCAGTAAGCACTAACCTTAATCATTTTATTTAAGTTGCTTTGCATTATTAAAAGATGTAAATTTAATAGCGGTGTGCGAGAAAAGCAAAAAGCTACTCAATAATTAAACACACACATTGGTTGAAAAAAAAAAATAAATCCGTGTGCAAAACTCTATGAATCACCATTTCCTTGAGGAAAATGGTATCTGAAAAAAAGATTGTAATTAACTGATCTCCACCTCTCTTCCAGAAATCTTTGCTAAGATGCAGTTATGACACTGCAAACTTCTAACGCTTTTTTCAGGAATAAACTGACCCTAAATTAAGACGAGAAAATAACAGAAAGGACAAAGATCAACATACAAGCACATTATCCACATATTCTGTGACTTGTTGAAGCATGGTGCGTAGCCACGAAGTTGCTGTCTCGATCTGTATGAGGTCAGACTTCACCGTCACGTTGCGTTTGGGGTTGAATTTGCCTTGCTGAAGCACCTCCACTGACAAAGAAAGAGATCATAGCACATTTTATGAAGACCAAACTTGACTATAAAATCTTTTTTCTGAGAATGCAAACACTTTAAAATGTGAATGACACCTTCGGTACCATACACCTGGCATTTTTAACCACGATGTCACTATAACCATTAAAAAGCCTTAATAGGGTAATCTGACTAAAAGGACTCATGGGAAGCTGATTATTTCCCTTTAAAGATTTTTTGTTGCCAGTAAAAATATCAAAAGGTCAGCTAGATTTAATGGAAATATAAAATAATAAATGGACAAGAGTAAAAGACCAGCTTACATCCTGTCTGTTCTGGATCATAGCTTGTTGTTTCCACTTGCACAGGCGTAAACATGGTTCCTGTTGTCTTGCCTGGCACCCCTATTGTAGTGCTGATGTAGGCTTTCATCCCCATCTTACCACCACGCATAAATGTGTCCACAGTCAAGTGAATAGGACTCCTGGCCTCACGTGAATAATATTCATGAATCAGAACTGAATGCACTGACACCTCCAAGCCTGTTGAATACCTGCAAACATGATTTATTTATTTATTCCATGCTGCACAGCATATTAAAGTCAAACAAAAATATTTACAAAATTAACTCATGTGATGAACACCAACCCACCAACCAAGGCAGAAATCATCAAAGCCATCAAGTCTCTGAAAACTGGTAAGGCGGCAGGCCCAGATGGCATTCCTGCAGAGGCACTCAAGGCGGATCCAACAGCCGCAGCAGAGATGCTACACCCCCTGCTGCAGAAAATTTGGAAGCAGGAGCAAGTTCCAGCAGACTGGAAACTTGGCTATCTGGTAAAGCTACCCAAGAAAGGTGACCTGACCCAGTGCAGCAACTGGCGTGGGATTATGCTACTGTCCATTCCCAGCAAGGTGCTGACCAGAATCATGCTGGATAGACTGAAGAATGCCCTAGACAAGAGACTGCGGCAAGAACAGGCAGGCTTTCGGCAGGGTAGATCATGCACAGACCATATTGCTACACTGCGAATCATTATTGAACAGTCCATCGAATGGCAGTCCCCACTATACATGAAATTTGTGGACTTTGAGAAGGCATTTGACTCCATAGACAGAGAGACCATCTGGAAGTTGATGCAGCACTATGGATTTCCACCAAAGTTCATTGCCATCATCCAACAGCTGTATGAGGACTCGACATGCCAGGTGATCCACAATGGGAAGCTGACGGACCCCTTTGCAGTGAGGACTGGAGTAAGGCAAGGTTGCATGCTCTCGCCGACAATCTTCCTGATCATCATAGACTGGATCATGAGAAGAACAACCTCTAACAGCAACACAGGCATTCAATGGACCTTTGCCACACAACTTGAGGATCTCAACTTTGCAGACGACATCAGCCTGCTGTCCCACAAGCAACAACATGCACAGACAAAGCTCACTCGGCTCTCAGAAGAAGCAGCGACAACTGGCCTGACAATCAACATCAAGAAGACAGAGGTAATGCGGATCAACAACAAGCAAGAAGCCCCACTTCAGCTACACGGGGAATGTATTACAGAGACTGACCGCTTCACCTACCTAGGCAGCATAGTCACCAAGGATGGAGGTGCTGATGAAGATGTAAGAAGCAGAATAAATAAAGCCAGGCAAGCATTCCACATCCTGCGACCCATCTGGAATTCCAAGGCACTATCTCAACATACCAAGATCCGCATCTTTCATACGAACGTAAAATCTGTCCTTCTATATGGGTCTGAGACATGGCGTGTAACAAACAACATCACCAGGAAGATTCAAACATTCATAAACAGATGTCTGCGGCACATTTTCAACATCAGATGGCCCGAGAGAATCTCCAATGCATACCTGTGGGAGAGAGCCAACCAGAAACCTGCCAGCCAAGACATCAAGAAGCGAAAGTGGGGCTGGATCGGCCACACCCTGCGAAAGCCAGCCAAACAATTTAACACGACAAGCTCTGGACTGGAACCCACAGGGGAGACGCAGGGTTGGGAGACCCAGACAGACGTGGAGAAGATCGGTCCACGGCGAGGCGGAGGCAGCTGGAATGACATGGACCCAACTGGGGAGGGAGGCCCAGAACCGGGTTCGCTGGAGTGGTGTAGTTGCAGCCCTATGCTCCACTGGGGGCGAAAAGGAATAAGAAGAAGAAGAACTCATGTGAAGTCATACTTTTTATTCTTCACTGCAAAAATTATCTATACAGCAACTAGAATGTCTAGAACACACAGATAAAGATGAAGTCATTCAAACAACAAGAAAAGCCACTAAATGTGTAGATTACTAACACGAGAAAGCTCACACTTACCAACCAACAATTGTCTCTGAAGAATTGACTTTCCTGTGAAGCTCGTACATGCTCCTTGCATAGTCGATGTCCACAGCAACCTGTCAACACACACAAGGGTCAGCCTTACTCACATGACATCAGTGTCAGACATTTGCACAACTTTTAAAGATCTACCAGACTGTTAGAAATGCAGTTAAGCTTTTCAACAAGCGTGTATTAGTGCAGTGTGTGTGTACAAGTAGGAGAAAGCTTGAGCAGGTGCCTGAGTAGTGGTAATGGGAGTTCCCCACCTACTCCAAATCAAGATTTTCTAATGAGTGAACAATAGTTTGGATTCCTGCCAAAACTGTTGAAGAAGACAGAGCTGTGGATTAAGCGTATGCTCAGGAATCAGCAATTCTTTGCCCAGACAAGGTAGCCCCTTTCATAGGTCTTGTAACTAGTCAGATTTTGTATTGGGAGCAGTATCCTCATACCAAGTTACAAAACGATAGCAAAGGGGCACCGACACCGCGACATCAGTGCGGAAGGAGAGCGCTGGGCATTTCCCCCACAAGTGACAACTATTCTGCCAAGTAACAACAGGACAGCAAGGAGCGATGACACCGCGATGTCAGTGCAGAAGGAGGAGTCAGCCTGTTTCCCCCACCTGTGACAACTAACTGGTCCAGACCTGGTAATCAGTTTTGAAAAATCTACATGCTTAGCAACTACCTGGCCAAGACCTGGGACCCTGCTTGGAATCATAAGTGAAAGTGTGAAAAGTGGTTTTCTTTTCACAAGGATTATCCTATGCAGAAAAAGTTTCGCCTGCTTATTCAACAAAAGCGCTGAGTAAACATCAGAATGACTAAAGTGAGGTAACCCTCCACTGGAGGAAGGACTTCCATCCCTGGTGATCAGCATGCTGGTAACAAACTGTAAGTTTGTTAATATATGATACAGAACGAGGCCTTTGGTCTAGTTTGCCGGCCTGGTAGACGAGAGACACTGAAGCACTGAACATTGTTCAGAGTTTAAGTTGGGGGTTGGGGGAGAGACTGGTGTTTCATTCCAAGCCAGCAGCTAAGGCTATATCATGGCAAGCAGCTCTGTAAACAGAATCCACACACAGAAAAAGAAAGCATGCCCAAGACAAGAGCTGAAACTGGATCACCCAACCTTCACTGCACTGGTGACAGGCACTAATCGTTGTGACACTGGATATCCCTTGAACTTAAGGAGTGACTGTGTGGGAGAAAGAGGGGATTATTTATTGTAGTAGGTTGAAATAAGTTTATGTTGAGTAAATGGGGAGATGTGTTATTCTTTGGTTATTGATATGTGTTTTTATGTCATGCATGACCTGGCTTTGAAAAGAAAATCACCTAAGTCAGAACAACACCAAGACAGGTTTCTTTTTTTTTTTTTGGGGGGGGGGGGGAATACAGTCGGGAAGCCCACATGCAAAAGTCGAGTTGTTTGTTGAAAAAAAGAGCATTCATCAGCGATTCCGTGTTTGTCGGTGTGGTGTAGACACTTGCGTGCGTTCCTGACATAAATCTACCCACGCACATTTATGGTGTCAGGGTACTCAAGGTTTTTAGTTCATAGTAATTCACAGCACTTTGACTATTTTGACATCTTATAGGAAACATCTGAAGTAGTCTACTGGCCAGACTATTGTACTAGAAATCTTGAAGGAAATTCTGCTGCAGCCCAAAAAATACCTCATCCTCTGATTCATTATGTGGAACAGCAAAACAGTTAGTCACTTCAACAACACCCTTGTCATATACTCCTGAAACAAAAGGATGACACTGGTTATGATAAATGAAATATGACAACAAAAATTATTCACTGCTAAAATGTAACAACCTGAATTGTAATCACAGTGCCGTGGAAATATTCAACATAGGACAATCCATATTACTAAATATAAAGATAAAATGCTAAGACATGAGGTGTAACCACAATGCCTAGGAAATTGTCAACATATTACAATCCATATTATTAAATACAAAGCAATGGTAAACAAAAAGCTTCATTTCCCTGGCAAATTTGCAAGCTTCGTGTGTCTAATTAAGTATTTTAGCTGATGACACCTCTTATCTTAGGATTCTAGACCTGCCAATGGAACAAGACCCAATGTCTCAGGTAGAACCAATGTCTCCCCCTGGTCTGCGCATGCACTTAAGATTAGATTTCTGTGGACTAATAACTACGTACACTGAACATTCTCTTCACTGATTGCAAATCACAAGTGAATTGTTGTCTGCAATTTGCGAATTGTCGTCTACAGCTCGTTGTATTGTGCTTATCATAGATTTTGTATGATCGACAACTGTTGAATAATAATGGAACATACTGGCCCACTCTTCAGTCAACAGCACTGCGTGAGCGGGTATTTGATCGTCTGCTAAAGAATAATTAAACATCAAATCTAAATTGAAATAACATAAAAATGCAAAACACATACAACTCACACTTTATTATGCATTGGTTTCGACAAATAAAACCCAGGAAATGTCTGCTAATCTATTGAGTGTTCCATAAAGACACCCATTCATCAATACAAGACTCGGTCTGCCTATGGACAGACCATAAGGAGACGTTTCTGCTTGAGACAGCAAGGCTTGCTATTACTGTGGGAGACATTGGTTCTGCTTGAGACATCAGGGCTTGGTGTACCACAAGACCCAGTGTCTACATAAAGAGCGCACGCATAGCTTAAATTCCCTATGCATGCCCAGACCATGAGGAGACGCTGGTTCTACCTGAGACATCAGGTTTCATTACACTGACATCAAACTGTTTACAGTTTATCCGCTTTGCGCAAATTTTCTTTATATGATTTTTTATTTCTCCAACATGATTTACACAGGTTTCTAAGCAATAAGACAACTATTTCAGACTATAAATGAGCTACAAATACAAAACATTTTTAGTGATCCTTTTCAGGAAATTGTCTTCCAATGTTCAGTTACGATTACATATAGCTGCCTACAGTACTCGACTTTTCATTCTCCAACAAATTATGAGGCATGGTTCAGCCCTTCAGCTCATGTTTACTTGCAGAACTATACTATGCCATTCCTGATGTGGTAAATGAATTATCTTTAGCATATCCCACAAGAAATGAAGAAATCATGCTTAATGTCTATTTGCCATCTAGACAATTTGTTCCTTGGCTTACCATAGTATTATAATCCCACATCTGCTAAAAATTTGCACTGATAGGTCTGATAAACCATGAAACTTGCTTCCATTTTCAGTTCAAAATCTTCAGCATGTCCCATGTTTCAAGGTGTTAACGATTTTTTTTTTTTTTTTGGGGGGGGGGGATTCGGGAATACCTCTTGCAATAATTCCATTCAATCTTACTGACGGTTCAGGGAGCGTACTGTGTTTAAGTGAGCATGTTTTGGTGAAAGAATATTATTCATCTAATGATGATATTACGTATGCATAGCCTGGTAATGTGAAGAGCGGAGAGTTAGGCTCCGTGCTGGGAGATTTTTCGCTATACAAACATCAAAATTATTATTATCGAGGGCTGGAAGCCATTACCTTTTAACAGTCTGAGAATTCTTATGCCTTTCATAAAAATAAGACCTTTATCTACTATATACATTCTGGTTTTATAATTTTCACAAACTGATAGTCTGTGAATCTAAATAAAAATATTGACGAATTCGGAGACTTTGTTTCTACTGTTAGCATATGCGCATCTTATAGGCCTACATTGTGTATTTGGAATCCATACATTTCACAGATAAATATAACATACACTTACCTAGCAATGTCCCAATAACTCGTTTTGAATCCTCATTTCTTCTTTCATAGGAATCAATAATGCTGAAATATACAACAGGGTGTATCTTACACACGAGGTTGGAAGCCATTTTGCCGACTAACAGCGTAGGACTCGTTTGAAAAAAAATATCACTGACCTCTATATTTTATTAAAATAATTGAAATATACTCAAAGGTATGATTAACTTTAATAACTGCCTGATTTATAATGTTAAAAAATTTTCTAGTGAATGTTTCAGATAAAAATGTCAACTGCGGAAAGAAATCCTCAACATATTCAACTTCCGGAAGATGAACAGCACATTCAGTTGGAAGTATTTGTTCGTATAGAAGGCATAAAGTTATTCAGTTTGAGGTAATATTTTAAACTTCAACACTTTGATTTATGACTAAACGTGCCATGTTATAGGTTATTCGATTCAGATTTACATTCCTTCAGAAATAATAACTTAAATGGCTATATCATGCGAATGGCAAATGAAGCTGTGGGCAACACATGACATGAATACTATCATTGACAGGTGACTTACAGCGACATTGCTGCATGCTGTCATTCTGCCATTTTCGTCCTTGTACGGCCTTTCACAAGGACGCGTGTATATATATGAATATGCAAACTAGTAACGACTAGAGCATCTGAATGTGCTATGTTACTGATGTTGATCTGATATACATAGGTATACTACAGTACGATCCTTTTTTAGACAAGGTATCAGCTCTCTCCCTCTCTCTGCTTCCGCAGTTTTGTAATATAATTATAAAATGTACGCGTCATTTCATAAAAAATAAACGTTGATGAAGGTAACAGCTACTTACCTTTGGTATTATTGACTCAAACTTGCTGACGATTCTTGAGACTAACGTCGTCTTACCGATTCACTATATTCAACATGCTTGTGATCACTACTCAGTCAACATGCTTGTGATCAGTACTCTTTCCTTTGACCACCGGCTGGCTTTAGTTTACGAACCTCTTAAAGTGGCAATGGTCCCAAGCATCAAAATCTGAATCTTTCATGTTCCCATTGAATGTAGTTGTGTCAGTAGTAGTTGAAATGAGTGTTAAAGTTTATTTCTATTATGAATCATTAGTGTAAAATGAGTAATAACTTGTTAATAATAGTTTACACTGGTGTTCCACTGCTGTAGTCATTAGCAGCTCACACCACACTAATCAATCAGTGAGTTGTATACATAATCCACATCACTTAAGTTGGACCCATTGTTGTATTTATTAAATTTTTTTTTTTTAACAAAAGACTGAATAAAAACAAAATAAGACTGTTTAGATAAAGCAAAAGGAATTTGTACCACATGAGCTGGTGAAGTTAAATTTGTTTTTAAACCACAATCTTCCATGGCATCCCAGCTGGAAAATTCTGCGTTAAAACTAATTGGGTTGCCTGCAGCTTTTTTACTTTGGCAGTTTTTATTTAAACTGCTGGTTGACAGGATAGCTTGGGAATAAGGATCTGTGACTGGATACCATTTTTAAAGCTTTTTTTTTTTTAGCTACATTAGTGACTACTTAAAGACGACATTTTCTACATTTTATAATTTATTTTAACTGCATGATCTTTTTGGTAATATAGCCTTGTGAAAAAAAATCAGCTGGTAGGGCTGTGTTAAGATTAGATTTTTTAAAGACCAAAGATAAGGTCAAAAAAAGTTTACCATTAGGCTTTTTGAATCTTATTGTGTTCTATTAAATTTGAAAGAAAAATGATGCATTATCAAAGTTGTTTATGGGACCTAAAAATAGCTCTGGAACAATCAAACAATTTGCAGTGTTGTGGAACAGTTATAACTCTGCTTTCACACCAGTCTTATAACAATTATGCACAAAAAATATAAACATTGTTGGAGTCAAACATCCTTTTATTTTTGGTGCAGTACCCATTATTGTGCCAGGTTAAAAGAAGTGCTTATAGATTACCATAAATTTAGTGCAGTCATGTTTTAATGTTTTCTCAAATTTAAAACAGTGAGTATCCTTTTAAGTTTTTGACAGACTTTGGCTGTCACCCACAGAACATTCTCAACACATACAACACTCGAAAGAAAGAATGTTGTGCCACAACAAATACTATCTAAATAGTCACTTAGTCCCTCCCCATTTTTTGCTGTATTTTACCTTCCCTGTCCTATTGCTGCTGACTAGGCAGGGGAGTTTTCACCTATAGGATTGAGTCTCAAAGTAACAACCTTGTATTCTGAAGTCAAGCATGAATTAATAAAAACTACAGAGCCATCTAAACTTTATATACAAAATTTGTATGATTAATAGTTACAAGTGTTTGTTGTGTAACATTATGATGAGACACAAGCAGCTACTCATTTTTAGTAAATCTTTTTATTTTAACTGTTTTGTTAAAGCACGCGAAAGTTCATGGGCAGAACAGAAAGTCATGGAGGAGGGACGCTGGGGTAATAACATGGCAGGTTTGAGTGGCCAAGGGCTACGGATGGAGCGCTGTTTGCTCAACAAAGAAGAAGTTCTTCTACCAGAGGCATTTGTTGACCAGGTATAATCACTAACCAAGAGTTAAAAAAAATAAATGGATCTTCTGTGAAAGTATCTACAAAATTATATTTTCATAATTATCATACTGTTTATCTTGGCATTTGATCTCTAACTAGGTGTATTTGTGCAGGATCACTGTTTAACAAATTTTTAGCTATACTTTTTAAAGTTCTGGGAACTAGCCCTAGAGCTTAAGAATGACAGACATTTAATAGTAATAATAATGTGAATTTATATAGCACTTTACCCTACCATCAAAGGCTAGCTCAGAGCGCTTTACAAAGAAAAAATATAAACAGACATAATAATGATGGTCTCTGAACAAAGAGTTCATTATGTTAGCATGTTGAGAAGAAGGTGAATGCCATCATTATAGGTGCAGTCGCTACAGCTCTGTATTACTACCAAAATATCCTTTTCTAGCCTTCTCTTCTTCTTTGATTATCTTTTGACTTATGGCTGTGATTTGTAGTTGTAGTAGTATCAGTGGTGGCAGCAGCAACACCAGATACCATTTTTGGTGCACACATGACTGTCACAGAGGCCATGTCAAGACAATGGCAGTAAAGAAAATGAAGGAAGCAGGAGATAGGATTGAAGACAGTAGATCAAGTCCACGCTTGTTGACTCGTGTAGATCCAGAGGCTAAAGCAACAGGGAAAAATGTTGTGAGAAAAATGGACCATAGAGCAGAAAGCACTGAACAACTGCAGGATATTTGGTGAATTAACCCAGTAAACGAAAACCCAGATATCAGATGATCCAGATATTGTGTTTGAGACTGTTAGACGATGAAGAAGACAACAATGGAGAACAGACCCAGTAAAACAGTCCAGAGTAGTGACAGGCCGATGCAGCTAAAAGCCCAGATCAACAGTATTCAGCAGACATCAAAAGCGAAAAAAAACCCAAGGGCTGTACAAGAAAAAGAACAGGAAAAGCTTCTTTCCTCATGCTTTTAAGGAAAAGGAACTTAACTCTCATGGCCTATTACAGGGACATATAAAGATGTGAACAAAATGCCATTCTAAGAGGGGGAGATGGTCAGACATAAGAAATGCCTAAACCAATTTGTTTCTCAGTTGATCAAGTAATTATCTCTGTATTTGATGTCATTTTTATTTTTGTTAACACTGGCTTGCTAAACACAGGAGGAGAGAATTGACTAGCTCGTCAAAATAATAAAGTAATACAGCCACTTATGTCAGTTGTGGTCTTGAGTTACTACAGCTCTTATATGGTATGAGAAAATCACAATGTGGCCGCCTGGAAGAAAAACAAACATCCTATGACAAATGGGTGTACCAGTGGCTGCTTTTAGGATGTCGTGGTTGAGAGCTGACAGGCTTGCCAAATGTCAAGCTCATCATAAGCTGGCAGACTTGCTAAATGTCATGTGAGAGAATGAAAACAGGTGACTGAGAATTGGTCACTCCTGACAAACATCACATGTTCACCAAGTTCCCCATTGTAAAGTCTCCAGAGTGCCCCTGCAGTACGGCCACAATGACAGAGGCCCACTTCCTGCAGGACCATCCTACCCAACACAAACTAAAAGCAGAGACATGGGCTGTGACACACTGTTGAAGGAAAAGATTTTCAGATCCCATGCAGTGTCAACAATACACAGCAGACTTTGTCATGTCCTCTGGAGTTATTGTCTTAACTTTTAAAAAAGAAGAAGCTGTCCAGATTAAAGACTTTTGCGGTATTTAGATAAACAGTTTGCATCTGTCGGGAAGAGTGGTTGGGTGAGATATATTTTGTCACCATAGTCCATATGGTCATCATACACTCTGGTTCTCCTGGTCCATATAGTCATTTTATATATCACCCTGGTCTATATGGTCTTCACACACATACATGGTCACTGTGGTCCATATGGTCATCACATGTGTGTGTATATATATATATATATGTGCCATTGTAGGCACCTTGGTCTATATGGTCATCATATATATATTTATATATAGTCAACCTAGTGTATATGGTCTTTATATGTATATATAGTCACCCTGGTGTATATTTATATAGTCACCCTGGTGTATGTGGTTTATATATATATATATAGTCACCCTTGTGCAGTGGTTTTCAAACTTTTCCAGACGAGTACCATTTTCGAAAATTCGAATTGGCCGAGTACCACCTCCCATCCCTACCCCTACCCCTATGAAAATATATATATATACTAGTCTAGGATTTAGTCTTAGGTTTGCTGGTATTTAGTAGATGATTTAGTCAGTAGTTAGTTAATTGTTAATATGATAATCTCCATATATTTGTCAAAGGAAAAACTTGTGAAAACACATTTTAAATGCTCAAAAAGATGATGCCGTCTAAATGACGCCCACAGCCGCTTAGTCTTTGTTCTGTTTGTTTACCTCAAGTATAAGGGCATGTAACTCTTGCTCACATCAAACCTTACAGGCCTCATACTGACAAACCTAACAGGACTTGTCTCCGCGTCTAACAAACGTTTAGCTCTTGGTGACCCGGCGGTCATAACACCCACAGACCCCATGCACCTACCCACAAGACAAACGGAGTAAATATGCAGATTGCTGTCAAATAGGATTACAAAGGTCTGGTTCCCAATATTCTTGGCGCCTACTTCATGAAATTCTTGCCTCTGGGTTGCGACATATGGCAATATGCAAGGCTCCACCCGCAGCAATGACAGTGAAAATACAGCCCCCGTAAAATATATATATCCATTCTTTTATTTTGCAACATGGTGCTCACGTACCACTCGTCATACCTTCACGTACCAGTTTGAAAAACTCTGCCCTGTTGTATCAGTCAGTCAGTTGTCCCTTACCGGGCACCAGGCGTTGGGGGGAGCACATGGATAGACCCTGTTGTATATGGTCTTTATATATATATATATATAGTCTCCCTGGTCTATATGGTCTTTTTATATATATATATATAATCACCCTGGTCTATATGGTCTTTTTATATATATATCTGTTCACTCTGGTTCATATGGTCATCAAATGAGTATTTGAAAGGCAGAGAAAAGATAGAATTTAATTAACATAACAAGATTAAACTTTTTACTTGTGAGCTACATACATTCAGACTTTTTTTGATTTTCAGACTAACATCTTTCAGCATGTTATGTCTCAAGAAACCTGGGATAGTGTTTTAACTGAAGAGCAGAGAAAACATCTTGAAGTGAGTTGTCTTCTATATGTGTTGTGTACAGATATTTGAGTGCAAGCAAGTTAATATGTTTGGGTACTCATACAGAGACACTGACGTCAGTGCTCAGAATATAGTAGTTGAAAACCATTTATAACAATATATTGATCGGCCATAAAGACTGAATGAAACAATTTTTAGCCTGAATTGTGACACATGGATTGTCACACAGATGGATGTTAATATCATGTGTTATCACTTAAAAAATGAGAGATGGGAGTGTATTTGGAGTGGGGAAGAGAATGTGTGGGCATGCGTGTGTACGTGCATGTGTGTGTGTATGTGTTGGGATACAGCAACAGTAGTGTGGTTTCTTTCTGTTACAGAAGTTTTTACCATCTTTTCCAAAGGATATAGATGCCGAAGAGAAGAATAAAACCATAAGGTGAAGTTCATTAGAGGTGCAAAAAGGAAAACTAATGTTGAGCTTAAATTTTATTGTGCTTAATAAAGGAAGTCTTTTTTTTAATACTTTAAATTCTTCCCTAGATTTGGCTATTATGATTTTCTTACAATCATGCTTAGCTCCCCTTTCCCCACCTCTCCAACATACGTTTATTGACACACTCACAACATCACCTTGGGCACATTTTTCCCTTCTTGGTAGAAGAGGAAGTATTCCAGAATAACCATTCTTCTGAAATATGTAACAGTTTGTCCTAGTCCTTCCCCAGGGAATATGCAAAAACTGAAACCATGGTTACACAACTAGAAACATGCACTAGGCTGCTGCTTAGATTTACACAATAGGAAGTTCCCATGTTACCCCAGTTTTAAAATAAACAAAACTTAGAAGCATAGGTGTCAGTGATCTTTAATTCAGTTAAAAAGATGACAAGAAATGAACATTGAAGAATTTAAAATGTTTATGCTAATGCTTCACTGTGTCTATAGGAGGCTGTTTCTTGGAGAAAATTTTAAGTTTGGCAACCCTCTCATGCAGTTTCACCAGAAAGTAAAGGGTAAGTGAGAAATTACTTTTGGAAATATTATCAGATGATAAAGGCAAGACACAACCCTGAAATTTAATGAAAATCTTAATTTGTAGTCATTTTGATATTGTGGCATTTTTATGAATTTATACCATTATGACAGTTGTTTGTGCAGTTTGTATTTTTGATGAAAAAATTGATTTCCATGATGAAGGAGCTGTGTGTATATTCCCATTACTGGCCTGACACTGCGGGATGAGAAAGATGAGCTCAGAGCTCTGTAGTTGATGCTCGCACACACTGCAAAGAATATGCAAGGCAACATTGGCTAAAATGTCAGACATAACGAGATAAGAGATAAAAATACTTATAATGATAGACACTGAACTTCTAGACAATTAAAAATATAATCACATACAGTAATGTTTACAAACACCATTTTTAATTACTTTGTTTTGCAACTTTGATTAACATTTGAACACAAAACAGCAGCTGTGTTCATTTTACAAAAAAAATTCCTTGACTTAACTAAGTTGTTTCTACTTATCTTAAGATGAAGAAATGTAGATCTTTTCTTTAGTTAGTAGTGTCAACATTTGGAGTTTAAAACCAAACAAAAAAATAGCTTTTAAAATTGTTTGTTTCAGCAACAGTTGAGTAATGTGTAAAAACATTTTTCTTAGTTTTATTCAAGGACCAAAAATAAAAAAATAAAACAAAATTGATACAATATCATGTAAATATAGGGTTTATATTTTTCAGCCAGGTCTTACGCTAACCTTCCAAGTGAACTTGGGCTTTGTTACCTCTGGGTCAGATCATGTTACCCAAGAATTAGAGATTCCATAAAATTCCAAGCTCGGGGTTCACCATTTTCACTTAATATTCCAAGCTCCAGTAATATTGGGGGTTAGTGCGGAAATTTGTTTTAAAAACAGTGTTTTCACCTTGAAACAGGGGTGCGTCCTGTTAGAAATAGCAAGAATGGTATGATTTATTCATAGATTTCTACACTTAAGAAGTTGAAATCACTCTTTACAGGGTCATGTTCATTATGTTGAAAGAGGTTTCACAGTTTCTGTTGCCTCTGTATATTCCTGTTTAGCAGTGTGTGTTCTAGCAAGATAATAACTTACAGTCTGTAACTTTGGTGGCTAGTTAATAGAGAATAGGCTTCATGCTGGCAATCTCTTTTCCAGTTTATATAGCATGCAAAAGGTAAGTAAGTGAAGACATGCTTGTGTGATTTTGTTTCTGTAATTAATCTGAGTCATAGTTTTACCAGTCAGATTTTTGTGCACTCATCCTTTTATCTGCAAGATATGTGAGTAATATTGCATAAATTGTTTTTGTCACCTCAGATGGCTACTTGTCACCTGACATTGCCAAGTATTCAAGACTCTGTCGCAAGTTCAAGTATCGAGAGTACAAATTTTCCCAGCAACAGTTTTTCTCAGAGCTCTTGAAAGAGATTTTAATATCTCGCCAGGTAATCATTTTTTCTCAGTAAATTAAATTACTTTCTGCTTTGCAGAAGGGTTGGCTGAGTAGTAAATCCAGTCTCTTTCTTTTGGTGGTAACAGTAAACTGAAGGTGTAAGATGTCCACAGATAATGCAGCTGATGTCTCCTTTCTGCGAATGAATGCATCAGGGTATAGGATCAGGGTTCTGCTTGACAATAAAAAAAAAAAATGACAGTGTTGAATGACAGTGGATAAGAATTGCGCAGTTATCTGTTGCTAGGTTCTTTTATCAAACAGGCTGTTGTGATGACTCTGTATTGTGAACAATTTCTCAAAGCATTTGTGAATAAATTGAAACGAATTTTTAAATTTGCTTTTTTTTTTTTTTCTTTGCAACAGTGTGCCTTGGGGCAAATTAATGGGCTGCCTCCAGACCAGCCACTTAAATTTCATCATTCACCTCAAAAAGATCGTCATAAAGGGATCGACTTTCGTGTGAACAAAAACTATTTGAGGTAAAGTTTGATGAGCTAGTATCTGTCAATCTGACTTAAACATGTTCAGTAGTCTGTATATTTTAGGGATTTTTTTTTTTTGGTGGGGGTGGGGAATTCTTTACGTTCAAAGAAACCAGCCAGTGCTACTGCACATTTGAATTCCCTAATATATATATATATGTGGCAGAAAGTTTCTAAAAATACTGTTGAAGGACCCCACCTTCCCACTTACTGATGTTAATTATGTAACCAACATGTCTGTCCCTGATGGCTACATAGGGGGTGGGCCAGTCACTCAAGAACAACAAAGATGGAATTTGCTGCATAACTGTAGATTTTATTAGATGTCACTCGGCGGCTGGCCTGCCTTCTCTCCACTCTCACTTCCAAAATTCCAGAAGTCCCTGACAACTTCAACCCTACACTCTTTATCCTCTCCCCAGTCCAACTTTCCCGAAGCCATCCCTCTATTTTCTCAGGGTCCAGCTACGTAGCTTCAACCCATCCCAGAACCCATGGCGGCACAGTCCCCCACCCACTCCTGGAGTCCAAGGCCAGACTTAATAGGCTTGTTAAGTGTGTGTCCACATGTGAAGTGTGATTGTGTTTGTGAGTGTGTGCATGGGTGTGTGTGTGTGCATGCATACGTATACGTGTGTGACAGTTGTATGTGAATGTCAGTACGCGTGCATAAATGTGCGCATGTGTGTATGCATGTAATGACCGTATGTGCGTATGCGAGTGTGTACGTGCATGACAGTCCTAAAGGTACAACTCTCTGGTCATGACCTTCCTAAGTGGGTTAGGCGACTTTGTAACTTGCGATGTACGGATAGGTTCAGTAGCCATTGGTGGGACAGGTCAAGGCTGGCTATTATGTATGCAGCTAGCGTGAGAAAGGGACAGTCTTGTGAGCTATTCGACCCTACCCTCTACAAAAATAAAGAAATAACTCAGTACACTACTAGATTTTGTTCAAATGTGCACATAGCATCTTTGCTGGTGGATATTTCTGCAGTGCAATTCACGATAAAAGCATTCTATTTATTTTCTTAATAGTATCTCTGTGGTGTATGTTATATAAAACATACAATTTTTGTTGTGATGGTGCTCAGAATTCTGAAAGAAGCTAGAGAAGAATGTGGATTGGAAGACACATCATCAGAGGAGGAAGACAGCATCAGTAAGTTTCTTTTATCTGGATTTGTTTTGATGTGAGTGTTCTTTGTGTATCATCTGGAGGAGAGGAGATATGACTTGGCAAAAGTTTGAACATAAGAGTTTTAGTCTTTTTTCAGTACTTAAAACATTTCCTAATGTATTAGGTATGCTGCATTGAACAGATGCAAGTATTTGACATGAAATGCAATTTTATGTGCAGTGAAAATGCTACTGTCATATTCATGCTGCTTCCCACCTCTAAAGGATAATGGGTCCCTATGCTAAAGCAAAATCAAAATGTGTAATAACTAACAGTGAGAAGAAATTCAATTCTAAGTAGAAATGTTCTTCGGTTGACTGGTTTTAGAACATATTCGCAGTTGCATGCAGTATTGTGGGGTCTTTTCCTGTACATTCCTTCTTCTGCACAGACACTGCACAGACACAATAGCTGACCCTTTAGAAACCCTGGTGGGTGGGTGGTAGTCCTATACAAATTCTGTTCTGTACAGACCTTGCCCATCTGTGACCATCCATTTATAGTTGCCATGCTATGTTGTCAGTATGTATTCACCTATGTGTTTATTTGTACAGCAGTTGACCTTTACCTGACTCCTTTCAGTTTGTGTACTTTATAGTCCGACCTGTGCTGAACTTTGTACAGGTCCTGTACAGAGGAGCAGAAGGCAGTTGTTTAAATCTCTGGGACCTATTCCTTCCCCTGAACCAACTACACCTAGTGTTGTGGCCACTTTTGCTAGCAAACCGTCCACCCTTAATGGGGATCTGTCAGGTAATTTCATAACTCCTGTCATAGTGTTCTGCTAACCTCTGAGAGGTGTTGATGCCATTGTATTAGTGCTGGCATGCAT
The DNA here is from genome assembly GCA_004794655.1 of Marisa cornuarietis. Classification (NCBI taxonomy): domain Eukaryota; kingdom Metazoa; phylum Mollusca; class Gastropoda; order Architaenioglossa; family Ampullariidae; genus Marisa; species Marisa cornuarietis. The sequence continues at coordinate 241,574 of SMMW01000642.1, read as the reverse complement.
GGCAGAACTGGTCACATTGGATGTGGTGGTGTGAAAACATTTTACCAGATATGTTATCATCTGCCTTAAAATGCTCATGCATGTTTCTTACCTGTCAAAGGCTTATTCCATTTTAGAAAGGCTAATGTTTCTAGGATCAACCAGGCTACTGGTTGATTTAGACCAATCTTTTCTGAAACATGAACATATAAAAAATGCAGGCTGTTGGTGAGTGTTAAACACAATGCAGGCTGTTGATAAGTTTTAAACACAATACAGGCTTTTGATGAGTGTTAAACACAAGAGCAGGGTGAATGTTGGAACAGAGAAGTTATTTGCTTTCTGTGAACTTGGCAGGAACAAACAACAGCAAGCGGCCACGGCCAATCAGCCCTGTGGAGATCCAAGAGGAGGACTACAGAGTTTTACTCAAGAACCACAAACGAAAAAAGCTGGAGTCACCAGTGAGTTGATTAGTTGTAGTTGAAGTGGCTGAGGAAAGTAAATGATAAAGCAGGAGAAGGAAGTTGTGATGATGTAGATTTGAGACACACAAGCTTTCCCATTACAGAGATGCTCCTGGCATATAGGGAGAAACTGGACAAACAAGCAAAATGAGATGGGAAAGGGAGCAATGTGAAAGAGAGAGATTTGTTATTGGTGGGGTTTGCATCTCACCTAATAAATAGCTCAGTTGTCAGCCACTTGTATTTTATGTTTATATGTATATATGTATCTGTGTGTCATCTGTCTTCTCCTCCTCCTTTGCATCCTGATCATCATAATCCACAGTTTTAGAGTTTGATCAGGTTTGGTTTATAGGTGTGTGTGTGTGTGTGGTTACTTGTAAGAACACTTGAGTTTCTTATCTGTTTCCCTCTTCACTGTTTATTTTGTTTTAGTATCGGGGATATAGAGTAAGAATTAGCATTAGTCAATGTTCATATTGTTTAAATGTTGGTGATATGACATGGAGTGAGTATGGAATTAGTGTTAGTCATTTCTGGATAACTCTGTATACGGCTATCTGTTGTTAAATAAGTTCTCATGAATATTTAGATGTTGGTGAGTTAACGTTATTTCCTAGATGGCTTCATAAGTTCTTGGTTGTTAGTATGGTTGTCAATTGATTTGATTTATTACAAATTATTGTGATAGCTATTTGATTATCTGGGTAATTCCATAAACAAATAATATTGAACTTTTGTTTTATTTGTTTAAATTTTTTTTCAGGAGCTGCCAGAATTGGACACACAAACTATTACTTTGCAGGACATACTGGTCAGATGTCAGGCCAACAAGAAGGTCACAAAGTCTCCTACACGTGAGTAACTTCTTAGCTACCAGGTCACAGGCTGGTATGAACTATCAGATTACAGACTAGGGCTTATTTATTCATTGATTGTATAAGCTACTGTAGGTTTTTGTTACTGCTTCTGATATTTCACTTCTACCCCCACATCTTTACAATCAACATCTTGTGTTCTCTGCTTGTGTGGATATGCCTGCATTTTGGAGAATTATTCATCACAGTAAGCGGTTTTGAGAGAAGCAAGCATCATGTATAGAATCATACCTAAGAAAGACTGCGTTGGTGAGATAAATTTTTAGATGTACTCATTTGTGTTATTAGTCTTGACTTCCTCACAAGCAGGCAAAAGAAAACTTAAACTAGGATTTCTGACTGGGAAAGAAAACTACAAAGTTGTTCAGAAGAATATCAGCGAAATGGTGGAAAAACAAATGACAGTTAAAATTAGTTTCATTTTTTGTTTTAGTTTTCCCCCAATTCCTTTCTATAATTTTTCACAAAAAGACCATGTGTTGTATGAATATTAGGGGTAGTTCGTGACAGATTAATTATGACAACATGACGTTCAATGTTTAGTATTAGTATGATTGTGTCTGTTTTCATAGTAAATTTCAGATATCCTATGATCTCGGAATACTATTTAGAAATGTGTTTCTCTTTCAGCAGCTAGTTGTGAGCCTGGCCATGAAGTCACGACCACAAGCACCCCACAATCCAAGAAAAAGCAACGTGTGCGAGAGAAGGGTGATCGTAAGATAAAAAAGAAACTGAAGACAGAGAAAGGTCTAGAAACAGCTGATGTGGCGGATGTCAGCCTTTCATTGCCGTCTAACAGCAGCGCTTTAGATGTTCACACAGCCCTTCTGACCCATCGTGATGATGATGGTGTACCTGATTTCCCACTGCCAGAGTGAGTGGTCCTGGCTTACCTGGAGGAAGGAATTCTTTAGATAATGAAATTGTGTAATAGATAACATGTTCTGGGTATTCTAAATTTTTGGTGTGTTGGCACCACATTTGATGAGAATGTTATACAGATGTTGAAGACTGAATTAATAGCATCAATGGAGAACTTTGGATTTTACCATTAATAGTGATTGTAAGATAACTTGAGTGGAAAGTACACGTGTCGATGTCACCAGCTAGAATGAATATTAGCCATGGTTTGAACAGGTGCAAATATGCTTACATTGAAGAAAACTTTGCACGATTGGTTTTATATGTTAATATAAGTGATGTCTTTGCTAAACAAGGCTTTTGATATGGTTTTTGCCTGCAGTACATTGCCATCACGTCTGACAATGGGACAAGCGGACAGTTTCTTCAGTCTGCTTCGTGACATTATCTGTGATTTCACTGACAGCAAGGCTACCACTGCTAAGGTAACAAAAGCCAAAACAATTGTTTGAAGACCAAAGAGGCAGTGATGCGCTTTGCAATGTCTTTTGACTTATGAAAATGTTAGAAAAAACAAATAACCTTTATGCTGATGAGCAAATAAATAAAATTGCTGATTTGTTCTTATTTGAAACCAAAACAATCCATGGGAAAGTGACGGTGACCAATTTTATTAATCCCAATGGTCAATTTAAGCATGGGAGGATAATAGGAGGAAAATAATGGCAGGATTGATTTAATTCAATGTTGGGAGAAAAAAAAAGACTGAAACGAAATGTGCCTACTGAGATGTTTGGTTTAGTTTTTTAAGGCATCTATTAGTCTCCAGTTCTGACATCAACACAAATTGTATTTACTAAAAAGTTTTGAATATATAATTGCCCAGTTTATGTATAACATCTATATTCTCTTCTGTGATGGGATTCAGCATGAACTCCACCACTGTTACAAGACGAGATCTATTTCATCAGTAGAGACCCCATCCAATAAAATATTCACTGAGAAGGTTTAGGTAGAGGCCATAAAGCACCATCTGCACATGGCCAATTTACCCCCCTTGAAAGGGTAACAGGTTGGGTAAACATGATTCTAGTTAGTATATGAATATGAGCCTTGATAAATAGGGACTGTTGGAGGGACTACAAGTGAACCATTATCATTTGTTACTTTTAGAATTGTTATTCCATGTCCTAGTGCTGGAGCTGAATTTGTTGTCATTTTTCTAATGGGGTATGGCAGTTTAAACTTTAAAGTGCCGTTACAAAGGATCTGGTGCAGTTTTCCCAGATTAGGCAGTCTGTGTTAGCATATACTTTGCAGAATCTTTAGAGAAATATTTCATGTCTTGAATGCAGCTGGAAGAGCGAGTTCGAGAATGGCAGGAGTCGCCAGCCAGTGCCCTCAACTCCTGGGTCCACCAACAGGAGAACTGGGTGGACTGTGTAGTCTCTGCTCTGAAGTTCCTGTCAGGAGATGTTTTAGGTAATTTTTCTGATCCTAACAGTAGAGTTGAGCATAAAGGTGATATGTTCAAAGGATTTTGATATATTTATGTAAACAGTAATTAAGTTTTGAAGAAATTTTTTTTTCAGGATAATATGAAGAAGACTAGAAACATAAGAGAGCACTCAGAATATTATACCTAGAAGTGCTTTTAAAGTCTACTAAGACAGGAGAGAGTTGTCCCTGAGCAGAGCTACATTTCACCTCACCTCTCAAAAGATGGCTTGGCTCTTCCTCATATTCCTCCGTCTGATTGTGTAGAAGATTTCACAGGATGTAAATCTTTTAGAGTTCAGAGGTTCTCGCTCTTCCATACATATATTGAGTTTTTTTTGTTTTGTTTTTTTCTTGGGAGAGAGGGGTGGCTGGGACTACACATGTTCATGAGCTGTAATGAGTTGAATAAGATATTGTGGAAGAGTTGTAATGTGGTCAAACTTTTATGGTGAATCAGGTCTAAGCATGGAGAACTTTGTGCCTTTCCTGGACTACAAAGAGCGAGCCCAACAGTGGAAGTGGATAGGAGCGGGCAGGGACAGCAACCAACATCTTGCCCCACTGTTTTACCACTGGATGAAGCATAAGGATGCTGTTTGTTTAGATGGACTTGGTGCTGGCCAGGGCTCCCCACCACCAGTCAAAATGTAGGTATTACATACACAGATTATAGGTCATAGGTCTTTCTGAGCCTGAGTGCATAAAAATGGCGATAAAGGATAAGAGAAAAGCAGGAATTAAATTGCCAAGAAGACTTGAGCATCTGCTTGTGCAATGAATGTGAATATCAGCCCTTACATCACTTTGCACTTCTGCATTCTCAATTTCCTGCACTACTGAAATTTCACTTAAAAACATGCATATTTAATGTAGTGCTAATAAAATCATTTTAAAACTTTGCTTAGAAAATTGTTTTAGGGAGGGACAAGTCTAACATGCAAAATATGTTTTTGTCTCTAGGAAAACAAACTTTGTTGTGCGACCAACAACGAATGCAGAGAAAGCAGCTTTTCGTGAACAGGTGGGTCTTGATATTTATTGAAATGAAGGCAAAGAGTGTGGTGGTTAAAGACTTGCATCTTCTTTATTAAAGCACCCTTGCTTATTTCAGGGCCATCTGTAACCTTAAGGTTGTAAAGGAGTAAGATATTAGCGCCTTCACTTATTTCAGGGCCATATGTAACCTAAAGGTGATAGGGGAGTGAGATGTTAGTTCCCTCACTTATTTTGGGGCCATCCTTTGTGAAGGAGGTGCCCATTTCTGCCTCACAGGGTCCATACAGGTCAAGAAAAATTTGAAAAGTCAGTATATTTTGAAAAATAATTTCCAGTACCTGGAAAAGTCAGTATTTGAAGAAATTCATTAAAAGTCATGGAAAAGTGAAAACAAAAAATTGCTCAAAATTGATTATATTAAATTTTGCAAGCATTACTTTTTTCAGATTGAATGTGCTTGTGTGTTTTTCTTTATCAGTTAGAAATAGACCCATGGCTGCAGAATAATTTCCCTGTTGATTTGACTCACCATTTGCACTGGCATTGTCATCCTTCTACAATGTCAATTAGCTGTGGGTTACAGATGAAAAATATAAAACTTTTTGGCCATGGCTCCAAGAAGTGAAGAATGACAAAGCCAAATATAAATGTGATCTTTGTGGCAAACGAGAAACTTTTGAATATGGGTATTGATGCCGCGTGTAGTCACACGGAAGCAGCAGACACAAAAGCCTCCTTCTGTAAGAAAAATCATCAATGACAACAACTATCACTAGCTTTTTGTTTGATTTTTTTTTTTTTACCATTTTTTATGGTATTCCATAGTAATGTTAAGAACTGCACTTGAATAATTTTGCATCTTTGAACAAATAGAATTATGTATTGATTATTCCTGAAATTTCCAAAATATGCATGTGGTATCAGTGTGTGGACTGGATGGATGAAGTTTATCCTGGAAAAGGGAAAAGTCAGCATTTTGCTTTTGTCATAGTAGTACGGACCGTGGCCTCCCTGCCTTACCTTCTCCCCGGAGGCAGGTACCCAAAGTGCTAAGTAATCATGGTGCAGTGATCACTTAATAATACTGAGAGCTTTAGGTGTGCCCTGAGTGTTAAAACCTATAAGTTGAATGAGGTTAACTGACCAGATTGCAGGAAAGAGACCATGTATATGTTTCTTTTCACATGTTCAGGAGGCAAGAAGGTTTGAGAGCCCTCATCGTGCCTTTACCTACCAACTGCATGGTTATGAGTCTGTAGTGGGGCCGGTGAAAGGAGTCTACAACAAAGAGAGTGCCATGACCAAGGCACGAGAACATGCTCTTCTTGTTTCCGAACGTCCAGCCTATGTCACCATTCTGACATTAGGTACGAACAGCCATTCTTGAAAATTCTTGATGTATTTATGCACATGTATGAATTCTGATTCTTATCCATTTAGTTTACAACAATAAAACAAAATATTACTTCACAAAAAGCTAGGGCATTGTGACTTTTAATTCATTGATATAAGGGAGCACTGCATAATAATTCATTTTGCTCTTGGCCATGTGTGTGATAGTTCGTGATGCAGCGGCACGACTTCCTAATGGAGAGGGGACACGAGGTGACATTTGTGAGCTGCTCAAAGATTCGCATTTCCTGGCTCCAGGAGTCACAGATACACAGGTGAGTCATTTCATTACAAGATTTATGTGTGTGTGTGTGTGTGCATATATATTTATATATATATTTATCAGTCATATGGATTGTAGGAATGCTATATACTGTGCCATCAGTCATGCCAAGATCCAGCTAATGTGATTCTATTCAAAATGTGCATATATTTTAAACTTGTTGCATTCATATGTGACCATACAAGTAGCATGCTTAGCTTCAGTATGTTTATGAGCAGAGTCCTAGTCAGGATTTTGTTTTTGTGGATGACTAAGAAGATTATTTGACTCAAAGTGTGGAGACAGCAGAACAAAAATCATTTCAGACCAAGACCATTAGTGTGACAAAATCTGATTATACATTTGCCTTATAATTGAAAGAAGTCAGGTTAGCGAGTTGGAGATTCAGGAAGTACATGCCACATATGTGATAATAAATTCCTCATCTGGTCTATTTGTGACAATAGATTCATCAGCTGGTCAGTTTGTGATCGTTACTCCGTAAGTGGGCGTTGAATTATTTTTCTTTTTGGAAAATTCATGTCGGATAATGTTGTCTCTATGTAAGTGTGCACTTTATCTCACAAATAAACATGGCCTGACTTGTGGATATTCTTTTTTCACTGTACAAGACAACTAGTCTGCCTCTGCAGACCCTGTCTAAATTTATTGAATTTAAACAAAAATGAACTTCACATACAGTTTCCACCAAACACTGCCAAGGATTCATTCTCTCACAATGCTTGTTCTCTGTGCATCATTACACATAAACTCACAGAAAATATATAAATATGGTCTTGCTCAGAAGAAATAAATCTAAATTGTTTTTTTAAGTAAACATCCTCTCCTTGTAGCAAGAAACACAAAAAAGGTAAAATTCACCTCATCTTCCTGGGAATGTACCGTTTCCACCTCCTCTAGTTTACTTTAGTTGCATAGTTTTGTGGTTTAAAGAAAGGTTATTGTCAAATAAGCCTAGCTGCCCTTTTAGAGATTTCTACACCCTTTTTAACAAATAACAGAAAGCTTGCTCTTTCACATGGTCTCCCTTGTCACATGTTCTCACTTAGCACTTAGAACTTTGCACCCTGACATGTCCATGGCCAATCTTACTGCTTTAGCCACACACAACTTGAGCTCACAATTTTAAAAAGTACCAGGTCATCTGTCCCTGACTTCAGCAACCAAGCATCACTTCTGTCTTTATTATTTTTACTTTCCTGTTGTTTTATTTTTTTTTCTTCTCTTCTGTTTTTGCTGCGCAATGAGCATTCTTCTGAATGGATACCTGCGCATTACAAATGGACATTATCATCATCATCACAGTCATGAATCTTTTTTTTCTGTGACCAGATCAATACTGTAGTGAGTGGGGCATTGGATCGTCTTCACTCTGAGAAAGATCCATGTGTTAAATATGATGTTAACTCTAAGCTATGGATTTATCTTCACCGCAGCAGGACAGAAGATGAATTCGGTGAGTTTCAGTAATTAGGGTTTTTGTTTAAATTTGTGGGGAAGAGGGTTTAGTTTGGGTCTTTTTGGTTTTTTTTTTAGTGTTTGCCTTCCATGACAGTATGTAATTATCACATTTAACTGCACGATTTAATGGGAAATATATGAAGGTCTGTTTTTTTGTCTGATGCATCCCTTGAAGATAAGTAGAGTTACCATAGTTGACAAAACATTGCTGTCTAATTGTAGGGAACTTTCAGTCTCCAACTTGCAGTTGAAAAACGCTTCCAAAATGTGAAAATTCTGAGTTTATATGTGCATTTCTTTAACAGCATGTGACCTGACTGCCTTAATCTACAAGCACATTGTTGCAGTTATGATTATTGAATGTTTAATATAGCGGCCGTTTTCTGCTTTTTTTCCTTTTACCTATGTAAATTTTGGCTGCTGCGTTATTTGGGCACATCTTAAGGCGAGAAGCTAATGAATGGCTGTTTTGTGGAACTTTTTTGGTTCTATCTCTTTCTGTGATTCAAATGTGATTAATCTTTTTTACCTATTTATATTATCATGACTGCTGCTACCATTCTTAAATAGAACAAGTATTGATTTATTGATATCTAGGCATGAAGCTGACAGCACTGTCTCATTTCAGAGCGCATTCACCAAGCTCAGGGTGCAGCAGCCAAAGCCAAGAAATCCTTGCAACGCCCTAAAGCCTCAAAGGCAGTGAGTCTTTGTCACTTGGTGGTAGGCCACATAAAATATTTACTTGTCAACATGGACTCTTTGTCAGTTGCTGGGAGGCCACATAAATATTTCTTAGCATACACTTTTTAAATCTTAGTTTCTAAACCACATGGAATATTTGTCAGAATTGACTGCCATTTGTTTGTAGGCTGCATATAATATTAGTTTTTGAGCATTGAGTCTTTACAGCTGGGTGGTAGGCCATATAAATTTTGTATTCTTAGTACTTTACTTTTTCATCAAGTGGTCGGCTGTATAAAATTCATGTTATCAGCATTGCAGTTCTGACTGATTAAAAAAAAGTTGATTTTGCTATAAAATAGTAATGAGGGCAAGATTTGTATAGCACATACTCACACTCGCAAAGAGCATTCTCGTAGTGCTTAAGAACAAAAATGAGACATGGACAAAATGCAAGGGACAGAAGAACAAATAAACAACATATGAATGACAAAAGGATAAACAGTACTGATGACAAATAAAAGACAGTACAGAAAACACAAAGAGGAAGCAAGTAACAAGGACTGAGAGTATCATGATTTTGCAAAAGAAGACGAGAAGGGAAGTAGCAATAAGCAGAAAAGGGGGGCGGGAGAGTGTGACAAAAGAGAACCTTTGTGAAGACTGTTGTTAGGAGTACTGCACCTATATTAATAAAAAATATAGGGACTGGGACACATATGTAGCTCCTGTTGGTATAAACAGTGTGGGTGCAGTCTAGTCATTTTTAACCAGTTGCTTATTTTTTGCACCAACAGATCAAAGACCAGGTGGCCTCGCAGACAATTGTGGCCACAGCAAAGACTTCAATGAGTGAAGGCTGTGCTGCCTCTCCTGCAAGTGGTGATATTAAGTTGAAAGATATTACTTCACTTGTCTCACAGCCTGTCAGACAGTTATCCAACACGTTGTCGGAAACGTCATTTGCACAGGTTAGTAAATGTGCAAATGAATTTTTCATTATATGTTGTACTATATTGATATGTCTCGAAACCATGATCATTTATTTATTTGTATTCTTGATTCATTATCTAAAGAATACAGCTGTTGCCATGTAGAGTTGTTCTGTTTAAAATTAAAAAATAATGCTATTTGACCACACGAGTACTTCTTCCTCAAATTATTAGGCTGGTTTGGAAGAAGTCTATGTTCGAGTTCTCCAATTCTTGCAGGTCCGTGCCACCAAATCTGGCAATAAACAGGGGGCAACAGCAGCAGCACAGAAGGCGGCAGCAGCAGCAATTGCTGCTGCATCGACTCAAGCAGCTGCTGCAGCTATTGCTGCCGCATCAACGCAGCCAGCAAACGTGATCTCTGGTGGCCAGATGGCCATGCCTGTCAGTGGGCCACAGGTCAGCACCATTACCATTTCTGCATCTCCAAACAACCACCGGGCAGTCCCTCAGCTCTCAAAGACACAGCAGGCTGTAGCAGGGACTTCTCTTCCTTCAGCCAAGTCACGCCTACCAACAGTAACAGTGTCTCAGGCAGTTGGTTCGAGCATACTTGGGGCCAAAGGTCAGACAGTTGGAGTCCTACAAGGGCAACAAACCATACCTCAGAATAGTTCTTTGTTGACTTCCATTGGCAAGCCAGCTGCAGGAGGCATTAACAAACCACCTGTTGTGACTGTAACTAAACAAGGTCTGGCCTCGGTGTCCAGACAGGTCAGTTTAGCGGAGGTACAACCCGACGGTTCTGCCGGAGGTGGCAGCAAAGGGATGGCCAAAGGATCACCCATCGTTTTCACTCAAGAAGTCACCTCGCAGACGTCAAGTCCAGCTGGTGTGTCTCTGCCTTCGACTGCAAAAGTACTGACTCTGGCACAGTCAGGGGGTGCTGGAGGAGGAGGAGGGGGGGCTGCTGTTGGAGACGGCTCAGTCGTGACTCGGCTTGTGCAGCAACAGGTTGTGTCTGTTGGCAGTTTGTTGGCCTCAGGACCAGCACGTAGTTTGACCCAGACCTTGGGGCAGCCACGAAGCACGACACTCAAGATACAAGGTAAGACCTTGTACCCTCAGAAATGAGACAAACAAGAGCTCATATGCTAAACAAACACCAGTTTTATTTCAGTGTTCCCTATCCATAAAATGAAAGGGGTTTTCAGATCTCCATTTGTTGGGTGCAGGGGAGAATTTAAGATATCTAGATAAAATTATTGAAGGTTTTTTTTAGACCAGTCAAACGCAAAATACACATCAAGGTACATGTTCATATTATCGTGATCTTGATTATTGGTATAAAAAAATTATTAGTACTGTGTTTTATGTAAATACTGTTGCTGACCTTTCACAACAAATAATGATGAAATATCTGGTTTTTTTATGTGTGGTTTAATACAAAATGTCTTACTTGATGAAACCGTATGCTTTTGAGACTCTGACACTAAAATGTTTTCATTTTCAGACTCCCTTGGGAAATTTTCTTTGTGTGATTCGGATTTCTCATGCACGATTTACACACATTTATACATGATGGGAAACTTTATACATCATGAGAAAGTTTCTCTTTTCATTTCAATTTTGTTGTAAACATTGACAAAAAGTAGTCATTGATTATGCACAATATATCTGACTGAATATTTGACCTCACAGGAGGGAGTATTGTTCAACCCATTGTGGGTGGGAGCCCAGTCCAGATCACAGGCAAGCCACTGGCAACTGCTAAAGGATTGTTGCAGCTGGGAGGCAAAGGAGGACACCCACTGGGTGTGATCCAGACCTCCCACGGCCAGATCTCTACTCTTAGCCTTATTCCACAGGCTCTGGCCACGTCCACTACAGCAGCAGGCACAGTATCATCAGGCAGCAAGCTGACGGTCTCAGGTACTGATTAACAACAGTCGTTTATCAACAATTTTCTTGCATCTAGATCTCTTTAGCATAAGAAGAGGAATGAAGTGGATATGAGTTGATTGTTGTTACATAGACTGAAGTTTGAAGAACAGGCATAGAATATCAGTAATACAGTTCTATTTGTCAGTCAGGGCACTGGGGAAATTCAGTGTCAAATTCAGTGTCATCAGTGTCCTTATGAAAGGAGCAGTTATGAATGCAGACAATATCAGAAAAGAGTGGAATGTATATTGCTAGTGCTTGGCTGTTATTGACAGCAAGACTCTACCCAATTGTGGGGTAAGGCTGCTCTGTGACAGAGCGATGAGCACTTCCAGCTTACTAGTGCCTGGCTGTTACTGATAGCAAGCTCTGAAACTGGTGCTGGAAGTTGCTGTTGTCTTGACACTTGGTGCTGTTCTGTTCTGGACAGTGGATTCAGACCCATCACTGATCATTCACTTGAACAATTGACTGAATCCTCACAGCACACATCTTGAATGTGTCTGTGCGGATGGGAAAGGTCATTGACTAATGACAGGATAGATTGACAGACTGATCTGTGTACTTTAATGACTCTAGTGAAGGAGAAGGGGCCTCTGCTTCACAAAAGACTGATGTGTAGTGCAGATAAGTTATGAGTGAATATGTGAGGAGTGCAGAGTGTAATGCACAAGTAACGTATTGTTCACTCATGTGTTATCTGGCTAAAAGTAGGAAAAGATTAGCTGGACAACCTTGATAAGTAGCCAAAAACAAAATTCATTGACATTTGTGATTTATCTATAAATATCTAAATTCTTCAAATGCATGAATAATTTGCACAATGTATACTGAATTAGCGCTAATCCAGAATCTTCGTTAATTATTGTTTTATGTAAAAGTAGTGCCTCCAAGTACATGTTGGTGTGAATGGAGTACTCAATAGCCTAGTTAGTTAGAAGTAGTGTGTACACCTCCGTCCATCTCACCTGCCTTCCCTTAGCTTCATGACATAAGTATGTTCTCTCTACTGGAACAACAATACAATGGCAGTGACAATATTTTATTCATCCTTGCAGAAATACATGCCATATATAAAATACAATCTTTATTTAAGTTTCAAGTGTAGATGGGGTTTTCTTTTTTATGAGTTTGAAATACGGAGGGAAAAGAAATCTTTGAAAGTCTTAAGAAGAAATCAGTACTTTGTTGCTTAAAGTGCAGCCGATTGTGATGTTGGCCCTTATTATTTAAGCTGGTGAGAGAACAGCAAATGTCTATGAATCAAACCCAAAACAAACGTTTAATTCAGACAAAAATTCATTGGGTATAAATGCAATAATTTATACTGTACTATAACTGTTATAGGTGAGACTTTATCTTCACTCTGCCTTTTAGTCTAACTTTTATTCTTTGTTTACAACACACATTCTCAACTTCCTGTCCTCATAGTGACTCAGACAGTGTCACTTACAACCCCCCCCCCCATGGCTTGCTGCCAGATATTGGTCATTAGAGAATGCTTTTAGTCTGTACTTTACTGCCAGTATCATGTGACACTATCTTTCATTCTGTCCTGCCTGCACCCTTAAGAGGGATGTTGGATGATTTTACCATTAAGAGGTTAAGTGCACATTGATGTTTTCAGCCTCAAGCGGCACCAGTTCCCCTGTTACCTTCACAATGGTAGGCTCTTCTGCAGCTGGGGCCAATACGCAGTCCAAGCCCACTGTCCTCACTCACGTCTCCTCTACAGGGTCTGGCACCTCTGCACAAGCAAAAGTAGTTTCCCCATCGCAGGCTGGTATGGTTGTTACCCAGTTCACCTCAGGGAACAGCATTTCTCTGCGACCAGGTATACTCAGTGTGCAAACACTTGATGGCTTGTACTTTATTTCAAGGGAAAAATTGAAGTCATTGAAATTGAGCTATACAACTTTGCAACTTAAAATTACTAAGAAGAATGGAGCAACAAATTTTACATTTTGTTCACATTTAGCAATTTGTTGGCTCGAGTTTCATCTGCCATAAAACACCACTTGAAGTTAAGCATACCCAAGTTACAAAATTGTTGAGTATATTTGGTGAGTTAACTGGTTGATAAAAAATTCTGAATTGATACCTGCTGTGGGCATGCACAAAGTCTTTGTTTGTTTTTTTTTTTGTACTTGCATGCTTGGTTTGTGTCAGTGGCTCTCATGCTTTAATTCATGTCAACACATCTAGGTCTCGCAGGAGCCTCCCAGACTAAAGTGGTGACAGGTCAGGCAGCTGGACTGGTGCCAGCACAGTTTATTGTGCAACAGGCAACAAGTGGTGGCACAGCACAGGCAGGGGCTCAGGGTGAGAATAAGGTTTAGCTTGTCTGGGTTGGAGAAGAAACAAAACAGATGGAATTTTGTTATGTTCATGTATTTGATGTACTTATGTTGTTGTGCAAAAATCCTCGAGACCATTGTACATTTGTTTCATGGGTTAAATGCTTGTCTGAACTAAGTATATTGCATTTTTCAGGAAAACCACATACCCCAGAAAATGTTTAAGATAACAAAAGACTCAAAGCTAAATGTTAGTGAGCTAACAAGCAGGAGTGCAGAAAGATATTTTCATTTGGTCTACCCAGGCAAAGAAATGTTGATTAGCTTGTTTTTCTGCACTTTTTTTTGGGGGGGTGGCTACTGTGGACTGCTGAAGAGCAATGAAAATATATTTATCCATGGCAAAGGCAACTGCTTTAGCCTTTCTTATCTGTGGATGTTATAATTTGTCTTTTCACAGGAACTCCCATCATCGTAAGTCAGGCTAGTGGCAAGGGTGGTCAACAGAACATACAGGTGGTGCGCACAGTGCTGTCACAACAAGGGGGACTCAAACCAGGGCAGGCAACTATTCTTATCTCTCAGCCAGCACTTCAGCAAGCTGCTGCTGCAGGCACCGTCTTGTCCTCAGCGCAGGTCATTCATGCATCGGGCGGTGCATCCTCTGCGAAGACTACGGGACGTGGTTCGCCTAAAGGCAAAACGCAACCAGTCTATGCTCGCATCATCACACCGCCTGCTGGCATGAAACTGACAACAGTAAACCCCAATCAAGTGACAACCAGTAGTAACGTGAACGTTCTTCAGACGGTGGGCAAGATCCTGGCTGGCTTGCCGAGTGCTGTCAGCACAGGTGGTGGAAACGCTGCACAGCAGAACATAGGCACGGTCACCATCAGTGCTGCAGGGGCACTGCCATCTGTAGCCGTTGCTGTCACTCAGGCTCATCCTGCCAACCTGCAGTCTTTAGTGCGGACTCAGACAGCTGACAGTGGAGGAAGTGGCACTGAACCAGGGACAAACTGACGAAATTTAGTGAGCAGAAACAAAGGTTAGGTGGGATGGCCACTGCTAGTGTTGAAGGAAGAAATGAAATTGTGTGGGTATTAATGTGAGTAAATGGAACACGCATGTGCATGTGTGTGTGTGCATGAAGGAAGAATTGGTGCTAATTCTAGATCTTTGAGAATGGTGTGAGTGCAAGTTTTTGTATTTGTTACTTTGAGATGTTTGAGATGTTACTCATCTGTTTCCATGGGCTACACCCGATGTTTGTGCTTGTTGACAGCACCAGCCTTATAAATAAGAGAATATCAGAGCCTGAGGTTCAAAGGGCAGCTTCTGTTTTGTGTGATTTGTACAGTAGTTTTCTATTTCACCACCAGCTCAGATATGTTTTCACAATGATAATGCATATTGTCTCTAATCTCTGCATGTTGATGCACACATGTACGTGCATGTTATGTGGGTTGTGTGTGTTATCCTGTTTGTGTGATTGCTTTTTTCCCTCGGAGTATGCATAGGATTTTCTGTCGACATGTGTGTGCATACGAGAGTATGAACATAAGTGCATATGCAGGTGATTGCATATGAGAGAATATTGCTTAATTGAAAAGTCTACTAATGTTGTAACTTCAGCATGATATTCGCATCATGCTGGCCATGTTCACCTGAAGTTGGTTTTCAAAGAGACAACTCATCTTTCTCTCAGCTGAAGCACATTGAGAGATTTCTCAAGTGTTCTTCCTTCTCACTACCACTGCAGCACTCAATTACTGGGTGTTTTATGGTGAGGGTTATGATAGTTACAATTTAGCAGTACAGGTGACCTGTGCTTTGTAAGGGGGGTGGGAATATTCAAAGGTTGCAGCCTGTGAAACTGCAACATTTTATAAAAAATGAAGTATGAGGAAAAAAGAAGGATTAGTTTAAACAGAAGCGTAGGGGAAAGCAGGAATACTTAAGCAAGAGGAAAGGCAAACTTCGCGGTTTAAACTTAAGATGATAACCAGAAAATCACATCCCAGCATCTTTATTTAGTATGCATAGCATGTAAATAAGAGAAGGGTTGGGATAGCATAACCGGAACATACAATTACCCAGTCAGCTTGAATGTTTTGTGCCATTAGATGACGGATTACAGAAAACTTCCTTTTACATGTTTTTGGCAAGTTATTTGTGACATTCACCAGGAACTAGAAGTTTGAGTGATCACTGTTGCAAGGGCTGTTTCTTATCTCCTGGCAATAACAACAAATGGTGTCATTTTTGTTGTATGAGAAATTCTTTGAAGGTTTGTCCATGGTGTGTCATTCAGAATTGATCTTTGAACTGTCTGCGAGAATACAAGGTGGAAGAGCAAAGAAATGATTGCCTCACTTAAAGAATGCCTTAACTCGTGTAAGTTAGTATGACACATAAAGACATGCACAGTGTCTATGAAAGTGAATGTGACAACAAAATACTTGTTAATATACAGCTGTTAAACAATCGTAAAGCTGCTGCTGCTGCAGAAGTGTCCCTAATCATCTCGAATGTCTGTAAGAAAAGAAAAAAATCCAATTCTATTATTGGCTATAAAAAAAAAATTTCAAGCACTAACATTCTCCTCTGCTGCTCATACGGGGATCAAAATCATAGTACTGCCATGCAAGAGAGTGTCATTGCAAGAAATGTTCATATCATTAGCTTCCAGTTTTCGCAAGAACTGCTGTCTGTTGAGGTAGCATGCAAATAAGAGTAAATAGTTGCTGGGGTGGTTGATTCAGAACTTGCTTCTTTTAACTTCTTTAACCAAATTATTTACTGAAAAAAAACACATTTTCCTGACAAACTACTGAGCACACTTAGTCTTACTGACTTGTCAGTACTTTTCTGCTTAGACTTACTTTGGGCTTGCACTGACCTTCAAATTTTCTGGCCACTGTACCTAAGAACTGAAAGACAAGCATTGTCTTCACTCTTCTGTAGCTGACATTTAGTTTCAAGAACAATTTTCAGTTGACACTACATGAGCTGACAAGCTTCTGCTGTTTAATGATTTATGAAATAACCTATTGAATAGCATTGATCCAAAAAAATGTTTTTTCAAAGATTGTAAATTAATAAATATTTACTATGTGATTAATGGCATACATCATTTTGTATTGTCTCTATGTTCATCGACTGGGATTTCAATTAATTTTAGCAATTCTTCTGATAAACATTAGTCCTGTCAAGTTTGATAAGCTTTTCCATAAACTAGTGACATCAAACTGTAAAAAATAACTCAGTTACACGTTGGGATTAGAGTGTAGCTTGTTCCAGAAAATTGTGCAGATAATAGGAATCATATTTCTATGGATAATACAGGGATCTTCTTCCTGCTTAACTACTTTCCCAAAACATTGTTTACACACTTCATAACAGCTATACATCTATTAAATAGGTCAGCATAATATAAAAAAGGTAAACAGCAATTACTTTATAATTAACCACTCATGAAACGTTTAGGTTACTCTGGAAATTTTGATGCTTTTGTTTGGTCAGGTGACACAGTTTGCCTGCGTACATGCTGCTTTCGTCATGCTTTAGGGTCCCCTAGTCTGTCATGGGATCCCCTCATCCATCATGTTTATTTACAGTTTCATTTTTCAGAACTATTTTTTGGGCCTGTGCTTCTTATAGTAAAACCTAGTAGTTCCAAAATCTGGGTAGGGTTTTAAAAACCTTAATTTCTTATAGCAGGCTTTCTGATGGTGAGGTTCAACCATATCATCATTTCTAGCAAATTTTCTTGTGATTGCCAAACATAAATATGTGAACATGAATCGGCACCAGCTTCATAAGTGATAATATTCATTACCATGGTTATGACAACTCGGTAAGTTGCAAAGAGCACTTTTGGTGAGGCAATAAATTTACAAACTAAATGGAATAAATGATGATCCAGTTTTGGAACACTGTTCACCAACATCAGTTCTACATCCAGGTCTCAAGAATCATCTATTTCCTCCTTCCACACTCAGGGCAAAACAGTATGTCTTGTATAATAACTGCCCAAGGCGCTATAAAACCCTATACTGCACAGTATGCTGTTGCAACCATGGACCTTGAATTTGGGGGTCTGCCCTATCACATTATTGCCATGCTTCTGAACTGCTTAGCATGGGATAGTGCAAATGCACCTTTAGAAGATGATGCATTACCAACCTTCTTTCAAACTGACAAAATGCCAATCAGAGTGAATTGCTGCAATATTTATAATACTTTCACTTTCTTATCTAATGCATTAAAAATGCATTCTATATATATACAGCCACATGATCTATGATATTTAAAAAAAATTAAATCAGTAAATCATGCATGATTAGTAAAACAATGCTGAGCACTAAACCATTGGGTATTATGAAAATGTCAAAATATGCAAATAATGAGATGATGATGATGATAATAATGAAGATTTATACAGCGCTTTTCCAATGATTTGCATGAAAACATTTTACAGAAATGACGTACAGACTGAATCACTTACAACCATGCACCCACATTTGCATATAACAGACACACTCACTTCTACAACAGAGATCTTCTCATGCACAAAGTAAATTACACACACGATATACACGCTCATGTCAGGACAGGGTCACCGTGAAGTCGCCGTTGTGTCTTAGGTTTAGACTTAAAGATGGTAAGAGATCAGAGTGATGAAGGCTGACGGGTAATCTGTGCTAAGTTGATGGGGCTTGGAAGGAGAAAGACCTCTGTCCATATGTCTTTGTCTTAGTGGGGCTCAAAGAATTGTGGTGTTGGGAGATGAGCGAACAAGTCATGTGGGTATATAGATGGGAGTGAGTCCATAGAGGTAATGAGGACCAGTGCTAGAAATGGCGGAGTAAGTCAAAGTGGAAAGTTTGTAGGCTATACTATCTGCGACTGGCAGCCAGTGAAGAGAACGAAGGATGGGTAATATATGTTCACATCTAGAGGGGCTGCAGATGAGGCGAGCAGCGTTATTCTGGATCCTTTTAAGTCTATCAAGAAAATACTTGGGAGTGCAAGGCAAAAGAGAAGAGTCCATCCTCGACACCACAAAGCCACAGTTTTAGTTGCATCTGTGGTGAGATAATGACGAATGGTACTAATCCTATGAAGTTCAAGGTAAGGGAGAGAAGGACGACAGAATTTTTCTTTGGACAAGTGTAAGTTCAGTCTCATCGTCATTCAGTTGCAGCCTGTTTTGAAGCATCCTTGGTTGCACAACATGTTTCTAAACCATAAAACTGTTCTAAAGAAGCAAAATCTCTTCTCTGCCGTTTACATGCATTGCACAAGAACATACAAAAAATTGTACTGACAGGACAGAAAATCTGAATTTATCTTACTTAAAGCAGTTTTAGTTCTAAAAATTATAAATTGTGCTGTGCTCTTTAAACTGATTCTCTAAATAGATTTAAGGCCTAAAAGTGTTTAAAATTAAAAATGGGTTGTGCAACTGGCTGCTGGACTTTACATCAGTATGCAATCCTGTGTCAGTAGTCTGGTGAGTGAAGCTGACTGATACAGCTATGTATCATCAGCATCACTTGCATGTGACATGGCATAGTGTGATATGACATCAGAGAGGGGAATGTAAACAACACAAAAAGATATAACTAACCTGATGGAACGCATGTTTTAAATGAATGCTGAATATATGAAGGATGATTGATCAGAGATCACCTAATAAATTATTTAAAATGTCCAAAGTGTCACAATGGAAGCTCCTTGTGCAGTACAATGATTCATAATGCGATAAAATCAAGTTAAATAATTTCATCAGCAAACATGGAAAAATAAAAGGATGCTGCCATTATCACTGTACTGGCTGGATTCTCAGATGTAAATAATAGTCATAACACTTGTCACAAAAATGTGCATCAACAACTGTCTCTTTACAAACATCATATAGTTAGATAGCTGAAAAACTTTGACCCCTTCTTATCAGAAGAGTGTACTACATACAACTGTTTGATTCAGATAGTTCCAGGCTTAAACCATTTGTGGAAGGTTTTGTTCATCTGTGTTGTGTTCTTTACTTCCTAACATAAGACATCATTGTAAAATGAAGACATTTAAGAAAATCAACATGAAGAGTAGCATAAGAGATTATGTTTTCATAATTTTTTTCTCAGTTCTGTAAGCCAGTTGGTTTTTAACCTGACAGGCAAGTCATAAGACATCTATGGATATTTAACAATAAGAACTACTGTTCAGAGAAAACAGAAACCATAAATGAATTTGAAAATAATCTTTGCAAGGTTTTAGCTACATGGGATGTCAAATCTGTGCAAGGTGTATTCTTTTTCCCTGGAAACTTACGCCCAGAAATGATTATTTATTTAAACTAAAATGTAGACAAATAATCTCATCCCATGCAAACATTTTTTCACTCGTAACAGCTGAAAATTAAACAACACATTACTAACATGACAAAACAGGTCAGCACTGTAGAGCTGTGTGTCAACGAAGTGCTATGATTGCAAAAGTCAGAGTTGCAGGCATAGGCTTTGACTGATATCCCATTCCACTGTGTTGAATACTCTCCGTCACCTCGCAGTTCTATGCACATTCTTGTCACCTCCACAATACGGACTTGGTTTGCTGGGAAAAAAGATCATGATCACTTTCGTTAAGTAAAATATAAAAAGTGTTAATAACTTTTACTTTCTGCCAGAAAAGTGTTCATTATTTGAGGTAACTGAAGAACAACAAATGCTTCTTTGTATAGAATAACAAGTGCATGTGTGCATGTTTTCACCACTGTCAGTTGTCATGATAAGGAACATCTTGCAATCAAGTGCAATTCTCACTTTAAAATACAACACTTTAATAGTGAGGTTGGTTGAAAATAACAGCATTTTAAGTGCTCTAAGGAAGAGAGAGTTTCACTGACAGTAGCGTTCACCGCGGTACTTGACGCAGGTCCCATCGGGGCAGGGCTTGGCTTCCGTAGTTTTCATCAGAAAATGATCGCCGCATCTGTCGTCGTTTTGGGTGCAAACATAACATCTTGGGGCAACACCTGATAGCAAAAGTTTTAAAAACATTAATAACGCTAATTTTCACATTAATTTGACATTAGCCACTGATGGTTCCTTAAATATTTAGAACAGCATAGTGTATAACATTTCTACCGACATTGAATGAAAATGCGGA
The DNA here is from genome assembly GCA_004794655.1 of Marisa cornuarietis. Classification (NCBI taxonomy): domain Eukaryota; kingdom Metazoa; phylum Mollusca; class Gastropoda; order Architaenioglossa; family Ampullariidae; genus Marisa; species Marisa cornuarietis. The sequence continues at coordinate 220,721 of SMMW01000642.1, read as the reverse complement.
AGAAGCCTGTCAAGTGTTAAAGGCTTTATGAGACAGTTTGAGGCGAATGAAGCTATATGTCAAAACAAAAAACTGATTCTCACAGCACGTAAACAATGACATTAAGAAAACAGCCGATGCCGTGATAGTCATCTCTTCACATCTATCATCGCGATCCCTGCAACGAGCGTCTCAGAGGTTCGTGCGCACCTGTCAGGTGTCAACTACCTACACAGGAGAACGATCGGTCATCCATTGGATGGAATAGTCACGTGGTGTCTCGACGGTGCGATGACAAAAGGCTGGGTAGGACGTGTACCATCAGATTTGATACCAGCAGATACATGGACTGTACATGTGTATGTGTAGATTGTCTACATAGATCGTTGATACCAAGTACACCACGCAAATCCCTGCCATCTTGCTGTAGGGATGCGAGGTAGTCGACAGTCGCAAGCATTGTCAGCTGCTACATCTATCCATCAGCCTCCCTCCCCGCTACGACCAAAACCTGCAGCCATGGCCAAGGCTCTTAGTCCCCGCGAGGTCCGAGGCATAGGACATGTGCGGGGCCCTCGACACCACGATCGCCATGGTTTTAGTTGGGAACCTATAGTTCATTAACATATCAATCAAAAGCGCGGTGTTAACTGCTAACGTTGTTACAGTGTTAACTGTACACATTTAAAAATCAAAGCCACATACAAAAATGAAGCATTCAGATCAGCTGCTGAAGCACATGCACTCTCATCATGCTGAAAACGAGACGAAATGCCGGCGATGCAGCTTTCAGCTATATATATATATATCAATATATGTGCGGGTTATAAACCAGTGCGGCTTATCTGTGAAAAAAATTAAGATACTTAAAAAATTTAGTGGGTGCGACTTATAAACAGGTGTATTCACAGACCGAAATTGACGGCAGCTATACATGTATATTCCTTGGACGAATGTAAATTGTGTCGCCTCGTGCACAGTAGAATAGCAGACGACTAAATAAACTCCCTTCTCGGCGCCCTATACGCTGGTACCAGCCAATCAGGGATGAAGCCGCACCATACAGAGACCTTTTTTAAGGGTTGATATTCATCTCATCTCCTCACTGCATTTCTTTCCCCCAACCCATTAGACACTCTGGCCTCGGATACCGGTGCTCCTTACCACCGAGCCGTTGATCGAGCCATGCACTCCTCTCTCTGCTTGCCACAGAGCCCAGCAGACTGTCGACATGAGGCGGACAAGCAGCAGACGACGCGAAGTGAAATGAGAATGTGAACCAAATGAGAATGAGACCATTCAGTGTGCGAGCCGCGGGCGAGGGACGAGGTGCTCCGCGTGTTGACAGCTGACCATGGCTGAGAAAAAGAAACCACGAATTGAAATAGTAAGTAGAGTTTTCTTTATTGCAGAGTCGTTCGCATGTAAGGCCTTAATCTTCTGGTGTACGTTAGTTTCATGTATTTAACATTTAAGCAATACCATTTAATGATAAATGTTTGATTTTGTTCAAGACTACGCCACAAATGGAATTGTGTTAAAACAGTACCGTAGACTTCTAAGGGGATTATGAGAACCAGCATACGCGTAATCTGTCACTGTAACGTCAAAACACCTGGGTTCATATTAAATCAGAGTTCATCAGTTCACTTACCTTGGATCTATCATCACCAACAATCTTTTCCTGGACATGGTAATCAACCAAAGGGTTAGAAAGACCGCAAATACACTTGCCTATTTCACCACTCATTTGTGAAAGAGTTTCAAATTGACAATTAAGACAAAGATGGCAGCGAACAAAGCTTGTGTCACCAGCCTGCTGCTCTATGGAAGTGAATCATGAACCACACACACAACAACAAACAACATATTCAACACTTTTCACTTGCAAAACATTCATCAAACTCTGGGCATATTCTGGGTATCCAGTGCTAAAACCGTCTTATGTTGGTCTTCCCAACATGTTGACTCTGGTCAGACAATGCAGGCTACAATGTCTAGGACATGTCAGTGGCTGCATCCTAAAAAGACATTCTCTATGGCAAACTGGCATATGTGAGGAGAACCACTGTTCGCCCTAAACTGTGGGGTAAAGACATCTGCAAGAGCGATATTGATATGCAGGCAGTTATCTCAACATAGAAGTGTCAGAGCTTTGCAGCTGACTGTGTCAGGTGAAGAAGTACACTGGCCCAACACCTTCAGTCAGAAGAAGAGAAACTATTAAATGCTGCAGCTGAAAAACTCTAACAGGCATGAAAAGAGCACAGGAATTCTACTAACTGGCAAATACAAGTAATGATACACAAGTTCACTGTAACAGAGACTCCACACCCCACTGCCCTCTGCTTGAAAGGATCGTACCTGATAACCATTGTTCAAGCACCTTAACATGACATAGTGCTTGCCACCCAAGTTACACATTTGTGCCTTGGCAGGTAAGGTTCATGGTGCCATAGACACATTGTTCAAACACCTTTACGACATTTTTGCAATTGTAACATTTTGATGCTTAAGATCTTTCAGAGAACATATAGTCAAAAACTAATCCAGATTCATTCTTGCACTGTTAACTGGTCACAGGCACCTTCTACAGACAAAGATGATGGGACTTGGTGCACATTTATACTGCATGATGAAGATCATACGCTTGGCAATGCACTGAGATACATCATTATGAAAAAGTAAGTTCTCCATATCCTGATTTTTATTCAGTTACATCGCAGGTGAGGTGTTATATATATATATATATGTGTGTGTGTGTATGCGTGCACTTTTGCAACACACATGTGAAAGACTGAGAAAGAACTGAAAATTGAAGAAAATAAATTAAAACATTCAATTGTTTAGTAATATTTGCAGTTACAAAGGTTTCCAGCAAAATTTGTTGAAATTAAAAAATGTAAAAACGCTCAGTATAAATATATTTGTGATTCAACCACTCCAAGAGTTGACCAGTGCCAAAATTTTATAATAAAACAAATCAAGTTAACAGTATGACATCACTAGTCAATTTTACCCTTGGTTTAACCATTGCCAACAGTTTATTTAGCTACTGGAAAAATATATGCACAAAATGAAATGAGAGAACAAAATGTAATTAAATCAACCATTTGGTGATCTGACTGCTGCCAAGAGCTGACTTCATTTATCCTTCTTGTGATGATTTTAATTACAACAGTAAATAAGCTTTAATGTAGTCTGCTTCATCTTTTTTAAAATGCTCTAGATATTATGCCATTTAAATAATTGCTTTTTTTTTTAATTAGTGACATACTTTATTATTCATGCTCGCACTCTCTCTTGTATGGGTGAGGGTGAGCCACAAATAAAGATAAATGGCAGTTTTCTAAAGATGTGGGGGCCACTGTTTTACGCTTGATATTTGTAAAGTATATAGATTTTGCATGCCACTTGATTGTTAAAAGGTAGCAATTGCTGGATAATTTCCAATTTAGTGAGATTCACCTTTCTACCAACATCCCTGGCAGTGCTCAAATAGACTTGTGCATGGTTGAATGAACTTTGTTGAACTAGTGAATGGTCTGTTCAGTGGTCAATACTCCGAAATGTGTCTTTTAGTTACATACATTTTCCCCCAGTTGCATGCTCATACCAAAAACTTCAGTTTAGTTCAAAATAATGTAAAATACTCTTGTGGTAATGGAAAGAGTTCCTACATGCATAAAACTTTATGTATCCCCAGAGTGCAATTTGGCTGTACTTCATCTGGATATTTACATTCAAAAATGACTTTTTCATCAAGAAACAAATACATGGCTAAAAGTAGCCAAGCTACTTATAGCACTTGAACTACAGTAATGAAGAATGTGTGTGATGGTGCAGGCATATAGTCTCCCCAGTTAAAGTCATTTAGTGAAGTAGGACTGACATTTGTTGTTGCCATTCAATAAACCAGGCTTGTAATCTCCACATTTTGGAGTCATTTAGCAAAGAAAGACTGAGACTTGTTAGTGCCAACCAGTAAAAGAAATTAAGAGCTGCATGGGAGTTAACTCACTTTTTGTTTTCAGCCCAGAGGTTGAATTCTGTGGTTACAGTGTGCCTCATCCTTCGGAAAACAAAATTCATTTGCGGATTCAGACAAGAGGTATGCAGAGGTTGTTTTTTTTTTACAAGGTTTTTATATTTTTGGTGGATTGTTTTTTATTTGGGGATGACAGGAATTTTTTAGGCACACCCCCACACATCCTTATTCCTGATTGACTTTTATGTTTTGCACTTCCTGTGATGTAGAATGTTCTTTTTCACATGCTGCCTTGAGAAAGGAAATACTTCTATTGTAATATTTGTATGTCTGGGTGTTAAAATACACTTTATTAGTCCCAGAGGGCAGGTATGAAGTTGATATAGATATAAAATTAACACCCACACAAAAACACCACCATCACACACTCATGCCCATTTTTTTTTTGTCTTTGTAGATCAACATCAGTCAGACATACAACAATCACAAGTCACCACACACACCAGCATTCAGAGGATAAAGCAACAGAGAACAGCCTCCTCTTGGTTCTGCATGCAGACACACAGTATCCGCGACCCGAGGAGAGTTGCCAGAATTCTCTTCTCAGGACATGCTTGTCATTATTTTTAAAAAAAAGTCTTATCAGTGGCGTGGTCTGTATAGTCTGTTACAAAGGACATGCTTGTCATCAGTAAACAAAACGTCTTATTAGTGGCATGGTCTGCACACTTGGTAACTGTCATTTTTGTTTCTTTTCCCTAAGGGACGAGTGCTTTATCTGTGCTGGAAAGAGGCTTAAAGGACCTGAGTGCTTTATGTGGCTATGTTTTAAAAACGTTTGAGGTATGTGCCACATTCATGTATTCTAGTAAATGTTGTACATGCGACTGGCTGAACGATGTGCACATTTTTAATGTGTATGATGTGCGGTTATTTCGTGTTTCAAAATACTGTTTACTGTGGCTTGTTTTGTTTGTTTTTTGCAGGCAGCAGTTTTGGACTACAAGTTGCATTATCCAGCTGAGGAGATGGATGGAGACATGGAAGGGACGTCATCATAGGAATGTTTTGCAACATAGATCTTGAGATTAAATCAACCTGCAGCTAGGCCAAAATGTTTGACACTTCTTCATAAAGTCATCAGAACTCACTACAAGCCAGTGCTGAGTTACACTTGAATTTTGTGATGTGATAGGACGTAAGCATGCAGGATAGTGTTTGCCTCTTGCTAAGCTGTTCAGAAAAATTAAAGACATAACTTAGAGGCAAATATAGGGAGTGAGGTTGTGTGTCTCATGTAACATTAGTGATTTTAAGCTGCAGTGTCAAGTTGAACTATCCAGGATTTTGAAGAAGGTTGGTTGTAAGCTTCCCCCCATTTAGAAAGGATTTATCATACTTGTGTGTGCGTGCATGCGCCGATGCCCATATGCCTGCCTTGGTCATGTGGTTGCGTGCATATATATGCACAGTGTTTTATACCAAATTTGTCTCTGGTATATAGCATAGTGCCTTCGTGTGTAAGCACTGTTCACACGTTTCTGGAATTAGATAATTTGATGATGATGGATTACAAGTAATAAAGAATACAGACTTCTGAGATAAATACATCACAGTGGAGCTGTAATTGATGTGTTGTGAGAGATGTGATGAGCCTGCTAGAGGGTTGTACATTTGTGCATGTTATATGCACTTGTGTACGTGCACCTTTCTGTAGTGGCACAGTGTTTAAAACTAGAGTAAGCTGTAAAAAGTATTATTGGCTTATTACATACAAAATGTGTTGCATGAAATTGCCTAAACCAAATAAACATGACTGAATTTCATAACAAGAAATTTATTGGCAATAACAGAAGACATCAATAAAAGATGGGAGCAGCAACCACTAAACATTGAGACATCTTCACATTTTGCAAATCAGACACATTACAGAATAACTGCATTTTCAACACACTGGAACCGGGCGGTTTGCTGCACAATTTAGACCACATGTTTTAACAGGCAGTAACCAAAGACATGTGAAGACCACTGTTCAACAACTGGAGCCATTGATAAGATTCACTGTACCCCTGTCAAAACCAAGGTCATTTTATGCTTCGTTGATTTCTCATGTTTTCTCTGATCATTTGCTCTTTTACAATAGACCAAGAAAACTCCATGGGCTTGACAGCAGGACTAGCAAAGCACAACAGATACACCTTTCCCTTGGCCATAACATGCATGGGCTTGATTGTTAAGGCTACTGATTTTTCTGATCAATTTGTTGATTGTAGTTTTTAAAATGCAGTTTTCTGTCCTACGGAAAATTAAAGTCAGATGCTAGGGGCACTTGTGTTTTGAAAAAGGGGAGACGTATGTGGATTCTAGGGAAAACAGAAGAATCATAAAAAGTATGTGTTTCAAACACTGTACCGGACAAACATTAGGGATATAAATTATTTCTTGGTGACTCAAATAAAATTCACTAGTGTAGTGGCTTTTTAAACGTGTTTGTTTTCTGGATCTTATGTACCTGTTTTCTCTCTAAACACTTCTCACATTTGTCAAAAAAACAATACTGCATCAGCTGTCAGATCAGCACTGGACAAAGCATGACCAATAGCAATACAGTCAACAAGATGGGAGATTGGAAAGCTAAAATCTCAAACTACTGAGAACAAAGTACCAGTACAAAACAAGAATGAAAGCATCTGCAAGCTCTCTTAAGTAAATGAAACCTAGACTCTAGAACTATGGGGTGGTCGGTGGTGCAGCGGCTAAAGTGCATGTCACCACAGTAGCGAGATTCAGGTGTCGCACATTTTGTATCTGGGCTCCAGCACAGAGGTTTTCAAACTGTGGTATGTGTACCACTACTGGTACAAGGTGTGATGGGTGGTATGCGAGCACCATTCACCAAAATAAAAGAATATATATATATTTTACGGGGCTGTATGTAGGGTTGGAAGGTGGTACTCCGTCAATTCAAATTTTCGAAAGTGGTATGCGTATGGAAAAGTTTGAAACCCTCTGCTCTAGCATACCTGGCAGTGACACCTCTTTATCCATCAGTGGTTTGTTCTGGCTTCCTCCACCCTGTGTATGTTTAAGAGAAAGTCAAGATTTGAATGATGGCAAATAAATGTGTATAACACATTTGATGGCTACTAATAAGTTTGTGCTGGTGTGACTTCATGTATGTAAAGCACCTTGAGCCTGCTGTTGTTGGCAGGGAAGGCACACTGTAAACAAAACTTTGATTTAATTTCATGAGAAACCGATCTAAAGCTTTTGTGAATATGCAGATTTTCATAATTACCTGGCTGAGAAGTAGCTATTGAAATCTCTTCTTGTTGACGGTGAGTTCTTGACCATCACTATTATTTAGCATGGTCAAACTGCATGAGGCCAACACGAAGCGAATGTCAGTCCATAAGCCTTAGTCACACGGCACACCAAAAAAACCTCGACAAATCTTTCAGTCTAAAGCACACAAACTATATTGAGACATCCATTCCCTGCAATGAAATGACCATGCCAAACAGCTGTGAGACTGAAGCACACAAAATATTCTATGATCTCTCACATCTCAGGATTGTAAGGATCATTTGTTAAAGACTGCCAATTGCCAGCTTGAGGCTGTAATTACCATTTATCAAATGAATCTAAATAAAAATGAAAAGATAAAAAGTACTATTTTAAAAAATTATATTTATGCCAAAGTGGACATAAATGCCATTTCACAATGCATTTTACAACACTCAAAAAAATAACCTTAAAGCACATTATATTTAGCCTTCTTCCTTCTATATTTTAATCTGAAAATGTTTTATGCACAGATACCTCAGTTTATCACACAATGCTGTGTAGCCTTTAAAAAAAATAATCTTCGACTGTCCACACTTTCACTCCACTAGATTGTAATCGGAAGGATCTGTAAATTCACACTTTGCAATGTAGGCAAGGTTGTAATTTCTCTTCTTAGTAATTAGACCTGATGGTAAAAATTAAAACTTTTGAATATTATTATTGGCACATGGAATGTCAGAAGTAACAAAGAATTTCCATATTCTACAAATGGATTTGATTTCCTTTCCTTGATTAGTAACCTAGAGATTGTATAGTAATTGAATATCGTTAAACAAATGAAAAAGATTGGCACAGATTGTGGATTTTCACCTACCAAACAAAATGGTTATTACATAATGACTGTCAGATGTCAACAGAGTAGTGATATTTATACGTCTACATACAACCTTCCACGCTTATCTGCCAAGAATAATATCTGAACAAGTTAAACTGAGCACAATAAACTGTTTTGAAAACTAGTTTATGAATACGAATTATCATATCACTTTGCCTAGAGTTTCTTTGGGTCTTGCAACTTAATTGAAAATATGACAAATCATTCCATACCCCAGACAGCTTTTAGTCAAACAATTTCATCTCACAGAGCAGGCAGAACTGTTCCTAGAGTATCTCTTTCTCTGACATGTACTTTATTACAGTACTATTCCTAAGTCTGTTTCTGACATGTACTTTATTAAAGCACTAGATCTGTCTCTGATGTACTTTAATTAAATAAAGGGGTACAACATATGGAAGATGGGAGTCTAGCAACTTATCTTTCCTGATAAATCAGGTACCTGTTACTGTTGAATGGGCACAAAGTTTTCCCAAGGAAGCCTCATACCAACAAGGGGCTAGTTGCATAATACATTTCTGATTTTAAAGAGAGGTCTAAGATTTATTTAAAGAATCAGTTTTATAGATACACTGTGCACAACATAATTTATAACATTTTAAAACTAAAATTGTTTTAAATAAGATAAAACTGTCTACACCAGACTTTTGTTCCTGTGGCACATGCTCTCTATGAGTGTGAATATGCGCTATAAAAATCTTCATTATTATTATTTTGTATGCACTGTGCAATGCATCTACATGGCATAGGAACAATTTCTGAAAAACGTTTCTAAGTTTACTTTTTTAGAACAGTTTTAAGTTTTAGAAATGAACAACTAGCCCCTGAACTACAGTCTACCAAAATGCTACGGAGCCCCAACCCTACTGGAGTACAAAGGAAATAGTTTAACAGTTATGAAGCACACTAGCACTAGACAGCACAAATTATAGCCATGTGTAAATGACACAAACTGGAGTTTTTAAAGAAAAAACAACCCAAAATGCCCCATAAAATGGCAGTGATGGCCAAAGTTAAGAAATATGAATGCAACCATTGGTGACATGCAGGTTGCTGCAGTCTTGTGGGGGCTAAGAAGAAAAAAAGATGCACCATGCTATTTACTTGGACAAGAATTGCCTTTATTAAGACTAAGCTTTTTGAAGAACATTTGACAGCAATGCTATTGCATTAACACCCAGTGATAAGGTCATACAATGACTATAGTTGTAAGCAAGACCTAGAACGTTAAAGATCTCTCCTCCAAAATATTATAAAGATGTTCTCCCATGAACCCACCCAGTTTTATTTCCAATTTCTGAACCAATGAGATGGTGGTGAGCATGGGACAACAGTTCCTTTGGTTGAGGGAAAAGTGACGACACCTGAGATAAAGATAGTGAGGGCTGTTGACAAGAATGTATTCTGAGTTGTTACCAAAAAAAGGGAAGCTCAGAATTTTTAAAGTTCTCATTAGTGCTAAGGTGTTCTACCAAACAGTCACAAAAATGAAATGCCACATGCATTGTAAAATTGTATTTATATGCATGGGTAACATAATACATGGCCTGTCACAGTACATTAACTTCACAAAATAAAATATTCCATAATATTTGTCATCAGCTTTTGTTGGTAGTGCTTATTCTTTAAACATGCCAGATCCCAACATTTTTAAGTCTATTTATCAAGTTACACAGTGGTCCCAAAGTATGATGTCTCTGTTTAAAGCCCTAATCCAATGCATGTGTCTTGCTGATGACACAAGTTAATTTTAGAAATAAGATCCCATGATCATAATACAAACTTGCTACTTTCCTTTTGAATTTGCAAAGTTATGAAATTGCCCAGTGTAAGTAAGGAGTGACCTCTCATATCGCAATACTAATGTAGGGACGATCATTGCTAACAGCAACACCTTGTGATTTTTGTTTTGAAACAACATTATTTTGTAGCACTGAACATCTTTCCAATTCTACAGACTTTTTCATCTACTTAGAATTAAACACATGGGTGAGACTTATAAGTCACACATTCTGGTTTGTTTGGTAAACATCAAGAGTATTTTTAAACCACATTTTGCTTATAAACAGATTTGCGTTTTGTGTGACCTTTATAAAGAAGTTGAAAAGGTGATTTAAGCTACAGCACCATTTCTTTGTTTCCACTGGCTCCTGCCTGCTGTGTGCTTAAAGAAAGATTGCAGCTACTGACACCCAGTACACATACTGAACCAGCCATTCAGATATATTTCTAAGATATAGTTGTCCAGTATATTAAGTGCCAAGATTTTTATTGCCTAACTGTGGATTTGAAATAGTGAAATAACTATCACTCATATGAATAAAATAATGCACAACAACCAACCCCCTCACAGGCACTCAATCACTCACTCACCCCCAAACACGGAGTTTGAAGACAGCCAGAACAGGAAAAAAAAATTACTTCCTTATATCGTGCTCTCATTTGTTCATATCTGCTGTAGAAACTCACTTCAGATTTGTGATCTGTAACACTTCAACAATATGACCCCTTAATTTCAGTTTTAAATGTGCTCATTCTTTACAAAGTCAACTTATATATATATATATATGTTACCGGCAATGTGTAAAAACCGGCATTCTACAGAACACCTAAATGGCAAACCGGCAGAGTGTAGAATAAGCTTTCCCAATGATGGTGAGGAAATGGAAGGTAATGGGGTTAATATTTGGTGCACTATTTGCTTCAACATTGAGAATGCAGTAGAAAGTGAGAGACAATTGAAATATAATCTAGAAGTACAGGCCAAGAAAATGAAAATGGACATTGACAAAAAATTTCCTCCTGCATCTTTGGGGGACACTGTGTGGGTTCCTAACCCTGATGTAGACAAGGGATGCAGCGATCTGCAAAAACTGCTGGTGGTTGTTATGGATGTGACAGAAGATGGTTTTTACCAACTTGGGATGGTGAGAGGAATTTTGAACCAACTCTATCCAAGATTTCCTGACCATGAAATACCTCTTCGATCTGCTGCTACTGCTCAGTCCACAGGAAGTGGCCAAGGATTTTTGAGGTGTATGTGCAAGACAAAGTGCCAAAATAACAAATGCCTTTGCATAAGAAAGAAAATTAAGTTCAATTCAAAATGCCATTCTAGCCTTCCGTGCTGCAACAAATAATAAGTAATGACACTTCTAATTCCTTTGTTCTCCCAGTAAAGATATCCTGTGGGTTTTTTAAATTTCTTCTTTCATTTTTAGACAGTTTGTTACTAAAGACCTTTCCAATCTGGTCGTTTCACACTTGGCCTAAAGAAGTACTTGTCATTCTTTATAATGTCTAGGCATTTTATGCAATGCCTAGGAAAAGTATGTAACAATGCAGATATTTCATTCCTTGCCTGAAAATAACAGGGATTGTATACATTGCCTAGGTATTCTTTAGAATGCAGGTTTTTAATACATTGCCAGTTATATATATAAAGTTATGCCTTGCTCAAGAATGGTAGACATTTATATATATATATATAGACACATACTATACATACTGCTATTAGCTGTGACTTCCTGTGTATCTTGGCAAGGTCAATTCCGACCATGGAATTCCGCCATCTCCCACAAAAAGAAGGCTTTACACAGAGACTGCACCCAAGCAGTTGACATACAGTTGCTCTGGCTCCTGCCCAAACTAAGTCCTTTCCTCCACTAAAAATGCAAGTCTAAACTTGATATGATTGGCAACATGACAATGTAAGTAGTAGTTGGTTCAGTTCAACACACAATATACTGCCAGTGATCAAAGCTTAAGTTTTTGTTTAGTGCTGGCAAATGACATTTCTAAATTTTGCTAGAGAATATAGGATACCTATTCCCTGCAGAATTTGATGTCACTTCACACACCATCAAATCTTTAACTAACAAGTGACACTGTTCTAGTTTCTCCAAGCTGCCACTCACTGCATTACACACAGCTGTCCCAGCATGGCTTTTGACCTGTATGTTGTTATCTCAAGGTCTTCAGGTATAGTTCCATACCAAATGCCTTAACAGCATGAGGAGGTCTTTTTAGCTGCAGCATGACGACTTGCCTTTTGCCACTTTGTTGAGGTCCACAGTGTTCCCATGCACCGGTCGCATCTCCATCTGTTCCTCCATCTCTTTCAAACGGCGAACTGCAGCAAGAAAGGCCAGGTCTACATTTGTGGCGTCCTTAGCACTGGTCTCAAAGTAGGGGGCGTTGCCTGCTGAAGCACACCAGGCTCGGGCGTCCTCAACACTTACAATGCGATTTTCTACATCCACTTTATTGCCAAGGACTACAAATGGGAAGTTCACCCCATCCTGAATATCAGCATAGTACAGAAATTCTCGGCGCCACATGGACAGATTGCGAAAACTCTGCACATCATCCACAGCAAACGTCAGGAGGCAGCAGTCAGCACCACGATAAAATGGAGTGCGCAGACTTTTAAAGCGCTCTTGGCCCGCAGTGTCCCAAATCTGAACAAAATCATGCAGAAAGAAAAGCCATGCTTTCACTGCACCCAAACACTGTTTAAGCCATTTATGGCAAGTTTTTTGTTTTGTATTTTTTTTGCTGACCACTTATTCTACCGTTTGACTTGTTTTGTTTTTAGGAGTTGTGCAAGATTTATGGAAAGCACATTTCAGCCTTAAAAAATAATAAAGCTCTATGTTAAATAATGTAAAACAAATTTGAAGCTGATGTGCCTGCAAATATGAGCAGTATTATCCACAATAAAAGATGTGCCAATCTTTACATTATAGCATCTTAAAGACCGAATAGAGTGCACATTTTTTTCTTACAATAGAGTAAAACTGAATGCAAGATACTATTTTCCCCAAATCTGGGTGAATACTCTCCCCCTTGTGGTTACAAACATCACCATGCACACAAGCAGGTCCAAATCACAAGTATTCAATTTGTACATAGGGTATGCCTAATTAACATATGGTCCCAGCTAGGGCCTTGACAATGTAAATATATCCCTGTACAATGCTGGTCTGTAGTGTTGACCTTGTATGATCATGTTTGTAGGCTTGCATCTCAAGAGCAGAAGGGGTCTATTCACCTAGATTTGGGGAAATAGGATCTTATTTAACCTTACCCAGTCATGAGGTAAAAAAGCTACACTCCAGTAGACCTATAAAAGGGGTATTAACTAGGCCTAAATGAACCTAATAAGATTGGGACTTTAACTGAATGGACCAAATGTACATGTGTAGCAATAATAAAACTGATTTTTTTATCTTAAAGGCTGACAATTTCTGAGGAGAAAATAACAAACGATATAAACATGTACAATAATGTGTTCATTAGTCTTTCTTTTCCATTCCTTTCATACAGAAAACATTGGTCTTTAAAGACTAGACATTCAGCTTAATATTGAGTCACAGCTTGGTATTTTCTTGGCATCTAAATTCACCCTTAAACTAAGAAATGTGCACTAACCCCATTAATTTTACTCAAGTAATTTTAGATTACCACACAGTCCTAGTCTACAATGGCACCAATATAAAATGGTTTTTCTTGTGGCCACCTTACCTGCATGGTGTAGGTGTCATCATCAACAGTAACATCTTTGTTCAAGAACTCCACCCCAATAGTGTGGAATGACTGGGCGTCAAATTTGTTGCTAACAAAGCGGTTCATGAGGGATGATTTCCCCACCCCTCCATCCCCAAGTAGCACCACCTTCAGCAACTTGGTCTTGCCTGACATGTTACCAGCTGCCTCCTAGACCCTCTCAGTTATGTGCAGGGTGCCTAAACCCTTTTTTGTTTCACCAGGATCTCTTAAAGGTCTTATCCGCTGGACTTTCATCACTTTCTTCACAAAAATGTAGAGTTCTGTTGTAGCTGCCCAAAAAAAAAACCAGATCACAACTGGAAATTTTATGTTTGGAAAAAGAATGTATACATTACATGTAAATGGAAAATGAATATAAACAATGCAAAATTATGCAAAATTATGTGTATGTGTCTCTATGAGTCAGCCTTTTAGCTGGATCCAGGCTATTTACTGCATAATTCTGACTGCAGTAGCATAAAGTGACCAAATATAGTCATGATCTGATCACAGTCAAGTGTGTTAAACAAACATACACATTATCACCTTGGAAATAATCTTTTGATTTGTGGGACTTTCTCCAGAAAAAACTTTGCTCTGACTTGCACAGCATCTTTTTTAATCTCAACGTGTATTTGTTTTACACATGCTTAGTGTGTGCATGCACACGCATGGATGAGTGAGAAGAAAAGAGTTTAGCAGAATATAAAATACCTACACATTTACCTCAAACATTACACCTTTCTCTTGTTCAATGTCTTAATGTACATTCAAAACATTAGGAAAGGAGAGGATACAAAGAAAATAAACCCAGACATGACCCAAGTGCTTTAAGTAACCCCAGACTGTTAAATATTTAATCTATATTTCTACATCTGACCCAGACAAAATCTTCTTTAGACTACAGTACAGACCAAGGTTTGGGCGGGGGTTACTACTGGTTTTCACTGGATTCTCACTGAAATGCTTACCTGTCATTCTCATGATTACATTCCAGCCCAACTCACAATACTATACTCCATTCCAGCACAAATCACAATATTATGCTCCAAACCTACATAAAACATTGCCCCCAAAACACTTTCTAGCATTAATATATTGCTCAAATTATGCATCAAACTTGTATTTTACAGTAAATTTGCTTTCATCTTCAAGAGTAAAGGTCTAGTTTATAAATGCCTGTATGGGAAAGGAATTCTTTGTGATTAAACGATCAGTCATTACCCATTACAAATCAGCACAGTAACCATGTTTGGGTATAATCATAGCAGATCTATATCCCCTTTTATCATAAGCAAGCAGTAGGACTCACTGCATTAAAATAAAGCTGTAAACTGATATCTTTTCCTATCAAGAATGATAAAAAGCTCATGTGATGAGGACACACAAAGCAAATCCTTTCTTGTGGCTGATAACATATACATTTCAGCACATGATGGAGAATAATAATATGATGGAATAAGCTACACAATGAAAATGAAACTGGTGAAATACAACAATAAATTCAACTGAAATATCACCATTATAAACAGGAATAGTAAGAAGGATTATTAGAGTATATTGAATCATAACAGTTCCCAAGGATAATTTTAGTTTTATACATGCAAGCACTGACTGCAAAAAGTGTCCACTGCCTACTTCTTTGTGTGTGATTAAGTGAGTGGGTATAGCCATGCTGGTAAGCACACACCCACTTCACTTACAAGCGCATTGGGTGTAAGCATCCTACGCAAAAGGTCATGCAGGAATTCACCTAGTTTCAGTTTCAGTGAAGACAAAGAGACACTGTTTAACATATTAAGTCAGTATATGATAGTATTAATCCTGCTTCCAAAGCTGCAAAACCATAGAAAAACCAATTTCAGAAAAAATTGTGATTTTAAAACTGTCCTTTATTATCATAAAATGTTGATAAACTTTAACTCATTAACTTCTGCATTTGTGGTAAACAAAATTATCATGCATTTTTTGTAACTCATTATTTAACGTGCTAATTATTTTCTTACTGAATATTTACTAGGGACTAGTTTACTAATGCCAGATCATCAGTGAAAGTAAAACAATTGGGGACATCACTGGGGTGACATTATAGTAACAATAGTTATTAATATATAATTATTACATTTGTCAAGTTTTGGGGGTTAGCAACGTTGAAAAAATAAAAAAAAAATGTGAAACAACCCAGGCAATAAAGAGAAGTGTTCAATGAAGAATTCACTTAGGAACTCCTTAAGAATAGTATGTTAATGACTTAACTTTACAACCCAATGTTATCATATAGTTGTCAAAACTACATTTTGTATATCTCTTTCAGTTACCTTCTTTAACTATTACTATCGTTGGTAAGAACAAGTGGGAAAGAAATTAGTTATCAACCAACTTTTCAACCCTCCGGTCGACAAACACTGGTATTTTAAACGCCCATTTCTGTTATCTTTTCTCAGTAAAAAACAAAAACAAATATGCAATGTAGTTTTCATAGTGCTAAGGAAAAAATGTCTACATAGTTCAAAAATAAATAAGAACAACTAAGAAAACTGAAAATGACGTCGATGTTTTGGTTTCCCAAACTACAGAAAATACTAAAGTAAGCCAGGGAAGGATCAGCCCACGATGAATGTTAAACAAGCCCGAGCAAAAGCATAAGAAATATTTATATATATCTCAAATGAGAAAGTAAGGTAAATAAATATATAAAAAATTATACCTGATCTTAGTCATACACAGGCACTGTGCAATCACAAATCTCTGGGAACAATTAGTTGTTCGAAATTATTGTACGAGCTCCGTCCATGATAACAGGGCTGACGTCACTTGAGGTCATGTGACTAGTCACGCGCCGGCCACTGCCACTTGTTTTCGTTACCAAAGAGCTTTAACGACGTTCACTTGCCGGAAATAAGAGAAGACAAAAATAAAACAACAGGAAAGTAAAAAATATAATAAAGACAGAAGTGGTGCTCATAGAAAATGGATTTCAAGTCGGCTAAACACCTCACGGAAAAAGTTCACAATTCCAACCCTTCCTCACAAAAAATAATAATTTCACTATATTACGTCCAAGTTTCATGGTTTGTGGCCCAACTTTCCCTAACTCGATCTTAAACCGAAATCGAAAAATAACCACGAAAATCATTGGATACTGTTTGAAAGGTTGTCCAATGAAAATGTCCCTCTCAAAGTAGCGTTCCCGCATTGTAAAATGGCGGCTACCTGTTAGGTAAGGTCGTTTTTGTCAAACTGAGTTTATTAAATGTATAAAAAAAAAATTAGTTATGGCTTATCGTTTGCACTCGTAAATAAAATATTTTAGGCTTATATCTTTGTGATGATTTTTATTCGAGAATAGGCCATTTTCGATGTATCAGTGATTCTTAGTGCACGCAATGGACAAGTTGGATTATGCAGCCTAGCATGCATGAAAATAATCTGCGACATGAGTTTTATGACCGTGCTTATAGAGATGTATTTTTAATTAAAACGCTTGGCAGAACTTCGACATAGAATAACTCGCTGCGTCATAGGCCGGTCTATGCTGTTTTGCCAGAGGATTGGGGTTAGGGTTAGTGATAGCGTTGGGTTTGGGGTAGAGTTAGGTTTAGGTTATTAGGTAGTCCTACATTCAGGCCGTTGAGTGGAGCGAGCAGACGACAAATGCTGCGAGTTACTCTATATCGCATCTGTGCAGGACTACTATTACCAATCTGAAGATACACTATTACAATGAATTTTTTTTTCTTTTTGTCGCGCGATCCAAAATCGCTATTTGATCATCTGGGAACTAGCCTACCTTTTGGAGATTTCACGATGCATTGACAGAAGCTGTTACAGAAGCCATGATATAGGCCGTGAAATCTGAAAGCCCGAATCAAGTTTTCTTTATGCCTGTCAATTGTTTCAGATTTGTTATCAGACTGCAGATGTACATTCACCATCTGGATTAATACAGCCACACTATGCGTGAGATCAATCGCAAGAAATTTCTGTATGGCACTAAAGCTTGGACATACAGGAACATTTTTGTGTTTGGAGGAATTGCATTCACTGTCATTTTGGGGATACTGCCATTGTAAGTGTAATGCAGTAGTAGTAAAATGTTTTATCAGTAAAGATACAAAACTGTTTATTGCCTGTAAATTCCATAATAACAAACAGAAAATGGGTTAGTGTTTGGAGATATTTGTTGTTGTTGTTGTTGTCGGTCACTCAAATGGATACGCCTGCCTCTTGTGCAAATGATGCTGTGCGCCGCAGGTCCTCCAGACTGCCGTGTAGCTTCCTTGATATCGGCGTCTCATCAGTCCAGATGCGGTGTCTGAGGTCTTCGTGTATGGGGCATTCTTGCAGTAGATGTTTTGTTGTCTGGCTGTCTGTCTGGCACGGGCATCTGGCCGATCCGGAGTTTAGTGTATAGGTGGTGATTGAGACGGTTGTGGCCTGTCCTCAGTCTGAAAATAATGACCTGTTCGGCCCTTGTGAGCAGGTAGTATGGGTCGTTCTGGTTGAAACGTGGGTGCTGCTGTAGCCATTTGTTATGCTGTTTGGCCTTGATGATGGTTTTGACTTCATTGAAGGTGGTGGACTTGTCTTGCTGCTCTTTTGTGGATCCTTCCTTGGCAAGAGTGTCTGCGGCTTCGTTGCCAAATACACCGCAGTGGGAGGGAATCCACTGTAAGACGACTGTGTGGTTTCTGCATAAGGAGGAGAGAGCAGTGGTCAGGGCGTTCAATTCCTTGTCTCTGGCAGTCTGTAAGGCCTGTAGAACAGATAGTGCATCTGTAAAGAAGACGATGTTGTTGGAGGTGTCTGGGCTGTTCTCAATGTGGGTGGCACCGGTCTGAATGGCCACTACTTCCGCTTTGAAGTTGGTGGAATAGAGGCCGGTTGTGAGGGAGAGGCGGTCTTCTTTTCCTCCTGGATACCGAATGACGATTCCGGCACCACCCTTCTTCACGGCTTGTTCCGCTGATCCATCAGTGTACACATGAGTCCACTGGTCTTGTGGGAAGTTGCTGTGGATATACTCCAGAGTACAGGACTTTTTTGCAGTGTCGTCTTGGGAATCTTTCTTGCCGACACCATGGATGTTGCAGTGGATCAGGGGGAAAGCAGATTCATTCCATGCTGGGTTTGTCCAGTATAGGGGGATCTCTCTGGGGTCTTGTTCCAAGATATCTTGGTGTTTTCGTTCAAGGATCCTCGTCTGATGGATGAAACTTCCCCTTTTCAGCCTTCCCTTCGTCGGCTGAGCCAGCCTGATTCTCATGGGGTGATTTGGAAGTCTCTTGAACTTGGCGGCTTGGACGAGTATCTTTGTATCATGTCGGTCCTCGAGTGGTTCCAACCCTGTGATTGTTTCCAGTTCCTGTATGGGCGTAGATTTCATGGCTCCAGTGATGAGTCTGGTTGCTTGGTTCTGAACCTTGCTGATCTTTTCAAAGTTGGATTTTGCTGCCGTGCCCCATGCTGTCATGCCATACTCTAGGACTGGTCTAACCCTTCCGGTGTACAGCTTCTTGAGGATTTTGTCTTCCGCGCCCCAGTTCGTGCCAGCCAACTTCTTCATAAGTGCAAGTCGCTCCTTGGCTCTGGCTTCAACCTTCTTGGTCTGAGGTTTCCACGTAAGTCTCTTGTCGAAGGTCACCCCAAGGTAAGTAGGGTTGTCCTCCAGTGGGAGGATCTGTCCATCGAACTTCAGAGTGGCCTTCTGTTCCCTAGTGGACAGACTAAAGATAGTGTAGGTGGTCTTTTGGGGGTTGATTTTGACAAGCCATCTCTTCGTCCAATCCTGTAGGACATTTAGTGTCTCTTGGAGTCGGTAGTTGGCAGTTGTCAGGTGTTCTTCTGTGCACCAGAGGACCAGGTCGTCTGCGTATATGGCTCCTTGGACATTTCGGGGGAGGTTCTTGATGATGTCGTTTATGAAGACAAGGAACAAGGTAGGGCTGAGTACTCCTCCTTGAGGAACTCCTTCTCTCAGCGTCTTCTTTCGGCTGTATGTTCCGCCGACATGGACTCTGGCCTCCCTATTTGTCAGGTATTGAGAGATCCATTGGTACATGCAGCCGGATATGCCACACTTCTGGAGTTTCAGCCTCAATCCATCTTTCCAGACCTTGTTAAAGGCCTTTTCCATGTCTATCCACACCGTCAGCGTGTGCTTCTTGTCCTGGAAGCCATCTTCAATCTTCTGGGCGATGTATGTAACCTGGTCTTCAGTTGAGCGATGTTGTCTGAAGCCTACTTGTTCTGGTATAAAGATGTTCTTTTCCAAGTGCCATGATAATCTGGAGTTAATGAGGCGCTCCATTAACTTGCCCACACAACTGGTGAGGCTTATGGGTCTGTAACTGTCCACCTTCGCTCGATCTTTGCCTTTCTTGTGGACGGGTACCATGTCTGCTTCTCGCCAGATTTGTGGGACGTGGCCGCTGTTCCAGCTGTTGTTGAAGAGGTCGAGGAGTTTGGTCTTGGCTCGTGGGCCCAGGTGTTGCAGCATTTCGTTGGTGACCTTGTCTGGACCAGGGGATTTCTTCTGACTTAGGGTCCTGACTGCTTCTTCAAATTCTTTCATGTTGAATAGTTTGTTCATGTAGTCTTCCTGGTGTTTTCTCTGTCTAAATTCTCTTCTTTCTTCATGGACTTGCTGCTTCTTTTCTTCTGGTACTGTGATGCTGCTGACCTCTTCATAGTTGTCAATGAATGCGTTTGCTGCTTTTCTACCTGTTAGTATATCTTGTGCTTGTTGTATGACAATCGGTGCACTTCTAGTATCTTCATCATTCATAGCCCTTACCAGCTTCCATAACTTGTTTCCTTCTCTGTCTAGGTTCAGTTTCTCTGTCTTTTCTCTCCAGCTCTTTCTTGTAGCTTCGTTGTAGGCTTTTCTGTATTTGGCGCTTGATTCTTTCAGTGCTATGTTGTTTTCTATGGTGGGGTCATTCTCAACCTTTTCCTGGTCTTGGAGACTTCATCTTCTAATTCTTGGAGTTCCTCTGTCCAATACGGCCTGTAATTCTGTCGTGCGCCTCGAGGTATTGTTTCTGAAGCAGCTTTGATGATCGCCTTGTTGAATGCATCAATGGCACGGTTGATGTTCTGATCCGCCGCACGTATTCCTTTGGTATACTTGTCTGACAACGAAACGAAAGTATCCCAGTTGGCTTTCTTGTAATTCCACCTGGGGAATGTCTTTGAATCTTGGGGCCTGTACTGCAAGTTGATGGCCAGTTTAACTGGTCTGTGGTCGCTGCCGCCTAACTGGTTCAGTACCCCTCTGGTTGTTTTCTTGGAGAGGTCGTCAGTGGCGAAAGCAAGGTCAGGGGTCGTTGAGGAGATCCATCTGCGCGAGAAGAAAGTCGGTGGGTCTTCTGGATCATTCAGCAGGATCATCTTGCTATCGATCTGCCAGTCCTCCACTTCCTCTCCTCTGTGATCCGTCTCGTCGTAGCCCCAACATGTTGAGTGGCTGTTGAAGTCGCCGACAGCCAAGCAGTTTTCAGCAGGGATATCAAGTGTCTGTAGAGAAAGTTCTTTGTTGGGTGGGCAGTACAGGTTGAAAATGGTGAGCACAGTGCTGTTTACTGTAATCTTGACTCCGTTTATTTCAGCTTGCTGATTCGTGTCCACTTGAAGATCTCTTGTTGGGATGTTGTTTTTTACAAGAATCAGCACACCTCCCTTGTGTCTTCCTTCTCTGTCCATCCTGAAGGTTTGATAACCTCTGATGGTAAATCTGTGGTTGGGATTCAGGTGTGTTTCTTGAATACAGGCCACATCTATTTTTTCAGCATGGAGTCTTTCGGTGAGGGCTAATTTTTTGTTGTAAACGCCCTCAGCGTTCCACTGTAGGATGTTGATAGGCCTCAGGGTCTCTTCTGTGGTTGTCGTTCCTTTTCGGCCAGTAGCTTTTAACCTCCGCCTCCAAAACCTGACTCCTCGCATCGGGGCGTGGTGACCACCAGTATCATGGGGTGGGCCCTGTTGAGGCGCAGGGCCCGGCACTTCGCCTGCCTGGCGGGACCTCACAGGCAAAGCACCATATCGTTTAGAGTAAGCGTTGTCCATTCATGTGAGTGTCAGTGCGTTGTGCTGCCGTTAAGCGCCCGATGGCCCAGCACATCCGTCTTCGGCGTCAGTTTTCTTGTCCGAGTGTCTTTCTCGTAGAGAGACTTGCCGACCAAGGCTAACGACCATCCTCTGGCCGGGTGTTTTATGGAGTTTTCCTTCTCCAAGGGTTGTTTTACAGGGTGGGGTTGCTAACCCCACGCCCAACCCTCCTCCTTCATCCGGGCTTGGGACCGGCAGGTTACCCGGGGGGTTTCCAGGCGGAGTTGGAGATATTTAAAACTCTTACCCTAACTTTCTAACACAAGCTAACTTGCTAACTCCCTTGTACAGTTTTATGCCGTGCTTCCACAGGTTTCCTTAGTAACATCCACAACAGAGCTTTTATTGAGCAGAATTCCAACATAGGATTGCTTTGCTGTGATATAGCCATAGTTGCTGGCTCTGCATAAAACACCAATTTTTGGAAGTTAAGCTAACATCAAGTCCAGCTTGAGACCTCAGGTGCAACCCAGCCCAGGTGTACCTGATGTCTCAGGTAAAGTAAATCTCCCTGCCTACCAATTGTGTGTTGTACCTGATTTTTCAAATACACTAGAAGATAATAGAAGGAAAAGGTTGGACTTTGCCTTTTAAATGTTGTGCCCTAAACCTTGTGAAGAATATCAGTTCACTGTCATTATAGCTGCAAGGTTAAGAGACTCTTGAACCTTACATTTTAGGTTAATACCACTTGGGTATCCATGTGTATAGAGTAATATGTGTGTTGGAAGACAAACATGGGGTAGCATACAGAAATGAAATCCATGTGATGGTAAAATAATGATATTACTTTGTTTGCAGCTACATGTTTCCTGGATTTGTAGATAAAATCACTGAAAAGACAGAAGCAGACAGGAAAAAAAAGGCTGAGTGGCGCCTGAAGGTCCTTGCGGTTCAGGAGAGGCAAATGAAACTAAATGAAGAAAGAAATAATGCAAGGGAGACATGAAATATTTGATTGTACAGACCTGCTTTAAGAGGCGTGACCAGCGTGAGTGATTTGAGACTAGCTAAATACGAGCATGTATCAGTATAGGGGTGGGGGTCATTCTGTTTACTCAGTTCTTTTAAAATAGCATGTTGATCAAAAATGCTTTACACTTTTGTGTTGGTAATTCTGAGGGTAATAGATGTAAAATGGGTGAACATTATATCGAACAATTTGTAGTAAAAGCAGTTATTCCATGAATATTACACAAGTAAATCAATTATTTTAAGTGCTTATCTATAATTGAAGAAGGATAACTTGTTATTGCAACTGTTGCTTCATGCTTTAACAAGATATTCAGTCTTCAGCAAATCGATGCTTTCAGGGTTTTTTACAAATTCATGTTATCGTCAATCATGCTTTGGCTAATTTAATTGTTTTAGAAGTTAAGGGAGACATAGAACTGCTGTATGAGCTATTGTGTGGATTTTTTCACTACCTAAATATCTCCCTCAGATGTTTATAGTAAAAGCTTTTGAATGAAAATATCAGAGTTGTGTTCTCATTGTTGAGTGGAGTAGAGTTGTGAAAAAGGAGTGCCCTTAATGTCATTAACATGAATCTGACTCATTTGATCCCCGCTCGTTGGAATGTCTTTTAGTGGCCACATATACAATGCATTTGCACTTGAAGATTCGTGCCTTTTGCGTACTCACAGCACAGCCATAAATGTTTTAATACATGAAGATGCATATCCATGTCTGTGCCTGAATATCAATATAAGTGTCTGCATGGGCATACATGTATGTGTAATCACAAACACAACTAGGACATAGATATAGTGATGGTATAGTCATAACTTTATGATTTGTTACAATGTGCCATTTTTTAGTCAAATGTGAATCTTCCAAACATCTTTCAGGTGGAGCAAGTTTAATGACATGAAGCATAAGGGTGCTCGGTCAGGGCCATCAGAGCCTAGGATGTCAACACCTATTAAAGACATGATTACAGCAGCAGCAAGAGTTGTCAGTCCAACAAAGAAGTCTTTGGGAAGAAAAACAAAGCTGTCTTTGCATAAGAATCAGGGTGTTAAAAGTCAGAATTTTATACCATCTGTAAGATTGAATGAGGTGATCAGCCCTAATGATTCTTCAGATTTTCAAGATTCTGGATCAACAAATACACGAAAGAGGCTTCCACGGTATAAATATTATGACAACAAAAAAACATTGGACTGTATAGTAAACAAAGCTGGCGATGTTGCACCTGCAAGAAAAGCATTGGGGTGTGCTTTAAATACTGCTGACCAGGTTTTGCTAGGACCAGATGCTGAATCCTCAAAACATGTTAAAGATAGTCCTGCAGTTGTTTTGCTGGAAAAGTTTGATCATATTACTGACATGCTGCAACATTACAATTTTGAGATGCAGAGTGCTTCAGCCAAACCAGATGGTTTAAGTAAGCATGTTTGGAATAGAGACTTAAAGTTAGCTGCAGCACCTGCTAGTCAAAATGAGGCTCTGAAAAGGAAACACAACATTTTGCTAAAATCTGATCCTGAGATGGAAGAAGCATGGGACTCAGACAGAGCACCTTATGGTACAGATGTTATCAAGCTGACTGTGAGCGATGCTGTTTTAAATGTTAGTAGGGATGGAACTAGTGAAAGTGACACTATTGTCGAGGTCACTAAGAATGGGACAAGTGAATGCAGCAGTGTTGCCATGGCCAGTAAGAATAATACAACTAGTGCCGGTGCACTCAGTTTGACGGTATCTTCTGGTAGCTGTGAAGGCTTACAAAGCAGCCGTGAAGAGGTGCAAGATGGCCGTGAAGAGTCTGGTGAAAGCTATTTGGAGGGAAGCCTGTCCACCACTCAGCACACCTGCCCTACCTGTGGTCAGCTTTTTCCACGTGGATGCTTTGTGAAGCACATGAAGGTTTGCCTGCGGGAGCAGTTTCGATGGAAACACCAGGTTTTGTCAGAGGGTATATATCTTTCGAGTTTGTTGCTTTCTATTCAAAAATGTGAATTTTGCTATGATGGGTATCGTTAGCCTGATCATCATTAACTGCATCCATTAGTGACAACATCGCCTACACACTGCCCACCACTTTTATTCTGTGTACAGTCCACACATCTGTGTACATATACATTTTTGTGTTTTATGTGTGTAGTCGTGGGCTTCAACAGCAAGTATATAAGCACATAATTAACTGAAGGTTGGTTTGCATCCATATTTTAACCTAATAGTTACTGTAAATTGACCAGAATTGCACTGCATCAACAACCTGGTCCATTTGTGTAAAATGCAACTTTGTAAAATCCAGTGTTTTGACAGTTGCTTTGATGTTCTTTGCGAATTGGAAGAATGTGTCTTAAAAGAAGCTTTGTAGGACTGCAATGTTTTGATAATTGTCTTGCTGCTGTTTGCACACAGGAGGAAAGTTTAAAATCAGCTTTGTAGGACTACAGTATTCTGATAGTTGCCATGATGCTGTTTACAAACAGGAGGAACTGGTGACAAGAAACAGGTGATGTCAGTTAAAGGGGAGGCGTTGAATGCTGACTATGTCTTCTGTCCCCTTTGCCAGAAAGACATTACACATCTAAATTCACACCGCAGGATAATCCACACAAACAAGTGTTTTGATGAGGTGAGAGGCTGTTTTGAAGTGCTCATAGTTTGGATTAAACTGCTTGCTTGCAGAAGTTCCAAAACAATGCTGCAAGATTTTGACGGCTCTCTTCCCCCATATTTCTCAGTTTCTTTACTTACTGTCTGCCTGGTGTCTGGTCTGCAGCAGGGTGTATCATGATAGTAATTGAGCCTTAGTGGACATAAAAGTGCATTATTATTATTATTATTCAGTTGATTAAATATGAAAAAGTTATCTTTTAGACATCAAGGATATTGTAGATCTGTTTTGGTCACTGTATTCAATACATGCCTTCAAGATGAGTCCTTCATGCTTCTATAGCTTTCTTTATATAGGTATTTCTGTTGGCTGTGTCACCTCTCTGTTTTCAGTAGGGGGCGTATAAGGGAAAGTGCTTAGAAACAACTTGGAATAGCTGACATACTTGATTCAAGAATGGCATTTTGCTGCAACAGAGTGTCCCTTTATGCTGGTGCAGTTTGTGACTGGGATTGTTTTTAGTCTGGCACCAGAAGCACAAACTAGTGAAGGCATATCATGGTTAACTCAGTATGTTTCTGTCTCAGCTGGAGCAAAAGAAGCAAGAAGAGGCAATGAACCAGAAGGCACTGCAGGCTGCCAGGATGCAGGTGCTGAACTGTCCCATGTGTGGCAAAATCCTTCGTACTCAACAGGTGAAGATGTGTTAGATGTTTGTGATGAAGTTAAAAGTTGCTGCATCATTCATCAGGGTAGGGTATACAAGGTGCAGTGAAATAACCCTAGACTTTAATCCACCACTATGTTTTTAGAGTACAGAATAATGTCACTAATCTTCAGTAATGCAGGATAATGTACAATTATCAGCTTTGTAGCTTACGAAACTGCCGAGAGTTCTAGTGGGAACGAACATTATTTTCTCAGCTCTTGCAGGCTTTTATTGACAAACATCAGTGAAAGTTATACCACATTACTAAAGGCCCTTCTTACAAGGCCACAGTGAGGACAGTGCTGCTGTCAAAACTAGCAGATTACCACAGTCCCACATATTTGTCCAAAAATGCTTTATCTTTGGTCTGTTATCAAAACTTTGTCCAAGAGAGTGAATATCATAGGACACTTGGTCAAGCTGTGGCTAATAACTGATGTTTGTTTGTGTGTGTATGTATATATTATTAGTAGTAGTACATGTAAAGTGCAGCTAAACACTGTAAATTAACTTTGCTTCAAAGATGAGGTCTAAGTCATCTAACCAAAAGTCCATTTCTTTTTGTTTGTTGTTTAAGACCCCTGCAAGGTAATATTCCTATGAGGTAAGTATTTTTATACATGGGGAAAAGTCAAAGGAATTGTTTAGCATTCCCATTAGCAGGAGTTTTAGACATCCTATTTCTGTACTTTGTTTTAGAGTCGTAAAAACCACTTGAAAAAGTGCTCTGCTAAACTGGAAGTCAGCACAGAGCAGCTGCTATCTCTGATAAAAAAGCAGAAAGAAGAACATGAAGCAAAACTGGCAGCAGGCATCCTGTCACATATCCACAGGTTACTGGTCATGACACATTTTCTATTTTTGTGTTGTAAACATCCACGTTATTGGTCCTGACATATTTCCTTTTTGTGTTGTACATAAACCTATAGGGTGGTCCGGTGGTGCAACGGTTTGCGCCTGTCATGGTGAAGGTTGGCTGTCCTGGGCTCAGCTCTCGTCTCAGGCACGCTGTTCTTTCTCTGCATGTGGCATCTGTTTTCAGGGGTGACTGCCTTGCCGTAATATAGTCTTAGTTGCTGGCTCAACATAAAACACCAGTTCCCCTGTACATAATCATACGTTGAGTTACTTCCTTTTAGTTAAATTTAGGCAGACATCATGCAACACTTGAGGCTGAGGAATTTAGGGGGCAAACATTTTTCAGCATGATGTGGTTTAGAAAGACATGATAAGCTGCTAACAAATTTTTGTTCTGCATGCATATAATGGGTACTTGAGGACTTAGCATAGCCATCTGGTTCATTTAACCATGAAGTTATTTTGCTACTGATTGGCTAATGGCATACGCCAGACATAGTTTGAACTTAGCTTATCAATTGACCATTATAAATGAATGCAAGGAGAGTGAGAGCATCCAAAATTTTAACAATATCTGTATTAAAAATTTTAAAAAGATATGATTAAGTTGCAGAAGTCAAGGCAGCATTAGGTTTTCACAAAATAATTCTTTGTCAGCAGACCTGCTGAGAAAAATCAAATGGGTTACTTGGGCCAGGGAGTCCGAAAGACGTCGGCTCCTAAAAGGTATATCTTATGCATTTGTAGTTTTTCAATTTAATACTGTAAAACACATATTTGCAAGTTTGTGGGTTTTTTGCACATCAGTTTCTGATAGTTGCAATAGCTTTTTGGGTATAAAAAAGAAAAGATGGAACAACTGTTGTTATTATTATTACAGCTTTCTTGGAATAAAGAATAAAAGAGCACTGATAGTAGTAATTACAGTGTTTTGGATGTTATAGTGGTGATGGTGCTATTATTATGTGTTGTTTGTTAGCTCTGGTACAGCAAAAGGCTTGCAATACCTCCTTCTCTTTTATATCGTCACTTATCCACCATTCAGTCTTTTAAACCTGCATTTACCCTCTTGGTTCAAGATAAAAATGAACATTACAATGACTGGCTTATAACTGAAGACTGCGAAGACGACAGTGGTGAAGTTTGTTTTTTTATTATTGCTGCTCTGAGATAAATATTAGATCAAGAAACCTATACATTTTTGGAAAAGAGAAAAGTTGAACTTTGCTATAAAAAATAATGAAAATTGCCTTGCCCGTGCTACCCGGCAAAGCCACGATCATGGCCTTTCAAACCAAGAGAGTTAAAAACACATTTTTTTCCCATGAGCATTACTACACAGTCCACTGCTAACCTGGGTTTTTTTCTCTATCCCTTTCTCCTCTTCTGTCTCTTTGTTAGTCTGACCTGCTGGATCCCTTTGTTGATTACCTTTTAGCTAAGTTTTTGTCAGTACTGCTACATTTGTGTCTTCACTGTGTTTTGTATTTCTTTGTCATTGTTGCCAGTCTTCCTGTTCCTTTATGTACTACACATTAACCTAGTTTTTGTATCACATATTTAGTGCATGCTGCTTTTATGTGATTCTGCACTGTGTAAATTGCATATTTTTTATTATTATTATTGATAGTAAACTGGAGGAAGATACTCAGCTGGCATTAGCTTTATCATCATCACTCTATCCCTGCTTGACAACAGCCACCACCAGCTTCAAATCTGGCCACAAAAAACGCAAAATTGAAATGTTGAGTATTATTGCCAATCTTTGTATGTGTACACATGTGAATGCTTGTGCCCCACTACTGGATATAAATAGCAGTGCATGTGCTGGAATGTGGTAAATGTGATAAATATCATATGCTTACACATTACTGCTTTCATTTATCCATAGACGTTTTGTTCTGTCAGTGTAAATATTATCATATGCTTACACATTGCTACTTTCGTTTATCCATTCATGTATTGTTCTGTGAATATGAATATTATTTAATGGACTTCACATGAGTGTTAGTTCTGGTAATTTATTTAATTTAAAAATGTGGATCACTTACAGAAACAAAGATGATTACCTCCTTTACACCCTGAACAGCAGTCAAGCTGCCAGTCGTATTGCCAACAGGGTATCAGATTTTTTGTCACAGGTGAGTATTTTGGTTTCGCAGGTCTCCAGGTTAAGTTATACTGTTAGATCTACAGATTGCTAGTTCGTCTTTCTGTGACATGTTTACTGTTGTGTTGACACAGAGTGTTGTGGGATAACTCATGTTTAGCCACCTAAGAGGGTTTGGTGAAGTGCAAAGTAATTTTTATTACTGCTTATGTACAAGTAAAATGTTTGATTGTCTTCAAGTTTCCTCGAATGGCTAAGTGGAGTCAGCTGATGTTTTGACGTATGTTTAGGAGATGGAGGAAGAGGAAAACTTTTTCATGCTGCCAGCAGTTGATAAAAATCATCTGCAACACCTGTGTATCAAGAGACTGGTTCTCTCTCAGACAGAGGAGAGTGAACAGAAGGTATACAAGATTGCCTGTTCTTGTTATGTTGCATCTTCTAGGAGCACTTTACTTCTGGAATTTAGTTGCTGGCACGACGTAAAACACTAACAAACATTTACTTCTGGAATGCTAATAATACAACTGTAACACAGGGTTAGTACAGAATTTTGGAAGAGGTTTGAGAAAGTTTTTCCATTAAGGAGGCCCCTTTTTTTTGAAACCCTTAAGTTACCTCAAATCTATATTTCAATAATTAAATCTATTATTTTTAATGGTGTTTATCTTTAATTGAAATATAGATGACATCATTCCATTTTTCTGGAATCCGGGGCCGGTGAAAGCCAGTATGGATTCTTTCTGTTGTTCAGCTAAATCTGTTATCTTTAATGATGCTTCACTTGGAATTTTTTTATTTTGCTATGAAGTGCATATTTTACCTTCAGCTTAAAGTTTGAAAATTGGTCATGGCATTGGCTGGGAAACTGGTACCAACAATGTTAGGTGAAAATCAGGAAAATTGGCTACATGCAAATAATTTGACCCTGGAAAGGGTTGAAATCATGCTTGTGAAAGTTTCCACAAACTTTTTCATGTTTTATTGTTCTGTTTACATTGTCAGTGAACAGTGGGTCTGTTTGACTGGAATAAAAAAAAAATCCCAAGTCTAGAATCTGTAAAACATTTTACTATAAAGCTTTTATGAAAATCATCACATACATGTTCATCAGTGATGTATTTTTTATGTTGCCAGTGGATGGAAAATTTTAAAGAGTGTTTGAAAAAAGTCTGGAAGAAAGTTTGGAATTTTGTGTGGTCATGCTTGCAGGAACAGTGATGATTAAAATAATAGTCACAGTTACAAAAGACAACCCAAAAGCAGAACATTTGAAAAGAACTGGGAGCCTTGTCTGATCCCTTGTTTGTGAGAACTTTATGCGTTACTTACTGGAACTTGTCTGACTGTGATACCTTGGGTACAGCTGCATCAACAGTGAAAGAAATAACAGTCTATTTACCCTCCGCCCCTGTTTGCTTAAAGGAGGGAAAATCATATTGACAGTTTCTATTAACAAAGACCAGAACAGTTTAGAAATTGTCTCTGCTACTATGTTCCCAACTAGAAGTGGCTTCAGTCATTTTCTTCAGTGAGAATTCTTCCCAAACACAAGACATCTCTGTGACGCTTAATGCTTTATGCTGTATGTTGTATATTTTAAGCTGACTTCTTGAATCTGTCATCAGTCCCTTTGGAAGATGACATCATTGTCAGTTGAGAAGACAAGTGGAGGAAAAGACAACCCCCAAGAGCTGTTTTATGTTTCGGAGTTGATGCCCCCTGTTGAGATCAGCACTTTGGCTGCTGGGAGCAAGCTTTGTGGTATCTCCAACATCGCAAGTTGCCACAATTCCTCAGAATCTCAAACACCTGGACCAAGAGATAACAGGACTGAGGTGAGGTACCATTAAAGTATAGTTCTGCTACTGATAATGTTATCATGCTACGATAAAATTTGATATTAAAAGTGTAGAAAAATGACTGATATTTGCTAAGAAATCAGGATCTAACATTTGGGATGTCAGTTTTTTTCAGCTTCATCTTCTAATATTTTGTCATTTCTTTCTGATAAGACCACCTTTTAAAAAGGTAACGAGCAAGTCTTCTGCCTAGTGACTGTTGGAGTAGTGAATGCAAATGGTTTATGATGCCTTGTGACTGCGAGGGCAGTGAACACAAGTGGTTTGCAGTGCCTAGTGAAAGCGGAGAGAGTAAACAAGTGGTTTACAATGCCTAGTGACTGGGGGAGCAGTAAACAAGTGGTTTACAATGCCTAGTGACTGCGAGGGCAGTGAACACAAGTGGTTTACAATGTGGAAGTCAGCACATAACTCTTTCCTTTTGTCACCTTTACTTTTTCAGGCAGTCCGGTGGCGCAACGGTTAGTGCCTGTCACCAATACAGTGAAGGTTGGCTGTCCTGGGTTCAGCTCTTGTCTCCGGCAGACTGTTCTTTCTCTGCATGTGGCATCTGTTTACAGGGCTGGCTGCCTTGCTGACTCAACGTTAAACACCCAAGTTCCCCCTCCACTCACCTTTACCTTCCATGATAAATCTCATATCTATTTCTTCCCCCACCTGCTACCTTCTCTGATAAATATCACATTTCCATTTCTTCCACCATCTGGTACCTTCCCTAATAAATCACATATCCATTTCTTCAGGAAAGCATTTGTGTGGGCAGGAGGAATTTTCTAGCCTGAGCTAATTGCAGTAACCATATCTCACCGTCCACTGTCTGTTATCTAATGTTCATTCATCATTACTGGTCTGCACAGAGTGTGCGATCTATCTGGGTCATGATGCTGCATAAAGTATATATTATTATTAACCGCCAGGGTACAGAACCTCCCTTAAACCACCTTCATTGGCATTTATGTCAGCCATAGCACAGAATGTTCTGGATCTTCATGTTTGTAGCTGTAGTTACTGTAAAAATTTATCATGGATCTTCATATTTGTAGGTAGCTGCAATTTTTTTCATGAAAATTTATCCTGGATCTTCACATCTGTAATTAGTTGTAGTTATTGTGAAAATTTAGAAGAGGACTTCAGGTTGTTAGGCAGTGGTTATGATTTACATGTGGAGGACCAATTGTGGGCAGTGATTGTCATTTGAATTAGTTAATGTAAGACTCTCACTATCAGACAGAGAAGTTCACCTTATGTGTTTATATAGACCATCACCAAATACAACAAACAACTTGACAGATAATATGTTTCTATCAGAATTTCATGATCTGCTTAACCACTTCAACACGCTCAGTGGCATACCTGTGGTAGTGGGTGACTTTAATGTTCATTTTGACGAGGAAAACCATCAGTATACCAAGAAGATAACAGATCTGCTGGATGTCTTCCAGTTCACCCAGTCAGTCACTGACCCAACACACGTGAAACAACATATCCTGGATTGGGTGGTGCACAGACCTGTTGATCAAGTGATACGTTCAGTTACAGTCTCCAATGTGCTCTCTTCAGACCATTACTGTGTGCGGTTTGATCTGTCAGCCAGCCACCCACCGCTCACACCAGTGTTTCGCACTCTTCGTCGTCTTCGTGACATGGACATGTCTATGTTTCGTGAAGACCTGAGAACCGAACTTGCTCTCTGCCCCTCAACTTCTGCTGAAAGGCTCGTGGCTGTTCTCCACTCAGTGCTGGAAGTCCATGCTCCTGCTGTGTGTACCCAAGTTCACCCCAGGAAACATGCGCCATGGTACCCTAACATTCGTGTTGAGCTGCGGAGAGCTAAGGCGGAGCGTCGACGAGCTGAGAGGTTGTGGCGTAGGTCTGGGCTCACTGTCCACAAGCAGCTGCTAAATGCTGCCAAGCGTTCAGTCATTCACCTTGTTCATTCAGCCAAAACTGCATTCATTCGTGCTCACATCGGCACTTGCTCGTCGAGTCGAAGCCTGTTTAAGACCTGCAACCATCTACTGGGCCGCACTAACAGGCCGCAACTGCCTGCAGTCATTGCACCTGCTTCACTCCCTGAGGCCTTCAGCAAGTTTTTTGTCCGGAAGATTCTTGACATTCGGCTTAAACTTGATCAGCTGCCTGTGCACAATCCCGCTAGCCACATCGATCATCTGGCAAGGCCACAGTGCTCTTTTTCTTCCTTTCAGCTGATCTCGGAAAGCGAGCTTAAGACCCTGATACTCCAGTCAAAACCCACAACCTGTCCACTGGACCCAGTTGCCACCCCTCTACTGGTAGACTGTCTTGACGTCCTACTTCCTGCCCTAACAGAAATAGTAAACGACAGCTTGACTTCTGGCATTTTCCCTTCCACCTTTAAAACAGCCTTAGTGAAGCCGCTGTTAAAAAAGCCTACCCTCGACATCAATGTATTAGACAATTACCGTCCAGTCTCAAACTTACCATTTCTGTCTAAAATCCTTGAGAAAATAGTTCTCAAGCAACTTCTATCCCATCTGAACTCTGAAAACTTGATTTCTCCATCAGTCTGCTTATCGCCCTTTTCACAGCACTGAGACTGCTTTGCTAAAAGTGACAAACAACATTTTGTCTGCTCTGGATAGAGGTGACATCTCATTTCTCACCATGTTAGACCTGTCTGCTACCTTTGATACCATAGATCACACTACTCTCATTCACAGACTCAGTACTCTCTATGGCATCAGGCTCCCCACTCAGCTGGTTTCAGTCATATCTCTCAGAGAGGACTCAGTCAGTTATAGTGGATGGCTGCATGTCTGCACCTGTGTCTATTCACTCAGGGGTCCCACAAGGCTCTGTACTTGGTCCCATCCTCTTCATCTTGTACACGAAGCCACTTACCACTCTAATTCAATCTCACTCTATATCCCATCAATCCTTTGC
This sequence comes from Marisa cornuarietis, assembly GCA_004794655.1. NCBI lineage: Eukaryota > Metazoa > Mollusca > Gastropoda > Architaenioglossa > Ampullariidae > Marisa > Marisa cornuarietis. The sequence continues at coordinate 186,877 of SMMW01000642.1, read as the reverse complement.
TGACGACACCCAGCTATATACCAGTTGTTCTCCTTCTCAGACTCACACTACTATCCAGAGCATCCAAGATTGTATCTCGGATATTAGGCTATGGATGACCCACAACAAGTTAAAGCTGAATGACGGAAAAACAGAAGCTTTACTTTTTTCAAAGAGGAGGGCCAGAGTTCACCCTTCACTGCCTGTTTCTGTTCGGGTAGGCGATGCCGATGTTCCTTTTGTAACTTCGACACGTAATTTAGGTTACATAATGTCTGCTGACATGTCTCTTGATAAACACGTCTCTCACATTTGTCGATCTGCATACAATGAGCTCCGGAAGATCAGCTCCATTCGCCATACTCTGTCCGTCTCAATCACCAAAATTCTTATCTGCTCATTTATTCTGTCTAAATTAGACTACTGCAACTCTCTTCTTGCTGGCTGTCCTCAATACCTCCTTGATAAGCTTCAGAAGGTCCAGAACTCAGCTGCTCGTCTTGTTTTTCGGACTCGCAAACATGATCATGTCTCATCACTTCTTTGCTCTCTTCATTGGCTACCAGTTAAAGCTACAATAGACTACAAGCTCTCAACTCTCTGCTATGGTTTCTTCGCAGGTCACTCCCCCAGCTACTTTAATGAAATCTTGTCTGTAAAAACTCCTGCCCGAAACCTTCGCTCCTCATCTGACTCCCGCATTTTATCCCTCCCTCTCAGAAAGACAGTCACATACGGACAATGGATGTTCTCCCTTTGTGCTGCTCAGCAGTGGAACTCTCTACCACATCACATTCGCCACTCAGCCTCTAAGGCCGCATTCAAACGCTCTCTTAAAACATATCTTTTTACAAAATACTATTCCTGACTTGTACCTCATCTTTATGTTGTCCAGTGTCCCTATGTGTACCTCACTGTCTACTGGTTGTTATGTTTTCGTTCTATCAAATTGTACTGCGCAGAGAGTGCGATCTATCTTATTCATGATTCTGCGCATTATAAGTTCGATTATTGATTGTTATTTGCATGACATCTTTTTGTCAGGAGAAAGGTGCTGAGAATGTGCCTCTGACCCAAACAGCCTTCATGCTAGCAGACATGGCTGCAGAAGCTGAAAGCATTTCTCAAAATTCATCATGCTATGAACAATCACAGGTAAGTCAGATTGGAGAGAGAAATTATCAACCGCACCCACAGATTGTTGTTGCACTTATCTGCATTAGCTTGGAAGTAAAACTGCAGATATTGTTTCACCACATGGGCTGCATATAATTTCATTTGTTTGGTTGATGAGCATTGAATGAGCAGTACAAACCCTCTTACATGTCACAAGTAATGTTGATGCCATTGCAGGACACTGAGCCCTGGTGCTCAGAGTTTATATTGTTGATAGAGATTCATATTAAACATTTAACATGGAAGTTATCTGTCATATATGTCATATGTGCATGTTCCTTTTTGCATGGCACTTATCAATGCCCTCGCATGCAGTGCACAACATACAATACATGCATCTCATTTTATTGATTTATTCACATACTTGCTCTCTCATGCACATACTAATGTACATGTTCACTTCCCTTGTAATTTTACAAGCATATGCAAAGTGCACATTAATGTCTCCAAAGGTACAGGAGGGCTGTTTAATGTATTATTGTAGTCCAGTAAATCATAAAACTCCGAGAAAAATGTCGACCCTAAGCTTTTAAGTTGATGTAGAGACAGGAAGCAGTGGTCGCTGACAGGAGCAACAAGCAGTAAATTGTAAATCTACATTGACATGGAGCTGAAAGCAGAAACTCATGTGTAGATTGAGGTAGAGGCACCAAGCAGTAACTTGTAATAGTAAGTTTGCATTGACAGAATCTTGCACAGGTCTTTGACTTGTTTTGGGCATGTTTCAGGGGAGTGAAGAGGATGAAGACATGGCAGCAGATGATTTGATATCAGATTTCCTCAGCCTGGTGAATCAGCCAGCATACAGTGATGCTAAAATAGTTGTGTCTGGTGGCCAAGAACTGCATGTCCATCGCCTCATCTTGTCAATCCGCTGTCCACGACTTCTGCAAGTCAGTTTTTACTTTGCCATTTTGCTGTCTGATGTGGTTAGTAGATGTGTGGCATAAACATTTTAGAAAATGATCTTATATTTGCATGTTAAACATAAGTGCATAAAAATGGGGTTGTAAAGAGCATTGAAACAAACAGTTAATACCAATAGCAAATTCTAAAAGTAAGATTTTAAAAGTTTTCTTTTCTTTACACTCTCTCTCATACATGCAAAGTATGTTCTGATATATGCCTGTTCAAATGTATTTCTCAGTCAAAGTTTGCTAAAGGGGTTGATTAAGGGTAACATTGTATGAATTACAAGTTATTGAAATTATCGAAAAAGGGTATTTTGCACACCAGACACATGCTAGCTCACTGTCAGGGAGACAACTTGTTGGTGGTTAAAGAGCTAGTCTCCTATGGTCATGTCATCTGGTAAGTCTTGGAGACAGAGATTTGCTTTCAAATATTTAATTTTTGCATATTTTTCAGTGGGTGCAGGATGGTTCAGGAATAGCCAGTCTGTCAGCCTGGTCTGCTGATAGTGTCTTAGCCTTATTGAGGTATCTCTATGGTGGTCTGACAAACATTGACGACAGACTTCTTGCTTCTACGTTAGACCTTGCTGAAAGGTACAAGTTTATGAAGCTATTGGTGCCAATAAATGTTTTTGTTTCCTAAAACAGTTTGCTTCTTTGTTGCTTACCTAATCTTAACCTAGTAAGTAGGATTACTTTTTTAAACATTAAACTTATTTGACTGCCCCTCACAAAGTGTATTAGAACATATGTTTTTGAGGCTGTGTAGGTAAAGACGTTGGGCACGTTTCCTTGTTTGCAGGCTGGATGTGATGAGACTGAAAGATGTTTGTCAGAGGAGACTGTGGAGGAGCCAGCAGATGGCTGACGTTTGTCAGGGCCTCAGTCATCCCATAGAGTGTAGTGGAAGAGCACAGAGAGATGACAGCAGTGTGCAGAGAGGTGTACAAAGAGATGACAGCAGTGTGCAGAGAGATGACAGCAGTGTGCAGAGATATGATAAAAATATGCAGAGAGATGAGCAGAGAGATGACAACAGTGTGCAGAGGGATGACAGCAGTGTGCAAAGAGATGAAGAAGTTGGTATAAAAGATACAAAGTCTGTTATCAGATATGGCAAAACTCTACTTAATGAAAGATCACACATCACTAATTCTGAAACTAACTTTAAAAGAGAAAGAACTCCCCTGAAAAAAGATAAACCTATTATTAAAGACAACAAATCTCCCATCAAGGGGGATAAAACTCTCGTTGGAAAAAGCATAGTTGTTCTTAGCAAGACCCAAACATCCCTAAAAGAAGGCAGATCTACACCAAAAGAGGCAGAAACTATGGTGAAAGAGACGACTAGACAGGATAGAACTGCTCTCAAAGTAAAGCTATCACCTACTGGAAACACTACTATGCTCCTAGGATCTAACAAAAATAGCCCTCAAAGTGCCATAGTTTCCTTTGTAAGTGAAGTGAACAGTTGTAGTGCTTCTGAAAGTGTTAAAACAATACCTGGGAGTTATTTTGAAAAGACTGAGCCTCCAAGAACTCTACGTGATGAAGAACTCAGCAGTGATAATGACGATGATGCTCAGGTTCTTGTAATGAAGGAAGAGGACAGTTTCAATGGGGGTAGTTGTTTGAGAGGCACTACAGCAAATTTAACAAGAGATGTTACGCCACCAAGTGATCGCCAGAAAGACTGCAGCAATCACCCATCAACAGCTGCAACAAGTAGTGTCAAATACCTGCACAGTTCTGAGATATTCTGTCATCCAGAAAGGAAAGATGTGGAGAGCATTGAGATAAGTGATGATGACCTTTTTAGTGATGAAGACAGCGATGCCTCAGTTCTCTCAAGCACACCTCAAGTAAGTTTAGGAAAAGCAGCTGTTTGGAGAGAGAAGATTCTTGTCGCCAGTAGCAACACTTGTGGGACATCATATAACCAATCTCTTTCTCAACCCCTTTTGAATAGAGGGAAGGTGAGTGAAAGCACATCATGTAACCAACTTCTCTTTCAGTCCCCTTTGAACAGAGGGAAGGTGAGTGAGAGCATTTCAAAGTCACCATCAAAGTGCAGCTTGGAAAAGCGCAAGCATTCACCAGATCATTGGCTGACAGATAGTGATGAGCAGACTTTACAGTCTGTGAACTTCTTGAAATTCAGTAATCTGTCAAAGAGGCAAAGAACTTCAAACAGGAGTTCCCATCCTGAGCGTGCAACAAAGGGCAGAGTCATAAAAAAAAAGGTGTTCAAGGAAGCAAGAATACGGACATCAGACTTTGAAAACCTCAACAAGAATGTCCTTGATACTGAATGCACAAGCTCCTTAAAACCTGTTTCAACTCTTCAGCATTCCAGGCAACCCCCAGCAGCTGATGCAAGCAAGCAAGACAATATAAGTTTGGATTCAGATGCTTTGCAGTATAATGAGGGTCCAACACTGCCCTCAGAAAAGAATCCAAAATCTCATTGTGGTGCAATGCTGTTACAGCAGAAAAAGAGTAGGGCTGAAGAGTTTCATGAAGTGCCTGACAGACTTGTGTCCACAAGCTGTGATTTTTCTAGCTGCAGAAAACAGGCAATAAAGCCAGCACTAACTAGTGCTGATGTCTGTAGCTCACCTCAAGTCCAATGTCATCATGACAGCTCCTGTATAGTCTCACCGTCACAAGCACACAGCATTTCTGACGACTTTGGAGATTCCAGGAGACAAAACGTCAAAAGGGTTTTAGACACGGAGAATTGGGCTGTGGATGAGAAAACTGTTGAAAGTGATTCTGATCTGGAGATTGTTGATGGTTGTCCAGGAGAAGTTTCATCTCCCAAGTTTCATATGTCAGGTCAGCCCAAGCAGTATGACAAAACTGAGGCATCACCTACAGCCTGTGAACCATCACTTGCAGCATTTGAACAAGGTGAGACAATGAAGGCCTTGTGTTTAGCTTAACTACTTTTCATTCCACAAGTGACTCTGGAATCTTTTGCAAGCACTTTAATTCCTAGCATGAGACAGCTTTATTCAAAGTTCATACACATGCTTACATATAGATTTTCTATCATACCAAGCCACATAGTGAAGTATAAACATTTCATACATTAGTAAACATTACTATAGTAATACAGTAGTAAATAGTCAAAAGTAAACATTTTATACATTAGCGCTGTATACTAATAGTTACATCTCGCTGAGTGGCAAACGATAATACTATACGCAGAAAAATTCAGCAGCATGGGGTTAAAAAACAAGAACATGCAAAATCACCTGGCACACAGGTGGAAAATGAAGGTAGCAGTTGTAATATCTTCACAATACACAAGAAGTAGCTATCATTGTGTTGTCTGTGGGCGGAGCATTTGCCTTTCTTTCTTAGAAATTAAAAGATAATAACAGGGACTGCTCTCCCACAAAAGAATTCCTGTTCTCAAGGTAGGGTCACTTCTTAAAAGAAAAGGCCAGTGAAATGGCAAGTTGTGCTTAAATGATAACTGTAGCTAGAATGGTTGCTTGATAAATACCTTATTATTATTATTATACTGAAGTTCTCCAAGAGCGACCTATGGTGTGATCCTCAACCTGCTCCCTTGTGGATGCAGAGAAAGCCATGGAGCATGTCCCACAGGAGTGTAAGCTTCTGCAGGAACTGAGGGAAGAAATCTGGTTATCGCCAGTCTCCCTCAGCACCAAAGAGTATAGATCTGTGGACACTCCGCAGGTGATTGCCAGCTTTGTCTTGAGAGCAGGCTTCAAAAGTGTAACCAAGGCAAATAACAACAACAATACTGATCTGATTAGTTTCTACTCAAAATTTTGGATTTCAGATGAACGGTTTGCTCAAAATTGTGTCTAAAACACAGATGAACAGTTTACTGGGAAGCATGTCTAAAACACAGATGTGCATAAATTCTTGGCTTTTCGCCTGACGTTTTCTTTAAATATATGTCTTTCTTTAATATTTATAAGAGAAATCTTTGAAGTATGCTGGAAAGGATCAATTGTTAAGTCAAGTTAGTTTCATTTGATTGTAATAGAAGAACTAGACAGAAAATGATCAGACGTGAAATGAAATGAGCCACATGGTGAAGTTACCAACTCTTTCACAACAATCCACTGTATCATAAAGTGTTGAACTTGAAGACCAAAAAATAAATGTTATAACGAACTCATAACTTGTTTCTGAATAGTACTACTAAGTTTAAATTAGACTTTAAAAGAATCAAAAGCCCAGAGGAAGATCCAAGTCTCACTTCATCATCAGAATGATAAGTATTGTCTGATGCTTGATTTTAAGTGTGCTTTTTTATTATAGTTTAAGACTAGCTGCAAATTTGTGTCACTGGTTTCTGGTTGGCCTGAGCCAGCTCATGTTTGCTGACCTTTTGTCCTTTTACTCAGACAGCTATAGCATGCCTGATGATGGTGTTTGGGAGGGATTTGATGATGTGGAGATGCACAATCCTGACCTTGAAATCATTGACACATACCTTAGTTCCAGCAGTGTTCTGGATTCATTAGAGAACAAGGTAACAAGACATGTTAACATGTCTTTGTGTAACTCTAAGACCTGCTAAACTGTGATTGTCTCATTTCGCTTAATTCACTGTGATAAGAAATTCATAGTTAAAGTAACCATGTTGCCAAAAAGTAGTAGAGGCCTGCAAGAGGCTGCCAATGCACTGCACATCACACACATTAGGCCTAGTTGAAAATGAAAATGACATGATACATCACACACGGTAGAGCTGCGCTATACAAGCTCACTGATTATTATTATTTATCACACATCATCAGACCTGGTAGAAAATTAAAATGAAATGATGCACCACACCATAAACATTAGGCCTAGCATAACATTCAAATGACATTATACATCACACATGCTGTACTGGTGTTGTCTCTTTGTCATTATCCTAGTCAGGCAAAAAAAGGGAATGTTCTACCAGTCATACTTCCCAGTAGCTCCTGTCAGATGGAGACATGAACAGCCGAGTGTGTGAAGCTCTCTCTCTCTTTCTGTCCCTTAACTGTTTCCAGTCTTTGGGTGGACATCATGAGTTGCAGCAAATATGATGGTGTGGTTGAAGCATTGGCATTTGAATCTGGAAGTGTGCAGCAAACTTTTCCCCAGCTTTTGATCCAGCTGTCAGGAATTGGCATCTAACTCCTTAGAGGGTTGGGGAAGGTAAAGCAGCAAAAGGGAGAGGAGATAAGTACAAAATGTCAGCCCCCAGAGAAAAGCGTGATCTCTGACAGCTCACTCCCCAACAACCTACAAAGGTTAGAGGAAGCCCCCCCCCCTTTTTTTTTCTTTTTTTTTTGAAAAAAAAATGGCAGTAGATTAACAAAAAGACCATTGCCAAGCAAGACTAAACAGAAGACTGAAAATGAATACAAATAGAATTTAGAAAACATAAACTTTATTTATGATTAAACAAATATCTAAAATATCTTTATTGAAGAAATGCTTGCACAATGCCACACTAAAAATGCTGTCCTCCTGTGTTCAAAGAATAATGCAATGGGCTGTGTGGTAAGAAGTGGGTCAGTGAAGATGGCAGACCCACTCCTGGAATGTGTCATGTCACCTGTGAAGATGGTTGACTCACCTGTGCGAAAGCATCACCAGAACCAACTCAGCAGACCAGCCATTGGTTACAATCATTGTGAGGCATCACTCAATAGTTCTGTTAGGGGAAAATGCTCCTCACCAGCAAATTTGTCTGGATCGTTGCCAGACCTGCACACAAGAGTAGGAGCCCATGTGATAGATGCTGATGTTGCAGCATATGATAACAGCTTTTTGTGGTCTGAGGAAAATGCTCCTGAACTCATTGTCAGCAAGGAAATCCTGCCTGCATCTCAATGTTCACAGAAGACTGTCAAGGTACAGGTTGTGTGTGTCTATGTGCATGCATGCGCATTTTTTAACAAAAAGCTATAACATTAGGCTTACTCTAACCTAAGCTAATGCACAAATCACCTTTGGTGTTTCAGTACATCAGAAGTCAAAATGCATTTAAGTTGCATAGAATATATAATTATATATATAAAGACATGTAAATATAAAATGTCCAGGTTTACTGGTTATAAAAACAAAAACTAAGATTAGGGGAAAGTCTTAGTTATCACAACGGAGAATGGAAAGAGAATTGTCACTGAAGTAAGTCTGTGTCAGTGGCATCTCAAGAAAGAAGATATAAATGTTTGCATCAGGATTGTTGTGTCTTTAGCCTTTCCATGGCCTCCCCCAAAAAACTCCATCAAAGAGGCTGAAGAAAGGTCAGCATGTGTGGGTGCCGCCGTCACCATTTACTCCAATGCCAGACTATGACCGCATGACCACACCACAGCTCAAGGTATGTGTTTGATATCTGTCCCAATTCTTACCTATGCATCATCTGTGTTCGAGCTTGTGTCACAGACAGGAGACCTAACATTGTTTTGATGATCATGCCACCCCTGTGTGCAGGCAGAAGTACAGAAGATTGGTGTGCGTCCTCTTGGCAAAAAGAAAATGAGGTGTCTGTTGAAAGATATCTATGAAAAGACTCATCAGTGTAAGTATGAGCAGAGTGTCACCATTGCCTGTGTGTATTTTCTTGTGTAAGTGCTTGCACTTGACAGCTGCGTGTATGGTGATGGATGACCTTTTTTTAAAGGGGGTTGGGGAGGAATAGGAGCTGAAACAAGTGCATATAGAGCTTGAAAGATTGGGATGTAGGTAAAGTTCAGCTCTATCAGAGTGGTTTGCATGATATAGAAAAGATGAAGTGTCAATCAAAGATGGTCCGCATTTTGGTCACTCATGAGTTGGGGGGCTTTTGCCAAAATACATGGCAGTCACCCAGCGGTCACACATTATGCTGATCTGGCACTTTACAGCCGAATGTTTTCTGGGATCAAGAAAGGCCGAATGTTGTGGGAATGAGGAGGCTTTATATGTCACAGAGGTCAAGTAAAGTGCAGTGGTTGCTAAACAGCATGCAGAAAGAGTACAGATGTTGGATAGACACAGATGCAAGCGTGTAAAGTCTCAGTGTAAAGCGTGTAAAGAATACTTCAAAGAGGCAACTAAAATATCAGGGTGGTCAGTTTATGCTTGTCTGTTACATTTCCTAGAACTTATGGGTAACTTATTTTAGAATAGCATGAGTTTAACAAAGTATGTCTGGGTAGGAGTACATGTTGGGCCATGAATGTGAGCATGTCAGTCTGGGAATGTGAGCATGTGTCAGTATGTGTGAGCATGAGAATATCCATGTATGAATGTGAGGATATGAGCAGTCATGTTTGTCTTTCCATCTGCCTGTGATGTTTCTGTCTTATGGCAGATGAAACAGACCCAGAGATTGATGAAGATGTTGTAGTAGCAGACTTGGGGACTGAGACCAGCAAGCCAGGTAGATGCAGTCAGCCCCTTCACAGGACAGGTAACCACAATGTACGAGCACTTCAAAAAACTTCACATAGACAGACAAAAAGTCAACCACTGAAGACCAAGTCAAAAGGCAAAACAAGAGGTGTTGATAGAGAGCTACACACACTGACTGAAACAGCAGAAGTGGAGAGTGAGGAAGTTGCCATTGTTAGGCATGGGCATTCTTCAGGGGATACAGTTATATCTCCAGTGAAGAGGCGAGGGGTTGTGCCTGCTGCAGGGGGAAGGGAGAGGGCACTGTCTGAGTGCAGCAGTTCTCCTGACAAGAACGCACTCTCATCTTCACAAGCTTCTGATATCAGGTAGCACTTTCCTTCCAACCTCATTATTCATTATTTGTGTGTGTGTGTGTGTGTGTTTGTGTGTGAGCATCCATTAGTGTACACATGTGGTGTGTGTGGAGGAAGTGTTCATGTCCAGAGAGAAGGAGACTTGTGCATATATGTGTAAGCCCATACACATGTATACATGTACATGCATGGACAGACTGACTTTCACATATACACATGTACATGCATGGACAGGCTGACTTTCACATATACACATGTACATGCATGGACAGGCTGACTTTCACATATACACATGTACATGCATGGACAGACTGACTTTCACATATACACATGTACATGCATGGACAGACTGACTTTCACATATACACATGTACATGCATGGACAGACTGACTTTCACATATACACATGTACATGCATGGACAGACTGACTTTCACATATACACATGTACATGCATGGACAGACTGACTTTCACATATACACATGTACATGCATGGACAGACTGACTTTCACATATAGACATGTACATGCATGGACAGACTGACTTTCACATATAGACATGTACATGCATGGACAGACTGACTTTCACATATACACATGTACATGCATGGACAGACTGACTTACACTGTGGTCTGATTTTGAGCTGGGAAGAGTCATCTGGAGTTGACAAAATTAGGTGTTTGCTGGTTGTATCCAGCTCTAGCTGAACATTTACTTGATGTGAGCAACAACTTTGGACATAATCTTACAATGCACTATTTTATCTCACCATGCTAACACAGAACACCTTTCTTCTATTTGAGTTTGCAGTGAACAGCCAGACATGAATGTGTTCGAAGAAGCAGATGCCGAAGATGATGATGTTGCTTTAAGCCAGCAGGTAAAATACTGGTTTCAGCAGCATTGCATTACTGTTGCAGAAACAAATGAATACAACAGGGTAATGTTACAAGTTAACCTAAATGAAGTATTGTTAGACTAAAATAGACAGGGTAATGTTGCTGCAAGGCAACCTTAGTAAAGTATTATTAGACTAAAATAAACTGCAAGGTAACCTAAATAAAGTATTGTCATACTAAAATAAACAGCTTGCTTTCATACTGTCATGTGTGAGTGATGCTAGATGCACTTTTAGAAGGAAAATAAACCAAACTTGTTTGCTAAGATAATATAACAGCTGAGATTTCTTTTCTCTAGTTGATCGCAGCATAGTTGCCAGCAATTATCTCCACTCCATCACAAACAAGTACAAACTGTACTAGAGCGAAAGCCGTAACTGTCATATATTTTGTTCGAAAAAAAAAGAGATTTTGCAGTGTCTTGGTATGCATGTGTTTCTGTATAGAATACACTTATCAGCATGTTTGTTTAGTAAGCAGGCAACACATCTGGTCCAGTTTTAAATTCAGACTGATGTGCAAGGCATTGAATGTTGGGATGCTCTGACTATAGCCAGTCTTAAGTTTTAAATTTTAAACTGATGTAAAGGCTTCAGATGGAGGGTTGCTCTGACTATAATCAGGAATAAGTCTGGTCTTGATAGTCCTGTAAATTTACCGTCTTGTGTTTGTGTGTGTACATGTTTGTGTGTTTATTTTTAGGTAAGCACTGCAGATACCGAGGAGATGATTATGAACTATATCCGAGGCCGACCAGACCTTCATGAGCAGGTGCTTACATATGAAGTAAGTTTTATTGCCTTTAGAGCGTGTCAGATATTTTTATGCCATTCTCAGGTGCTTTTCTTATACAGTAAAATCTTCCTGTGAAGACTTAACAAATTTGCATTAATGTGTCTGAGAATGAAAATATTAGTCTTTCAGATACATATCTTTCAAAAAGATTTTTTCTGTGTAAATATATCCAGCCTCTAGACTTGGTAGTGCTGAGAGATGACCTGAAGGCTGCTGGCATCCGCTGTGGGCAGCAAAAGCTGCTGGATATTCTCAATGCTAAGGTATTTGCTGCTTTATACCCTTGTTTTCTTGACTAGTTGTAAAGATCCTGCATGTCTTAGAACATCATTCTCATCTAATCAGACATTAATTTGGCTTTCTACATTTTTCCTCTCTTCACAGATAGGCTCTTGGCATGTAACCTGTAACTTTGGCCATAACTTTGTAATCTGTAATATTGGTTATTGGCATGTAGCCTGTAATATTGGAATGTATCCTGTGATATTGGCTGTTGGCATGTAGCCTGCAATACCTTAGCAATATATAGTCATTGCTGTTTGTGGTGTTAGCTGTACATCTGAGCCAGACTACTCCGCTCTTCGTTTGATGAATGTATGCTCTCTATCCATGTCAACAGAACAAGCACATATGGTCACAGGATTTGTAGTTGCCATGATGCAAAACAGAGGAACTCTCTTCTCTTCCATAACCACCAACTGCCCACCATCAAATCCTTTAAACATGCACTAAAAACACATCTGAGCATTACTCCTTACACCAGTCAGCACAGCTTTCAGTAGGTGTGATTATAGTCAATTGACTAGTCTGCCTGCTCGTCTTTCTCTGCAGATTTATAACACTTTCCATCCTTACTGTTTGTTCTCAGATTCTTCTTTGTGTCTTCTATGTTTGTCTTTTGTTACTTGTCTGCATAGTTGTTTCTCCTTCCATCGCTGGTATTCAGTCCCTGTCTCCTACTTGTCTTAAGTGCTGAGAGCATACTCCTTTGTGGGCGGGGATTATGTGCTATATAAATCACACATTTATTATTAGTTACACAAATCATGACCGCTCACTGATTATTACATTAAATCTCTGCTTCCAGTGCATCACATTTACCAACAAAAATTTGGGTTGCTGGCAAAGAAACACTCGAGGGAAGTGGGACAAGAGCAAGAAACCAAAAGCTAAAAACAATTCATGAAATCAGCTTTTGATAACTAGCAGCAGCTCCTTGATAATCAACAGGTGGCTGGGGACACGGACTGCAGCTGGCCAGAGGCACAGCTTGCAATGCAATATGTTCAAAGGCTGGAGAAGGGCTATTTGACTCTGCATGTATAGGGTAGGGGCTTGGAGAGAGTATGATGAATTGGCCGTTTCCATGGATTGGGGAGAAGGCTGCAGGAGTTTGTGTGTGTGTATATGTATGTATGTATGAAGAACTTGCATGTTAAACAGGAATTTATAGAAGACAAGGCTCATTGCTATTTGCTTACTATTGTGCACATTAATTTTTTGTCTGTAGTGGCTTTCACTGCCAGAGGCCTCACTGACTAATCTTTTGGTCTTTGTCGAACACATCATGACAAAATAATTCCTTTTTCCCCCCTTGTTACAATTGTAGATCTCCGTCTGATGATAGGAAACTTATTTGTGTTGCTGTCCTGCTAAGTTTTCAAGTAGGCAAGATTGATTGCATTCTGGTGTTTCGAGACCCAGTGCAGCGTGATTGCTGAAAGATCTGAGTAGGGAAATTCATGTGCTGAGGTCATACTTTGGTATGTAAACCAGAGTGGATCAGATATTTATTGGAGAGAAAGAGAACAGGAAGAATAAAGAGAGGAGAAATCTGAATGGTGACATGACATTATTTTGTGGGTGATGGGTGAGTGAACAAGTTGCACATTATTTACATTGTCTCTTGTTGTTCATGTGCATGCTCCCCCCCCCCCACACACACACGCTGATAGTGGTTTCTACATTTCTAAAGATTTTCTTTTTAAACCATGATCAACCACTACAGGCACAATGTGTATTAAAAGTAAGAAAAATCAAAGATGGCAACCATGACAGCTCAGGGTTTGTGGAGGGTGCATCTATGCCGCCGGCCATGATTGATTTAAATAAAGGTTTGAGCAGCAGTCTTTTGTAGCGTTAGTGCAGCAGACAACACTGATAATAAAGATTGTATGATGACTAAATAAATTGCTTTTGTAATTACTACTTGAGAAAATTGTAAGGAACGAGGTTATGACTGCTGTTAACCAATATCTTGACCTGCTGTGGTTTGCCTATAGAGCCGGAAGAGGAGTCATGAAATTAGCCCCCTCTCCCCAAAAGCCGAGCATTTTCCTTTGCCACTGTTAAGAGGAGCAGATAGCCTAGTTCATTACCTGATGGTCTTTAAACAGTTTTTAGAGGGACTGGATAGCCTACTGTAGTACCTAATGATCTTTAAGCACTCTTTTAGAAGGAGTTTTTCAAAAAAGAAAAAGAGATTTTGCATTGGTGTGTAACCCTTGAAGGTGATGGTAGGTTTTTATACATGAAACCTTTGTCTCTAACCTTGCCATCATCATCAACCTGCTGTTCTGTCTTGACATCTGAGACTTGCTCACCTCTCACTGTTGACCATTATCTACATCATCCACTGACCCGTGACTTGCTCACCTCTCACTGGTTACCATTATCTACATCATCCACTGACTCCTAGCTCCATTCATCCCCTTCTCCATGTGTACTTCCTCCTCACCTGACCCCCACCTTTATCTCCCATCCTGCACTTACCCTCAGACTGCTGCTGCAAGGAATTCTTGTTTAAAATGAGTTGCAATCAGCCAACTAAATTACATTATTTGCAAACACTGAGATCTATAATTAACCCTAAAGTCTATAGTTAGCCAAATTATTTTGGGGTCATGTACACCAGATTTCATGTGTACCTCTGTCTCCTCACACTGTCTTTAAAATTTCCTATCTGGTATATCAGGAAGGGAATGTGTGTGTGTTGGGGGGGGGGGGGAATTGGTGTCTTACGCTGAGCCAGCAACTAAGGCTATATCACGACAAGGCAGCCAGCCTTGTAAACATACCACATGCAGAGAAAGAACAGCCTGCCCGAGACGAGAGCTGAACTCAGGAGAGCCAACCTTCACTGTATTGGTGACAGGTGCTAACCGTACCACGCCTATAATATCAGGAAGAAGTAAAGAGTGAGGAAAATCTTTGCAGTAAAAATCGGACTCATTTTCGACCAAATATATTCATCATTTTGCCAGGCAGACTAGTCTTTGATCTTTTGTGTCACTCGACTTTGTCAAACAGCAGGGCAGTACAGACCTTTTTTTTGGAGATGTTTAACGTATTATTTCCATTTCTTGAAAGTCTCGCTCCCCCAGCAACAGAAAGATCAGGTAAATTACTTTATTTGTTAACCCAAGCACACGATCACATGCGTGGACTTGTTCATTCATTTACTTTAATCATTCATTTCTCCCTGGACTGGTAGCAGTCGTTGGGAGGAACAGTTGGATAGATCATCATAGATGCCTCAACTAACAAAGCTCACCACTCAGCCGACTCAGGCCTGTTTTGGGCGCTGGTGAGCAGGTCCTGCATGGGATGACCAGACTAGTCAGCCAGTTCTTCCTCTGACTACCGCGGTGTCGACCTTCCTCCAGGACGGTCTTCAACGGACAGTCGCGTCAGGTCACGTGGCCAAACCAGAGGAACTTGCGCCACACGTGACTGTTGTAAGTAGAGGTTCCTGTGGTGTCCTACGGGTATGGCAACCGTGTTTAGGGCAAAGTCGTTGGTTTAGTGTTCTTTGTATGAGATCCGGAGCAGCTCCTCGGGCACTTGTTCTCGAATATTTGTATTCTCATCTCTGTATCAGCGAGCAGAATCTACGTTTTGTATCCATAAAGCACAATCAGTGCTACAAGGGATTTGCACAGATTGTACTTCATAGTAAACCTGATGCCCAGTCCAGTCGCTTGTCTAGCTCTGGATCTTGAGATTCATCAGTATTATCTGTGTATAGTCCTTGTAAATGATGCTTAGTTTGAGCTTTGTTTCTGTAGTGATTTGGTTTTGGTGTTTTTCTTTGCTGTAATTAGTAAGGTCAAAGTCCGTAATTAGTAAGGTCAAAGTCTATAATTAGTAAGGTCAACGTCTATTTGTGGTTGTGGAAGTGTCCAGGGGGTGTTGGGGATGTTGGTGTGTGGATACGGTGCTGTAATGATTGTTTCTGCTCCCTTTGTGTTTTCTATATGTTGGGTGTGCTGTTGTAGTGGGTTTTGGTGAGGGACGACCTGTTCTTTGACTGTGGGGCTGTGAGGGAATCTGTTGGGCTCGGTGTACTGGTGGGAGACCCTGCATCTTGTAGTAGTAATTAATGTATAACGCAAAAAGGAGAGCAGTTACAATCCGACAACTTGAACGCTACCTCCTCCCTCCTACAACTGGACTCCTACAAGCTTGCCGGAGGTGCTGGTGTTCACCGGCCACGCCAGGTAACTGCCAGAAAGAAAAAAAAAATGGAGAAAGACAACGGGGAAAGATGACCTTGTTGTGAGTCGCTAGACCCGAGCTGACGGCTGCTCCTCACTACCGGTACAGTGCTTAGTACGACAATGCAAGAGCCACGTTCATCATGGTGAACAATTAATCAGGTAGGGCAGAGCTCAACTACTACCCAATATTTTCATTCCTACAGCTATAGGTGCGTTTATAGAAACAGACGATGTCATCGCTTGTCAGAATTATAGGTAAATTAACTAGACTTTCAAGGAAATGTTATGTATCCCTAAACAATTGCTGCAGTGTCATGTAAAAAGGTTCTGTTGTATCGTATTTTGTCCTAGTTTTCAGGATGAACCGGCATAAGCATGCGTCTGTTCAACAGGCTTGATGTAGGCGCACTCGTTCAGTCATGTACATCAAACACCACTACTCAGGCATCTCAGGCATATCAAGTCAAACGACAAAACTGAACGAAGAAGACCCAAGTACATGTAGTATTTAAATTGTATTTTCTGAACAGTTTCAAGTGAGATTTGCAGGCCGAGAAAGGGGTGTCTACAAAAGTAGCAACGGAAGGAGCTACACCAGTGATGGGAGGTCACCGGTCATTTCGACCGAAAACCATATCGCCCCAGCCGTACCGAATGTTTGCATATGCATTTAATGCAAACATCCAAACTAAAGATTAAATCAAGACGAGGGCTTAAAACATTAAATAGAAAATCGCGTTTATGCGCCATTTGCAAGATTTGCTGTCTGGATTTGTATTTGACAAGGGGCAGTTTTTGTTTAGTAAGATGATGGCCGAACTTAATTCTTCAAACAACACGTACATGGCTTTGTTGAAAATAGGCGGATGAGCTTATAGGGCTACTGTTTGTACAATGTATAGTGCATAGGTATAGCTTGCATGTGTGTAGTGCTGAGCTGGTAATATTTGACGTTAAAAGTTACTTGTGTAATCGTGAGTGGTCGATTAGTCTTCTGGGCGTGGGTCGATTCGACTTTCGGCGATGTGAGTACGTCAGTAAAGGTACATCTCCCGCACTCGATATAAGGGGAAGGGAAAGAATGACCCACTCGGGCGAAGAGGGTGCAGACAGGTCTCGCTGTTAGGGAAGGGACGGGGTGGATGGTAGAGGGAACAAAAAGTGCTACATCAGCTGTACACGCTGCCCCCAAACAAGCACTGCCGCTATAACGATAATGGCGGGGGTCGATTCCACAGGTGGGAGGACGATATGGTTTGCCCGAGAGAGTAGAGTGGTGTAGGAAGATGCTCGCTGATAGTCAACGATTTTCACAATCTTATTCCTTCCTCGCTGGCTTCTTTGAGGGGGGCTGCCCACCCCTCCCCCAAGCGGAATCCAGGAAAAAGCCTCTCGCATATAGGTGGTAAAAGGGGTGGAATTGATGGAGGGCAAAGGAGAATCCAGAAGCGGATTCAGAAAAGAGGAGTGCCGCGATTTTGGCATCAATACATTAATTGTAACAATTAGTTAAATGTTGATTTGTCTCTCCTCCACGATTTGATGTCAGTGAGTCTCTTAGTTAAACGTCTGCAAGTCCTCGTCAGCGCTTCTGCTTAAACGCGCCGCACTTTGTTTTAAATCTTGTGCATCACAGACACTAACTGGTGTCTTTGGTGCGCGTTAGCGAAATTATGTCTTGATGTTACCACGCATCTAGATGAAGGTCCGTGATGTTACGGTAGTTGTTATCGCCGAGAGAAGCGACCTTGACCTGTATATCTGGCCTTGACCTTAACACCTTGCTTCCGCATCAGACGCGATGATGTCGTGATCTCGATTTTTTAATTATTGAGAAAAGAATAACGGGCAGGTAAGAGTTAAGACGTGAATTTATAAATAGATAAGTAGAGTTGTGCTGCTGCCATTGTCAAATTAACCAGAAGAAAGATCTGATTGTGTAGCCGAGTGATAGCAAAACGACTTTCACGTTTGTGACGAGAGCTCCGCGACTTTTGTGATTAGTGCCACGATATAAGCACGGACCTTGATATAAGTAACTGATAAATAACTCAGCGCTGTAGCCACTCAAAACATCTCACTAACTGCAGTTTTACATCATAAGTTATGACTGGTTCTACAGAGGCTGACCTATTAATGTGTGTCCCGCACTACGAGAAGTTATGAGAATACAGGAATTACGGCCCCAACACTACGTTTGTCTGTCTGTAGCACCGATTAGACACCGTTACATGCGGAATACAGATAAAGATTGCAAGTTTTCAGGAATTACAGGCATTTTAAAGCCATTATTATAGTTTGATCATCTTAGTTGATCTGACAGAAGTCTTTAGTGAGATGAGCACTTAATTAACAAGTTCGTGGAGTAGACCACACCCTCACAGTGTCAAGGGTTAACAAGGTGCGAGTTCACAGACTAACACATAAAAGCACCGGTGGATATGTGTAAAGCAAGTTAAATAAAAAAAATTAGACGCACAGACGACAAGCTTTCTTTAACTTTAGAGTTTTGTAGAAATGGGAATGTCAGTGTAAAAGGTGTTTATAATTATGCAGCTGTTATAATTTTTAGTTTGAAGTCGGTGGCCACTTGCTATCATGCAAAGATGTAATTTTTGAGACAAAATAGAGCTATACAGAACAGAAAGAGATTTAATATAGCTATTTAGCTTGTTTAGTCCTGAACAAAAAGGAATTTTCTTCTCCGTAAAATGGTATAAGTGACAGGAAGTAATGTAACAATGTACACAAAGGGGAGACAAGAGGGAAGAAAAGCAATCTTGACAACAGGTCTGGTGCACACACACACAGAGAATGTAACAATATGATGGGGAGTTCACATAGTGCATCTTTACACAATAAAATATACAAGTAATATTATCCCTAGTAAATTAGGACTTGCTTTATTATTTGAGTCAATATTATTTAGGTTAAGAGACTGTACAAAGAGAGCTGTGTTTAAATTATGGTTATGCAAAGATATTGGTCAATTTCTTTTCAGGAAGCAAATATGGCAGCAAGCAGTGAGATGGAATATGACACTGAGCCAAATTTTGCCCTTTTACCAGATACAGCATGGGTTAAAATATTACAGAATCTGTCACTAGTTGACCAGTACCGTTTGTCACAGACATGCCACCGACTCCATGGCCTCTTCTATCACCCTTCCCTCTGGCAGACAGCAGAGCTGTATCTGGTGGGTGGCTTGACTAATTTTGTCATCTCAGAGACAGAAATGCCTAATCGCTTCAAACAAATTGTCCAGAATTTCGGTCACCTTTTCCGGCACCTGACAATACACTTGAGTGGCCATTTGGTTACCATGGAGAGCAACACACGAGAAATTCTGGCGACCATGGCACAAGTCTGCCGCCTAGAATGTCTTGTCCTAGAGGTGGGTATAATGACATCAGACCTCCACTGCAGAGGATTCCGACCATTTGAAGAGGGTCTTCAGGAGATCTTAAAACTAGTTGAGTCTGCCTACAGGCTTAAAAAACTTGAAGTTGTGTCATGGCCCATGTACCCAGAAATCATGAGCAGACCAGATCTGAATGTATTTGAAGTTGTGCAGAAGAATACCAAGTTGGATAACTTGGAGTCTCTGAGCCTCTTCTGGATGAGAGATAAACAGTGGTCAGAACGTTCTCCCATTCTGCCAGACTCTACTTACACTAAGGCCTTAGTTTCCCACTTCAAGTTACTTTGTCATCTTGATGTACGATCGCCAATGCTCAGTGATGAGCTGCTAAATGAACTTGCATCCACTTCCAGAACGCCTCTCTCATCTCTTAGGATCCTTATCATGTACTCTTCTCAAGACATGAGGTATCGAATTCCATTTCTGTCACCTTCTTCTTGGAAGAGACTCAAAGACAGCAGTCCAGAACTGGAAGTTGAGTGTACCATCATGTCTCGCATTCCAGAAGTAGAATTAGCAGGCTTGTTGGTGCCAGAGATCCCTTTGGTAGCTTTCAATGTCCTAAAGTTTTCCACTTGCACTTCACAGATGTTGCAGGCCTTGAAAGAAAAGTTTCATAAGACATTGAGATCATTTGTCTGTTATCATGACCCAAAAGACTGTGAGGTAATGTTAATGGACATGTTGGATGCATGCCTCCATATTCAAAGTCTGGTTTTTTATGGACAAATCCACTCTAGGAACATAACTGACTTGATAAAGATGCATCGAAACTGGAAAACATTTGAGTTTGTGAAAAGTCAGATTATGACAAAGGAAAGTGAAATAAACTTTGATGAGAACACAGTCATTGGATGCACAGCTGCAGGAGAACTTGTGCAGGTCGACTTTGCTCGCTTTCACAGCGAGGAGTCGGAAGAGGAGCATGAAAAAGCCCTTGAAGATTTGAGCAAGCTTGTATCTCAGAGGCTGGGTTATAGGTGGTGTCCTATAGACACAAGGCTAGATTAAGGAGGATTTAATGACACTTTCTATTTTTTTACTTTGTCTTATTTCTTAAAGAAACAAAAAAAGCTACAGGTATTTATCGGTGGTTAGTTACAATGTTCACTTTTTTTTGCAAGCCCAGCTAGAGTCCATGTTTACAAAATGCAGTTAGAAAGTACCTGATAGTTTGATAGTCATCTTGCAAAAGAAAAAAAAGAAGCAAAATATGATTTGCATTGTACTGTTATTTTCTTATGCACGATATTGTGATTGCGTACATACAAACATGGCTTTGCGTGCTAGTACAGCTTATCAGTAAAGCTTGCAAGATAGATTATTGATAAGCTTATATTGCTTTTGTCTAAATAGATGATGATATTCATATTTACTTAATTGAAGCTTTTGTTTCAGACATTTATTTCCTAATTATTTTCTAATCATCAATCAGACCTTTAAATATTTGTGAAGTACTTGTGATCATGTCACAATTTATTAGAGAAGATTTAGTGTCGTTGCAAATATGCAATGGTTGTGAACCATTCTACTTGCTGTTTTATCATTTGCTGATGGGCTGTTTTATCAAGTAACATAATTGTGTGGTATAAATGATTATAGCATAATACTTGGAACCAGAAATGGTGACTAGCATGAAAAGCATTCATTTATTCTTGTTGTCAGTGCTCTCTTTTATGAAGATGGCTCTGTTCTTGATTAAAGATATTCCAAAGCCTAAATAGCATGGCATGCATCCAGCAATACTGAGCCAGGCAGCTTCAGGCAAAAGTACAAACCTAGCCCATTGCCTCACTTTCTACTTTTTAAATTGAAGCAAGCTGTAAACAATTTCTATATAAAAAGAGGAAATAAAAATTTCATTTATTATGAACAATATTCCAAGGTTGTCAGCAATACATATTAAAAACATCTTTCTGCACAGTTACTGTGATATACATTGTGTGATACTGCAGCCGCTTGATTTATTGGTGACCTTTTTTACAGTTTCACAACAATATTTCAATTTTATAAGAATGGTTGATAGCAGACTATTATTTTAGGGGTATGTGGTGCTGCCGTAAGGACTGTTACCACTCAACACACAAGTTCCCAACAGCATGCAAATAAGGATCTCTCGCCATTGTACACTTCTAAGAATAAAAACATTTCTAATGGTGCTATTTATGTGTGTGGTCAAGTTATTAATAAGTTTGTAGAAAATATTCTCCATCTTATTTGATCACACATGAAAGAAAGGGCTGCGTGTGGAGATGCACATGGTTCCGGCAAAACACTAACTTAGTTATTGCAAAATCCTAATTAGCTGCTAGGAATTAAATGATTACACTGGTCAACACTGAAATTATTACTGACTTTAAAAGATCCTAATCTTGGTGTGCTGAACATGAACATGACTCTTGTTTTAAAGATATTTGATATAATTCATTTTCTCTGTTTCACCGTGTAAATTTATCCAGTAGGACTGTAACAGCATTCTAAATAAACCTAGAATGATGTAATATTGCATCACATTACATGCACATGTCATCCAGAGATTATTGCACCATTTTCTGATGCAGTGCAGTACTACTGCCAGGCAGCTGCTATGTCCATACAGTTATCTAATGACCCCTAAAGGTAAAAGGACTGAACTGCCTCTGACTATAACTAACATGCTAAAGACAAGCCACTCAAGGGTAATGTCCAACTCTTAAATGCTGGACTGTGTGTGTTGACAACATACACTGGTTTAGCACTTTCAGTTATACAGTGACTCTGGTGGATTAAAGGAATGTTTAAATCAATTACTAATATGACACAACAGTCCCATATCAGTAAAAGCTCTTCAATTTCAAATAAATTATAAATGTAGATACAGATTTAAGAAGTTGCTTGCGCTGGGTAAGTTCTACTGGCTGGTGAATAAGTGGTTGAAAAATGTGCAATGTTGATAAACGAATGCCACACAAAATGTTATTTCAGGCAGCCACTGGTTAATGAGTTGCAAGTCAATAACAACAATTTGCATATTGATGTAACGATAGATAATTAGGAAGATGAAATATTTCAAACTTTTCTATATTTTCAATTAAATGATGTAAACTTTCTTACAAGCATGCACAAAAATATAAAGTGCTCACATATCTCCATTTTTATGTTTATTCACAAGGGATCACATAAAAATACATGCACCTCACACAACCACACGGTCCACATTCACACACAGATGAACATACACTCTTACCTGAATACAAAGTCACAAACACGTGTTGAAATTCACAAACTTATATGCTCCTCTCTCTCAGATGGTGAATTCTTAAAAGCTAATTTGAAGCAACTGTTCATGGCTGTTGATTTCTGAAAGAATGTCAGAGACACTCCTCTGTTAGGTTTATTTAAAATTAAGATAAAAGATTTTCTCATAAAAAAATACAAATAGGTTGCTAAATTAAGATAGCAAGCAAGAGAGTAAAACAGAACAAGGGAAGAAACCCCAAACGGCTGCATATGCATATAAAGTATGAATGATCATACAACGCAGGCCTACATTAACTTGTATTGTGTCTGTCAGCTGTGTAGCATGCTCAGACCTAGTTTCTGTTTGTAAGAATGTACAGAATGGTCATACAACCCAGGCCTACATTAACTTGTATTGTTTCTGTCAGCAGGCAGCACTGTCTTCTTATTTCCGACGGCTGTAGAAAACTAGTAACTTTCTGAGGTAATTATTCTCATCTGCTCTATAACATCACACCTTATGTCTTTAGATATTTGGAGCAACAACCTAACTACACTTTCTGACATCTTCATGCATCATTGTCTTCAGACCGATGTGTAGGCCACAGCCAAACAACACTTTCTGACATTCATGCATCATTGTCTTCATCCAACACTTTCCAACACGTTTTAACTACCCAGACAAATCGAGCACTCACTGCTCTGTGTTAGTGGACAGAGCTTTTCACCCACTGACTTGAGAAAGCCTTGAAACCCAGACCTGCTGTAAAGTTGTGCAGACTAAACACAAGGCTCAACACCATCTTTGATACATTTCTTGTGAAAAATATCTATGGTTGTCTCGTGGCACCGTCTCAAGTCAAAGTCACAAAATCCAAGAGAAAATTTGTCGGTTGGTTTATAAATGTCCAGACCTCTTCCAATCTTAATGATCCAGCCATTGTCAAACCTGCAAAATTCAACATTTCAAGAGACGCAAAAGTTCTGCATGTGTATACACACAGCTCTGAAATTAAGAGATTATAAATTATAAAAAGCAACTCAGATGCTAGTCCTTCTTACCCTCCCCCCTCCCGCTCTTGCTACTTGTCTCCCCATCTTTCTCTGCAGAATCACTATATTCTCTGTTCCTGTTACTTGGTGTCTTTTTGTGTTTTCTATCTTTGTTTTCTGTTTGTCGTCAGTATTGTTGTTTATTCTTCTGACCCTCGTGTTCTATCCATGTAGTCCATGTCTCTTCCTTGTTTTAAGCACTAAGAGCATGCTGTCTATGAGTGTCAATATGCGCTATAAACATCTTCATTATTATTATCTCAAAAAATCAACTAAGAGTTTTACTTTTCAGTTCAATTTACTATATTAAAAAATCACTGCAATTATTAAGTGATTGAGAAACTCTGAAGTGTAAAGAGTTAAAGGTTAACCCAAGTCAAATGTGAAATTAAGCTCAAGGTCACTGGCAGGTTAATAGAAATGATCTCTCAGTTCTTTCCAAAGCCAGGTTAGAAATGCAAAAGATTTGTACCTTGTTCACGCAAGTGAATTATTTGGGGAATTTGTATTTTTAAATGAATTAAACATTTTAAAATAATTTTACTCATGGGTTAGCCTTGAAAATTGTAGCATGACAAAGAAATGCAAAACATTTCAACACAAATGGTTGCAATCAACTTACAGTGAAACAGTTTCAAGATTATTATCTACTGTTAAATAAAGGAAGGACTACAGCACAATACTACTTAACCTGGCAGCAGGAAAAGCAAATATGAAATAAGAAAACTTGCACATTTTACACTGGCACTCATAAACATGTAATGATCTATGCATCCAGGAAAAGCATGACCTTACAGTTTCCACCCTCCGCCTCTTCCCATCCACACCCAACCGTTGGTGATGCCCATAATCTACGCCCATGATCTACGTCCATAATCTATGCCCATTATGCAATACTGAGATTCAAATTCAAAGGGAGCTGGCTCTGACTGTATACCTAATCTCTCTGTCATGCAGGGTGTTGGATAGTTTCACAGTCAGTTCTATGCCATAGTTTCTTAAAGACTGACCAATCTGCTGTAATTGCTGCATTTGCTGTGCTTGTGCTTGAGCCCCCTGAAATAATAATAAGAAAAAGCCACACAGGTACAGTGCACTAAAAATACCTCATGAGACACAAACATGCCTTGGAGTGTGGAGGTTATTTTATTTTCCTGATGCACCCACTTCATCACACACCCATCATAAAGTGAATGAAGATAGCATTTACCTCATCTTGCCCAGTTGTCAAAATGATTTTTATGAGAGATGACTTTTTCTTGACCAACAGCTCACAAAATCGAAGGAAATTGTAAACCTGGTGTAAACAAAATCACTTATTTCTGAAAATATTAAAATTTTGCTTTGTGCACTACTATCTATGGTTGTAATCTCTAGCCACTTGTATTCTTTTTATCGACAAACTTTATTCACTAACACATAGACAAGTGATAATGCAAAGCACGTTACCCCCTCACACACACACACACACACAAAATACACAGAAAGGTAAGTACACAGACTTTGGTTAGGTGGCTGATTATGTTTACTGTTCTGTAGTTCTGGCACCGTTGCTGCTTCCCCCTTTTTTTGGAAAGAGTATGACTAGTAACTGTGTGCATTCTTTGCAGTCCCATACTCTTTAAGTATTGCAGTGCTTTGTGTGAGAAGGCAGGCATTTCTGTCTTCGATGACTGAAGTCCTGTGTTGACCGGTCTTGGGGAGGGTCTTTAACAGTTGGTAGGCCTTTCTGCTGTCACACCATGCGAATCCCTCCTCTATGGACCAGCACTGGTCCTCAATCCAGTTCTTTCTCGCTGCCTCCATCCCTTTCCTGATGGCACAATTCACTTCTTTGTACTTGGAAGCTGCTTTGGGTTTGCTTTTCCTTTCTCTCTTCACGTCTCTCCTTTGGTCACAGAGATCTAGGTCATTCGTGACCCAGTGTTGTCTTTTCTTCCTTTGACGCCCTAGCACTTCTTCTTGGGCTGTTGATGATAACACCTCTTTGATGTTTACGAATCTGAAAGAGTGGACTGATTGTCCCTGCAGGACCTGTTTAGCATGGCCCAAGAACAGGTGTGGGTGATGGACCTTATCAGCTGCCACCACCATCCCTGTGATCCATCCTCCCAATGACCAGTACCAGTCAAGGGACGAATGAATAAATGAGTGAACTGAGAACTAACAAACCTGTTTGGTACAGACCTTCCATGTGTGGCTGTTTGACTAAGACTTGGCAAAGTGATATGCCTCACCAGATAACCTTAAAGCTGGATACTGCAATGTTTGTAAGAGTCAGAAAAATATGTAAAGAGTAGAAAATGGCAAAAAGATCTTTTCTCTTGAGATAATGATTGAACTGATTGCAGACCTTTATCAATTTTAACAATGGAAGTGCTCAATGAATGGAGAGGATATGCTTTTCACATTTTAAGTTTACAAATCACTAAAAGACATAAAAAGCTAGAAAATCAGCTCCACCATTAATGACTGAAGGCTGCCACAAACCAAGAATCCTGAATACAACCTAGCACTACTGAACAACATCAAGAAGGCCCAACACAGTTTTGATTGAAGCCTGATACAAATTAGCTGAATAAGGTGGTAATCAATTTTTCACATTTTACTGTGAACTTCACATGAATGGAGAAATACAAAGAATCTTCCACGCTTACATATTTGGGGCACTACCACCACACTAACAAATATTCCATATTATGATACGTGCACTCAAACACATCACATAAAATCTTCAAATGAGTTTAATGTACTACAAACCTTGTGTATAGAATTATAACCTGAGAGCAGCACCAACCTGGTGAGTGGACCGGATGTAAGGATCCTCAACCTCCACAGAGGTCAGGTTGTCAGTGATGAAGCGACAAAAGATCTTGTCATAGCTGTGACCCATTGAATCAGCTGCAATCTGGATTTGTTCATGGTATTTACCAGCTGAAAATGATACAAATTCTACACTTGTAAAACTGATATAATGATGTTTTCATTCCGGAAAAAAGTCCATCTATCAGTTTGAAAAGATATCCCATGTAAAATGCATCATTGTACATCAAGAGGGTAGACTAACACTGTAAAAGAACATACATCTTAACCTAATGAATAACTGTATCATATTTTATCTCCTAATTATAAAAGATAAAATTGTAAGCAATTGTAAAATGTGATTCTGTTCTACCCATAAGTATGTAAGTGTTGTAAAACAGGAGACTATTTTCAGTAAGTGAATGCATGATAAAGACTTTCAGATTTCATAAGAAAAAATACTAAACTTTCTAGTTAATTTGTGGATGAAAAACTATAAAATCTTTCCTTTCAAGTAACAATGCTATTCAATGTCTCCTCCAAGCTCCTATGATGAGTCTCTTGCAGCCTGCAATTTCCTGACCAGTACCTTCTTTATCATGCTGGACATGTTTCTTCAAGTCTTCAGCACGCTTTAAATACTGTTCTATCTTTTCTCGGAACTTTGACTTCTTTGTCATGTCACTTGTTGCTGCCATTCATGAAAATAAACATCCCAATAATTAAAACAATAACAACAATCATAAGTAGCAGCATCAAGCAATTAGAAATAACTGCTTCTCAAAATAATAATGCCAAAGAAAGCTTTATAACAGCATTACACAATAGCACTGCAAAAGATTCTACATAGTCTTTATTCTGACATATGACTACAAAATGCATTTTCAGTGATACCTTAAGCAAGTTATGCATACTAACACTGTCAGTTACTTCTTTTTAATATAAAGTAT
Organism: Marisa cornuarietis; assembly: GCA_004794655.1. Classification (NCBI taxonomy): domain Eukaryota; kingdom Metazoa; phylum Mollusca; class Gastropoda; order Architaenioglossa; family Ampullariidae; genus Marisa; species Marisa cornuarietis. Next base: position 159,446 of record SMMW01000642.1, on the reverse strand, counting down.
GAGACTTAATTACACACAGCAAATGCACAGGAGAATGACTCAATATTAAAATGCTATTAACTATAGTATTTACTTCTGAGCATGGCTGGGCATGTATGAATACAAATAGCTTTTTACCTAACAGAGCTGCACTGACACACGTTAACTAAAATAACACAACATACTCAAAAATAGTTTCACCAAATAATTAAATAAACACTCCATGTGAATCATTCTTATACTACAGAATTCACTTAATCTGTCCATGTAATAAGTGGCTTGTGAACTACATACTAATAACATTACTTTGTCTTGTGGACAGCACGCTATTTATGTGATAGAGGCGGGCCAAGAGGCCAGCTGAAGGCTGATTGGCCAGTAGCGTGGCCAACTAGCGATGATTGGTCCACGGGTTTGTTTTGGGTCGGGGAGGGCGGAGGGGAGACGCGAGAGGACGGGGCGATACCCCTCAACCCTACCTTCCCTAGGTGGACACAGCAGCACTGCCGTCCGACACAGCCAGGCACCCCAGCCACTTAGCCCTCCCAGGGGATATGAAAGGGAAGGGAGAAGTTTGGCAGGGACAGAGACAAGAGAAAGAGGGCAACCCGGTTGATAAAGTACGTTCTTGGGCTAACACTGTGTAGCTGACCAGCAAGCGGTCATCGAAATAAAAAGGTTCTAACAACCTATGGCACACGTTGAGTGTTGTTGTGTGGCATGTGGTAGGTCACCCTGTTACATTAACATTATACTCTGTGTTGTGGACAACATACTACTGATGTTACTGTCTTGATGATTACATATTGATCCACGCTCCACAGCAGTTCTTGCTTTGTGCCCTCTACTAAAAATCGTTTTCTTACCTGTTTATGCTTACAAGTATTAGAAACTGATGTGAATGACACTCCTACCTCTCCACAACCATCATCTCCCTCCCCCACGCCATGTCTTATTTCTACTGCATGACAAATTGTACCTTTCATCACAGACATCAGCAGCCCACATCCTTCCTGGTAGCAAGTCACAGCTTCCTCCATTCGTTGTCCCCCACTATCTAGTTCCACTGCCCGTTTTAAGAGGTTTACGGCCGATGCTTCCACACCCTCCATGTTTCAAGAAGTTGTTGGGTGTGAGAGAATCAACCTAATGTGTCTGCAAGAAACTGTGCATCATTTGTCAATGTGACTAAGTTAAAGCAAACTTAATTTCATCAACAATGAGAAAAAAACTGCACTGACGCCATTAGTTTCGTCGAGTTGTTTGTGAAGAGTCCTGGACCTATTCAAAATGTGTAAGTATATACTCGCCTCCTCCCTGTATTTATAGTTGTGGCTTCAAGAATTTATAAATGCCTGTATTATAGGATTATCTTAGAACTGGATTGAATTTACCATGAGTTGTATGTTTAATCTATTAAGACTGCAGGTGTGTAAAAAATATATATAACTTAGTTGTTTAAAACGAAAGGAAGCGCAAGAACACAATGGGAATCTAGCATCACACGATGAACTACAAGGAAACAACTTTCGATATTCTTACTTACGGCCATGTTTTGGTCCGCTATAGCTTTCATCCCAAAAATACAACTTTCAGAAATTTATCATTTTAGAAACTATTTACGTGGTTAATACAATAATATTAACAATTGCCTGTTGATATTAATATTTATTTATACATCGATAATAAAAAATAGGTTTTTATGCGAATCTACTGTTGCTATGCGACAAACTGAATACTTCCGGCTGGTCTTCGCGAACAGAAACAACAATGTCTGGTCTGCCGCGAGAGATTTTAAAATGGATCCAGAGCCTTGATCTTACCTGGAAAGTAAAGACGCCCAAATGGTGAGTTGTCTCCTTCCGTGTGTGCATGTGACAAAAATTATTCCCAATCCCTATTCCAAACCTTTCAGCCTTTTCAGCAACCTTTATAATGTTTATGTCTTGAACTTAATTATTAGTACAGAGAGGTAGGTTAATGTTAGTTAATTGTTGTTTTATGCCAAGTCAGCAACTAAGGCTATCTCATGGCAAAAACAATGTACATGACTATTCAAAGGTTGACATAAAGAAATTGTACCAGTATAGAGATTTCACTTTTCTTAGTTTTGTAAAATAAAAGTTTTTAAACACATAAGGTCTGTCATATCAGGTGAAACATCTGAATGGACTTTACATATGCCAGGATTGATTTGGAAGAGTGTTTGACAGAAAGGTCAGCAAGAGTCTGTGCTGTAAAATAGTTTTGACGGATTGTAGCGAGTTTTGAACAGGAGATGAGCAAATGTTCTATGGTTAGGGGGTGTTTACACCAAGGACAAAGTGGGGGGTTTTCACCTGCAAGCAAAAAAACGGTGAGTGATAAATGAGTGTCCAGCTTTTAGTCTATTTATAACCACTTTTTCTCGTCGGTTTAGAAATTCTTGTGTTATACAGTCTGCTAGTTTTGGAGAGGTAGGGGATTGGTATTATGACTATAAGATTTTGTGAAAGCTGTCATCCAGTAGAACTACGAGAGTTTATGACAGTTTCCTATCTCTTATTCACATGGGTGTATGCAAGTTTGTATATGTGTGTTAATGCATGTATGAAAATTCTAAAATTGTGGTATGCACTTTAAACTGATTATCTAAAAAGATTTAAGGCCTAAAAGCATTTAAAATTAGAAATGTGTTGTGCAACTGGCCCCAAGGTTTTTATTTCCACTCCGTAGTTTGCATTCCTTCCCCAACCCTATAAGGAGTTAGGTACCCATTCAACAGCTGGTTGAACAGAGGAAATAGATTGGACTATAGCTAGTATGCATAAATGTACTATTCCTGACTTGTACCTCATCTTTATGTTGTTCAGTGTCCCTATGTGTACCTCACTGTCTATTGGTTGTTATGTTTTTTTCTATCAAATTGTATTGCGCAGAGAGTGCCATCTATCTTATTCATGATTCTGCGCATTATAAGTTCGCATTATTATTATTATTATTAAATGACTTTTGGTAAACTGGGGAAATAGGCTGCTTTACATAGGTATCAAACTTTAGCTAGTGTGCATAATTGACTTTTGGTAATTAATACTCTAGCCTCTTGGCCATCCACTTCCATTTTCACTGGTACCTTTCTTTTGGTCATAGCAGTGCATGAGCCTTAAAATTCAAATTGTTTGTGAAGCCTAACCATGAAGATCATTAAGAATAGAGAATACAAGATACTACCTAGGCAATTTGTGTGAGATGCAGTGTAGTCATGCATAGAATATACTGCAGTTTGATGAGGGACTGTATGATAGGTTCCTTGATAACTCATTTTCCAACAGCCTCTTAAGAGATGACATTAATAGCTGATTTTTTGGGGGGAACTAGATGGGGTTTATTTTCATGAAAAAAGGGACAGATTCCAACTATTTGATTTGTAAAACTTGTATTTATTTTTTAATACAACAGGGACCTGACAAATGGATATCTCCTTGCAGAGATTTTCTCGTGGTATTTTCCACAGGAGATCCAGCTGCATTCCTTCTACAACTGCAACTCCTTGTCTGTTAAACAGAAAAACTGGAATTTGCTTAAAAATGTATGTATCAGCAGGATTGTTACCTCAGCTTATTGCGAGTGGGACAACTGGACTTGGGTAGCTAAAGGGCAATATCTTAGAAGTCATATCATCTGAGAAGTAGTTCAAGAATGATATTTATTACAAAAATAGCATTTTTCATTCAGAAAAACATACTAATCATGTTTATCCTACCACACTGTATGCATAAATTGTATGATTTGTCTCCAAGAATTTTCTTAATTGATGCTTAGCTGAAACTAGTCATAAAATTTTTTTAAAAATGCGTAGGTCTCATGTCATGGGCATTGTTCTGGTTGATCTTTATTTGCAGTTTATGAAATCAAAGGAACTAAAGATTCCTGAAGAGTACATCGAGGGAACTATTCACTGTAAAGAGGGAGCTGCTGCCTTGCTTCTGGAGAGCATGTTTGAACTTCTGACTCATCGAAAGTAAGTGTTGGTGATGTGTTTGCCTGAACTTTTGGCTTTTTGTCAAAAGTATTGGTGACTTCACTCGCATGTATAAACGGTTGGCTTGTCATAAAAATATTAGTCAATCTACACACACACACACCACCACCAATTGGTGCAGCTTACCTTGTAGTGGCTTGTGTGCCTCATCGATCCACAGAGCTATGTCGGCAGGAGCCTTGTGCTCCTGGCAGGTCCAACCAAGCCGAACAGGTCTGTCAGGGTAGAGCCCAGACTAAAATGTTTGCACCCTGGCCCTCCAGGTTGGGAGTTTTGCTTTGGGCTAACAACCCATTCATGTAAAACACAAGCTGTTACAGAAACCACAACAATATCACAACAGGGGCCTGGTCGGTAAGATTCCCCTCTAGAAGAGCTTATGACGCAGGCTGGTGAAAGCCCTAAGGAAGCCATCTCGCCGACTCATCTTCTGATGACCAAGGCAAGAACCAGGATAGGGACCTGGAACATCAGAACCCTCTATGAAAGTGGCAAGTCAGCTCAAATGGCAAGTGAAATGAGAAAATACAACATCATGGTCCTCGGGTTATGCGAAACCAGATGGAATGGAAGTGGGCAGACCAGGCTAACATCAGGAGAAACCATCATCTACTCTGGCCACAAAGACCTGGACCACGACCATACCCAGGGAGTAGCACTGCTGATGTCAACAGAGGCAACAAAGACGCTGATGGCCTGGGAAACATGTCAGCAAGATTCAATACTAAAGGAAGGAAGATCACCATCATCCATTGCTATGCACCAACAAATGCAGCAGATAAAGACCAAAAAGAAGAATTCTATAGCTCCTTGCAGTCTCTGCTTGAGCGCACACCAAGAAGAGATCTGAAGATCATTATGGGAGACCTAAATGCCAAAGTGGGAGATGACAATACTAACGCAGTAGAAAGACCGCTGGATGGAGCTCATCATGGGAACACACAGTGTCAGCACCTGCAACAAAAACGGGGAGCTCTTCACAGACCTCTGCACTTTCAATGACCACGTCATTGGTGGCACTGTGTTCCCACACAAAAATATACACAAGACAACGTAGACTTCCCCAGATGGCCAGAAGAAAAGCCAGATTGACCATATAATGGTTGGTCGAAAATGGAGAAGGAGTCTCCAAGATGTCAAAGTGAGAAGAGGAGCAGATGCTGCTTCAGATCACCAGCTCCTAAGAGCAGTCTTCAAGATCAAGCTGAAATCCTTCATCGATACAGCAGGCAGACCACACCACAAGTTCAATACTCAGTACCTCAAGAACAAGGAGACAAGAGAAATTTATAACTGTGAAATTAAGAATAAGTATGAGGCCCTTTCAGGACTGACAGAAGAATGAGTGGAAGAACATTGGTCAACACTCAAAAGCATTTGGAAGACAACCTGTACAGATGTTCTAGGGAAAGAAAACATAAGGAATGGATGACTCCACAGACTTGGGCAAAGACTGATCCAAGAAAGGGACTGAAACAGAAGCTCAACCAGTGTCAAGACCAGCAAGAGAAAGAAGGTCTCAGAGCAAAATACTGGGAAGCCAACCGCCAAATGAAGAACTCGGTAAGGGAGGACAAGAGACGCTTCAACCATGAACTGACAGAGGAAGCAGAGACAGCAACCATTCAGGGAAACATGAAGGGACTACACGAAATAACACGAACTCTGTCAGGCAGGAGCGTAAACCCAAACAAGGCAGTGAAAGACAAAGAGGGCAAGACAATATCAAACGACATAGTACAAAGAGACCGCTGGATGGAGCACTTCGAACAGACGCTGAATCGACCTCATCCACCATCCTTACCTGACATACCACCAGCAACTGCACAACTCCAGGTCAACACCAGCCCTCCCACTGAGACAGAAATCATTAAAGCTATCAAAAGCATGAAAAGTGGCAAAGCACCAGGTCTGGACGGCATACCCCCAGAAGCACTAAAGACAGACCCAGAAACAACAGCAACAATTTTACAGCCCCTCCTACACAAGATCTGGGAACAAGGACTAGTCCCAGCAGACTGGAAATTAGGCCACCTGGTCAAATTACCAAAGAAAGGAGACCTCTCCCAGTGCAACAACTGGCTGGGGATCATGCTGCTGTCCATCTCCAGCAAAGTCCTGACAAGGATAATAATAGAAAGACTGAAGAAGGCACTAGACAAGAGACTGTGACCAGAACAAGCAGGGTTTCGCCAGGATAAGTCATGCACTGACCACATTGCAACCCTTCGTATCATCATAGAACAGTCCATCGGCTGGCAATCCTCCCTTTATAGGCTGATGAACCACTATGGTATTCCGCCCAAATTCATAAACATCATCCAGGGATTGTATGAAGACTCATCCTGCCAAGTTATCCATAATGGCAAACTCACTAAACCTTTTGTAATGAAGACTGGCGTAAGACAGGGTTGCATATTATCGCCGACAATCTTCCTGATGGTCATAGACTGGATTATGTATAAGACAACCCAAGACAACAACACCAGTATCCAGTGAACCTTCACCAAACAACTAGAGGACCTGGACTTTGCAGATGACATTAGTCTCCTATCTCATCGGCAGCAGCATGCACAAACCAAACTGAGTAAGCTATCAGAGGAAGCAGAGAAGACTGGCTTAGAGATCAACTGAAAGAAGACCGAAGTGATGAAAATCAGCAACAAGCAGGAACTTCCAGTCAATCTTCAGGGAGAGAACATCCTAGAAACAGACCACTTTGACTTCACATAAATGGGGAGCATCGTTAGCAAGGACAGTGGAGCAGATGATGACATCAGAAGCCGCATAAACAAGGCCAGGCATGCTTTTAACACCCTACGCCTCATCTTGAACTCCCGAGCATTATCCCTCTGCACTAAGACCCACATCTTCAACACCAATGTGAAGGCAGTCCTACTGTATGGCTCTGAAACCTGGAGAGTGACAAACACCATCAACAACAAGCTCCAGACCTTTACCAACCGATGCCTTCGCCATATTTTGGGAATAAGATGGCCTGAAAAGATCTCCATTAGCAGCCTGTGGGAAAGAACTAACCAGAATGCCACTAGTCAAGACATCAAAAAGCGCAAGTGGGGCTGGATAGGACACACCCTGTACAAACCAGCTGACACCATTTCCACCAGGCACTTGACTGGAACCCTCAGGGGAAGAGGAGAGTAGGGAGGCCAAAACAGACTTGGAGAAGATCAGTAGAGAGCGAGGCAAAGGCTGCCGGAAACATGGGCCCAACTGAGGGGGGGGGGGGGAGGCTGCCCAAAACTGGGTCCGCTGGCGAGGTGTTGTTGCGGCCCTATGCTCCTCGAGAAGTAACAAGGAATGATGATCACACACACACACACACACACTGGTGCTGTAGATTTTTCTCTTTTGTGTGCATCCACAAACATAGATGTGCTAAAGTAGAAGCGGGAGAATGAGTAATTGATATCAATTGTTTCTGATGTTTCTATTTTAATGGTATTTACCAGATTTTAATGACATTTTAATGCTTTATTATACTGAAGGAGACTTTTTTCCAGACCCTGATATCCTTATATCATAGTACGTTGTTATTTCTGTGAACATTTTGTTTAAATTGAAAACAGATGCTGATATTTTCAAATATTTAAGAAATATTGTCATTTACAACACAGCATGATTTTGAATAACAAGGACTACTCATCATAAAAGTTGTTTGCTAGGGTCATCAAGATGAAATCAGAAATGCCTGATGACTATACAGATTATGCATACCAAGTCAAACTGCCGCTGCATGCCAGATCTACTGCATCCAAGGCAGTTAAAAACAATCTTCGCAACACTGAAATCTTGGCATGCCCATGTCTCATTGTGAATGCTCAAAAGGTTTGTTTTAACTTGCTTAAAATTCAGACAAAACTGAATGCAAAAGAATAAATATATTGTATCACTAGAAAAAAAGCAATCTTAAATGCTTTTCCTGGAAAAAGCTCAAGTATGAAATGCTAGCTTTGTGTTGTGATTGTTTTTGTCACAAATAGTAATGAAGCTAAATTCTTGATACAAACTAACCAGGCCAGACATTAATATTTATCTGTCAACATCAAGCTTTCTACATTTATATGTGGCATTAAGCATAGATTAAGCATCCTAAATAGGAAATCTGTATTCACCTAGTGATTTATTAGGAAAGGTAAAAGATGGCAGCATGCAGAATACTTAACTCCACCTTCCACATGTTATACTTGACATTCAGTAAACCACTTACTGCTGTATGTCCCCACTAAACTCCAAAGAGCTCCACATGCATCTACCTTTTCAAACTAAGAATAAAACTGCATGCATCAACCAGTGAAAATGAATGTTGATATTATTATACTTAATTGTGATTTTCCTTACTTTTGCTTCTTGATTTGTAATTTGTGTTCTTTCAAACTGCAGTGTCACAAGATAATCAGTGACCATGTTGATCATCGACAATTAGAAAGAATATTAGATCCTGTGAGGTTTGGCATCAAACCCTCAGTGGGTGAGAGATGCCTGCGCAAACCTCTTGCTGAAGTGATGTCTGCAAAGAACAAGGAGGATGAGGAGGATGCTGTGGACATGGAGGCTAGTAACCAGTCCAAAGCAGGTCAGAAAAAAAGCAGAATTAATGGTGACAACTTTGCTGAGTAGTTGTGAGTCTGCAGGTTTCAGTACAACCACCTTTTGCTATTTCCTATTGTACCAATAAAACACGCTCATGGTTCACTTTTGTGCTGTCAATATTTTTGGGTACACAGGCTGTATATGCATAAATCTTTAGCAAGCATGCACCTTTCTCTATCCCATTCCATCATCTGCTGTGAATGTTCATTTCATTTGTATTTTAATCACAGCCCTAACACAGATTGACTTTTCCTTCCCATAAAATAATGCCTTGACTGGGTTATACAGTTATATATAAAACTGCTAATTTAGGAAAATTTCTTTTAGGATAGATCATTTTCAATCCCTCATTTCATAATGTGTATCACAAGACATACTGGCCAAGATCTACCTCTATGTATGTGAATGGCGTACGTGATTTGGTCACACTGGATGAAGAGATGTTTGCATGTGGTTTACAAACAAGTTATGTTGAACAAATTATTTGCATGACTTCATGCTAGGAATTTCTTAGTCTGCACATTCCTTTGTCTGCATGAGACTTTGCATGTTTCTGTTCCAGTGAAATTGTGCATGTTTGCATGTGCAGGTGCTATGTCCAGTTTACCTTTAACACGAGAACCAAGTGTTCAATTCAAGGAAATTCAAGTACAACAAATGGACAAATCTGCATTTTACAGCATGCCTATCCAAGGATTTTAACATTGTTTGGCTTGTCTGATCAGTATGTGGGCTGCTTCTCTTAACATAGAATGTTTACATCTCAACCAAAAATCGTCCTCTGTGTGAAGCTTCTATTTATGCCGTGAAGGTGAATAGAAGCTTTTGCCAAAACCACAAGCTATGGCTCATTTTTCTTTGTCACAAAAGAATTCCCTTATGGATGATTACAGATACATAGATTTCCACTTTCATTATAATATTAACTTTGTGTATTTCAATTAAATTAATCATTGTTGACGTTTAAAAAAATCTGTTGGTGAATTTTCAGTGTTTGCAGAGCAGACATAATTATTTGAGAAAAGAAATCTCCTAAAATTTCTGTTAGTTTTTTTCCCTTCATGGTTAATAAATGTAAATTGTTTTATTTGAGATATTTTTAGTAACTCTGCAACTTATTTTTGAGGATCATAACCTATTATTTATACTTGCGTTAAATATTTTTACATCTATTTTTAGAACAAGAGCAGTGTGATTGGCCAACAGCTAAAAATACAAAACCCCATAAAAATGTCACTGATCAATTTTCTGTTTCTGTTGCCACTGGAACATAATATGGCAGAACACTTTTGTGACTTTTTGGGCTGCATTCCTATTAATTTTATTTTCTTCTTCCCTAAATTTTCTGGGAAGTGTGAAGGAGACATTGAGAAATCTTTGCATTCTTGCTGTTTGCATAAGGTAAAATTTTCTGCAGATTGATCACAGCAATGATTACACATCTGTATGCTTTGTTGTGTGATTTCTTTAGCATGATTTGCAAAATTTTTCTTTCAATCAAAACAGCATTGTATGTTTCACATGCATGTACAGGCAGTAAAAAGAGCAGAAAAATGTTAATTAGTTCTATTATTATCCAAATGCATCTGGCATCTGCATGTGGCTAAGAAGAAAAAAATCATACCTTCAACCATGCGGTCATTAAGAAACAACCATCAGGTACCATCCCAAAGTCTGGAGTTATAAGTGAACTCAACCATAATAATTTATTATTTCAGCAAGTTTATTATTTCAGCAAGTTGCTCCATTTGCATGTCAAAGACATCTATAAATACAAAAGTTTGTTCACATTACAAACATAAATCTTAAAACAAAATATCAATAGTTGTAAAACAAACAGCATACTCAACACATGCAGATCCGTTAAACTTTTATAGCAACAGTCTGAATAACCCAAAACAATAATATTAATCTTTCAATAAAATAAAAGAATCAACAGGCTATGAAACAGAAATTGCTGCATAATTTTTGTCATGTTTTAAAGACTAACGGAAACATTAGGCTTATATCGCCTGTATCTACTGATGTCTGCAAAAAATGCAAACCATCCAGGTTGGTCTTTAAAATGCCGCATTTCCCTCATACTTAGTGAGGTGTCGAGTAGAAATTACTGGAAGTGGACTCAGATGACACAGCTATCAGCAATTTTAGTCCTTTGAGAGAAAATTTATTGAAAAACCATGAAATTTTAGATTTCTAATTTTTCGCTTATAACTTTATTATTATGCCAATTTTTAAACCTTAAGCAACATCAGAAATGTGTGGTACTGCTACAAGTCATATGCCATAATAAAAAGGATGGTAGATCAACACAAACAGCTGTAAAAATAATGGGACGACAACCACAAGCCATGTGACACGGCCAAAGATACTGGGTGAAGTGACTGCAACATATCTCACACAGATACCACAGCCAAAGATATACAACAAAACTCTTTGCACTGACTGGGGGAAGTGTCTGCTACCACATTAACAGCAGTGAGGTGGGTAGTGCACTTTATTTCCACTTTTTGTTTCAATGAAGTCAGCTCAGAATGGATTGATTCTCATTCCTGAACCAAGTGGAGAGAAGGGGTTCACTTTTGCCCACATGAGTGCTTCATTGACAGACACTGCTGATTTTCCATCCTCAAGGAACACAGCCAGACCCTAGTCCGGGTGAAACATCAAATGTATAGTCAGTATTAACAATAAGCGCGTAAGTACTTCCTGAGATTCTTTTATAAGTCAGTCTATGACACATGCTTATATTTTGCTCCATAAACTCCCATCCATACTTTAGACAATTACAAACTTGTCCTGAAGCCACCCAGCCAAGCAGTCTGGCCTGCAACTCAACAGATCTCATACTAGCTGCTGTTAATCAGTTTGGAACTTTGCAAAACGCGTTCCCTCTCACTGCACGCATATGTTTATTCACTCGTGAGTGCAGCAAAAAGCAAAGAAAAATTACTGAAGAGATTTAAAATATGTAAATACTAGAATTATATTTAGTAAGCAAACTTCTGTCGAAGAAAATCTATTTTTTGTTGATAGATAATTTATGTAACACACCCTTATCCTCTGTCCTGTGATGACTGATACATGGACATCTGAATGAGAAGGAAGATGAGAACTAGACACGCAGTCAGGACCGTACTCCACTGGCCATGTCTCTGTGCCAAGTCGCTTGTGAAGTTTTCTCCAGTGACTCTGACTAGGCTTAGCATCTGCTGACACTGAAGATCTGTATTATCATATGTTTACAAGATAATATTTGCTCTTGTGTCAAAATATTTGTCCAAACAGTGTTTATGTATACGTGTATTTCTATTCTAGTATCAACAAATGAACACAATCACACTAGCATTGACATCATGTTGAGATCTTCAAGACTTTGGGCATTGATACTGTGGTACTCAAGAGCCATTGGCTTTAGATATTTTATAACTTGTTCTTGATAATGGGTACATATATGTCACGGGAGGGGACCTTAAGCATAGATAATCAACACCAGTGTCTTACGTGTATTTTGTCCAAGTTTCCAAGTCACGTTCCATATCACGGAGGTTGAATGGCAGCTCAATGACTTCTTTGGACATCATATCTCTGATAAAGTGAGAGAGAACTCAAGTGTTTTCACCATACTTATATGCAGAGCATTTTCACTCATGCTGTAAAGAAATGCCATCTCTCATGCTACTATTGTCTTCACTACAAGCGTCACCACTGTCTATCTTGTCAATTAATGTCACAAATCATCCTACAATATCCTTATCACCTAAACATCACCACTCAACCACTGAAACATCCAATTCATAATCATCTTCTTGTAAGTGCTCATGCTACCACAAAGATGACAGTTATGACTAAACCATGGCCACAATTTTCTGCTGCAGTATGTAAGAGTAAGCAAGGTTTTTCCTTACCGAGTGTGTTTCAAGAGGGGTGTCACAAGGTCATCATAACCTCGGCGAATGGCAACCAGTGCCCCCACGTATGCAGAAAGAGCCAAAAGCTCATACATCATTCTGTCATAAAATGCACAGAACACGGAAGACTTTACCTAAGTAGAAGAATATTTTCATGCCTTCTGTCTTAACTTTGCTGTCTCTTCTTTTGCAAACATTTTGCACACACAGATGATGAGGTTTTCTACACCTCTAAGCTAGTAAAAAGTGGTCCCATGATCTCAGTGAAAGGGGAGTGAGGTATTAAAGACCCTACTTATCCTGGGGGAGTGAGGTATTAAAGACTGCTTTTCCTGGGGGTGAGATATTAAAGACCCTACTTATCCTGGGGGAGTGAGGTATTAAAGACTGCTTTTCCTGGGGGTGAGATATTAAAGACCCTACTTATCCTGGGGGAGTGAGGTATTAAAGACTGCTTTTCCTGGGGGTGAGATATTAAAGACCCTACTTATCCTGGGGGAGTGAGGTATTAAAGACTGCTTTTCCTGGGGGTGAGATATTAAAGACCCTACTTATCCTGGGGGAGTGAGGTATTAAAGACTGCTTTTCCTGGGGGTGAGATATTAAAGACCCTACTTATCCTGGGGTTGTGGTTATGATGTGAGAGTAAATCGTTTCCCCAGGGCAAAATGGGGAGCTCAAGGCAAAACATCTTTTCTGAAGTTTTAAAGCAGTGCTTAGACCCCAAGGGCACTACTTCATGTTTCTTTTCCTCAGGGCACATTTGCCGCCACTTTATAACTACATGGGTGAAACAACTTGTGCAGAGTCTAGACAACGCTTTATAATTTTGGAAACAAGGTGCTTATCCTTGAGTTCCTCATAATGCCCCAGGGCAGACTTACTCTCGTATCACAACTACTGCACCTGGCGGAAGTGAGGTATTAAAGACCCTAATTATCCTGGGGCCACTTTTTTATGAGGCTATGCCCATATCCTCTCCCTGACTGCCTTGCCTTTCTCAGCCCTGTAAAGACTCATGAGAAGTACCCAAATGTGTCTCATGGGTACAGAACCACCTAGTATGCGTGCTTTCGAGTTTGGACTCATTCCTCTAGCCACTAGGCTATCCACTTCACTGCTAGTACACAGACATATGAGACATTCATAGTTCCACTACCCTGCTAGTACACAAAATATATATGAGATATTCATGGCTCCACTACCTTGCTAGTACACACACACATGACACATTCATGTGTAGCACTTTAGTAGTGTACTTAGTTATTTCTTTGTTTTTGTAGAGGGTAGAGGTCAAATGGCTCACAAGACTGTCCCTTTCCCACACCTGCCGCGTACGTAATAGCCAGCCTTGAACTGTCCCGCCAGTGGCTACTGAACCTATTGTTACATCGGAAGTTACAAAGTCACCTGACTCACTTGGGAAGGTCGTGACTAGACAGTTGTACCTTTAGGACAATCATGCATGCACACACACACACACACACACACTCGCATACGTACACATGGTCATCACACATGTACACAAATGTGCATGTATATGCATGCATACTGACATTCACACACAATTGTCACATAGCGATCAGGTACAGATGTGTTGGTTACAAATGGTTCCACTACCTGGCTAGTACACATACATATGAGACATTCATGGCTCCACTACCCTGCAAGTATACAAAACACATGAGATATTCATAGTTTCACCACCCTGCTAGTACACAGACAAACAAATGTACACATGACACATTCATGGTTCCACTACCCCTAACCATTATAATGATTAATTTAAAGTCATATTGTTTCACTCTCACTTTAGAGACTGACTTTGAGTTCTTGTGATGTTGTAGTTTGTCTGTGCGGATGCATCCCAGAAGCTGAAGCAAGTCAAAGACATCAGGTACCACCCAGTTAGCTGTGGCTAGCTTCTCTGCAATCCCCACATAAAGCACGCAAAGTAAATCTGGACATCAATGTTCTTACCCACAAAGCTCAAGTTGCTTTTTGGGACTGTTTATTCTTTTCATCTAATAAGAGTAGAAAGATAGTCTTCTCAGTGCCATATATAAAAATGGCAACTGGATGGCCATTTGAACACAGATTTTCACTAATGAAAGCTAAAATTATAACATTACTACTCAAATCCCATAATGTCTGTTTCTCCCAAAATGTTAAATTATTTTGTATTTTCCATTTGGGTAATATATGACAGTAATTTTTCAGATTATATACTGGGTGTGCACTCAGCCCTCATGAGACAGCCTTGACACTTAAGATAATAAGATAAGATAATACGCTATTTGTCCCTGAGGGCAATTTGGGGGCAGCTTGATAACCAAATATAAAAAACCATCACAACACATTCGTATGCACCAAACAGACTTTCACATTCATGTTTTGTTCATTCACACTCAGCACCACTAGCTCGACGCTCACACGGCGTTGAACACAAACAACCAACCACTAGCTCGACCATAACTGATTGTACACTTGACATGTGGGATGTGGCAAGGCATAATGGAGCATAGACACATACCAAGACTTAATGAAACATATCCTGGCATGTACTAAGGCATGAAGGAACATACCCTTTACATGTGCCAAGCCTATTTCCAGCCCACGTTCAGGTTCTGGAGAAAGAAGAAACATCTCCACACATTCTTTGACAGATCCCTCCTTTTGCTGCAGCAGCTCTGCTCTTGATAGGCATACATCCATAGAAGGCAAACCAGCCTGCAGGCAAGACATGGGAAGCAAGAAAGAAAAGTCAGCAACTTGTGACACCTCCCTCACATCCCACCACTCCACCCCACCAAAAAAAAGCATTTGATGATTTGGAAATAAGCTTACTTTAATAAAGGATTAAGAAACATAAATTCCATTAAGAAAATCAAATGATGCAGACTTTCATGCAGTGGAAATACCAACATCAATATGAAAATCATATGATGCAGACTTTCTGTATAAATAGGCTGATCTTTCACACATATACTGGCAGCTACATGAACACACTCTTTACCATCCCCATTGTACAGTTACATGCACAAGGTTGAACAACTATTGGTAGGTTTTATGCCGAGACCAAAAGCTACATGAGGCCTGCTGCACATGACACTTGAAGTTAAAAGCAATCTGACAGGAGAAATACCATCAGAATCTGACAGGTTAAATACTGCCACAATCTTACAGGAGAAACACCATCAGAATCATCATCCCGGAAAATGATGTGCGACTCTTGCCTACTCCCGACAGGAATTTAACAACAGATGCATAGGTAGAAGTGGTAGACATCTGCACTCTTTTATTCCTGCGGCAATCCGCATACACAACCAAATCATGGCTAGCACACGTCTTTGAGTGAAGGTTCTCATACAGCTGGCACCCATTCCCTTACTTTTAATTTGAGGTATCATGTAATGTCTGATGCTAAATAATAATTTCCTGAAAGGGATTAATAAAGATTTTACGTATTTGTACCCACCTAACACCGGCTAATACAAAAGTCTAACCAATGCACATCACATGTAGTGAGGTGCCACTGATTAACTCTAGCTGGTGTCTGACCAAAGCTATCACATTCAGATGTGTGTGACTACTAGCCGATGAGACACTTTGGCTGGACAGCTCTGGTGAAAACATAGCTCAAAGCTTGGCATCAACATCCGATGTTTTTCTAAGAAAAATAACAGTGTTACAGCCATATGCAGCTAAGATTTTTTTCTAAGAAAAACCTTGTAACATTGTTCATTTTTTCAGAAGCAATTAAATATCAAAAATCCATCATGTAAGGATACCTCTTTATGCAAGGAGTTGATTTCATCCATACTAGCAGCACAACGGGCACACAAGTGTACCAGCAGTGGTTTGCAGTCAGGTAATGTTCTCAACAGGTTGATGCCCAGCTCCCTGTACAGGCAGTCAGCATACATGTTCTTGATAGCCTAATGTTTCCCTTAACTGTCCTCATACAACCAGTCATCATGCAGCAGATTATGTTCTTGACAGTAATATTTAACTGCCCTGATACAATTAGTCATCATGCAGCATACGATGTTCTTGATAGCCTAATATTTAACTTAACTGCCCTGATAGATAACACCCAGACATCAGGCAGCATACCTTGCTTTTCAATGTTTCTCATGTTAACTATCCTTATGCTGTATATACATCTCTTACAGTATATTGCACGCAACAGAATACAGATAAATGCATAAAAGTGAAAAATAGAGGTTCTCATATCTTAGATATATATATATATATATTCTTATATCTTATATATATTTATATGTATTCTCGTATCTTTGAGGGTGAGTGTCTGCGAGGTCAGTGAAATACAAGGAAAGTAAAAGAGAAAGAGGTAAGATATCAGCACTGAAATCCAAAATAAGTCCGTTAATTATCCATTTCACATTAAATAAGACTCTTTTTTTCTCAAATGACAGCTTTAAAAGAATATGTGTTCTGTAACTTAATAGAGTGAGTTAGAGACTCTAGTACCATTCTTCCATGAGATGTTTCACAAGACAGATAGTGGAATGTTTGACTGGCCTAGACAGATCAAGATGCAAGCGAAGGTCACAGCTTTAAAACACTGCACCTTTCTCACTTATCTATCTATGCAAAGCTCGTGGAGACTTAAGACACATTCCATTACAACAGCGACAAAAATCAGCAGACCGTTATGCTCATGCATGAAATCTCCAAGGCATCATAAAACAATGTACTGTACATCCAAGTGTGAAAATATGCACTACAGTCGACATGCACACTTTAATGACTACCATCTGCCTAGCAGTTCACATCTCCGGGACAAGAGCTGTGTGGCCACCTGAAGCTGGTCTGGCACTGTTCCCAGCACTCGCCCCACACTCACTGCCAGCTCCAGCTCATTACCACGAATTAGTTTGGACATGGCACCCTGGGACATACATGCATGCAGTAAGGATTAGTTTGGACACACATGCATACAGTAAGGCAGTCAATTATCAAATAAAGAAGATTTCCAAATAAAAGAAAGCAGAGAAAAGGCTTGGATTTCAAAGAATAGTGTGACATACTTCCAATTTTCAAACTCTAAGTAAAATGCAAGAGAAAATAAAATCTAACAAAACCCAAATCCTTCATGGGGCTTAAGCTGGCTAAGCAACAAGAACTGTCTTACTACAGAAGGGAAACTTCTAATAAAATAAAATTCTACCTGAAAGTCATCAACAGCTAGGTGGCAGCAAGCAGCCAGTACTGCTGAACCATGACTAAAGTACCATGCTGATAAGCGTGCTGTCGATTCCTTCAAAAGACTGGCAGAATAACAGAAGCAAAAAGTACAAACTACCTTATGTCACTTCAAGTTTACAATATATATATATATATTACTACATGTAGTAGAAACTTTGTCTGAACTACTACTTTAGAACTCATGCTACCAAAAGCTTTATGTGTGTTATACTGAAACCTTGTTTTCACGTGTTTTAGATCAAACATCACAGTTACTTTCAGATCTTTTGCCATAATTCATTAGTTATTTTCCCCAGAACAACCACCCATCAACCAAAGCCAGCATTTTAATATAAAAATCAACCAGCTGTTCATGGTATTGACACCCAGTATATCAACTCGCATGTTCCCCTTTCCAGCACACTCCATTACCATTGCACTGTATTCTCTAATCAAGAACACTGATCTTGTTTTAATGTCTTGTGATGATAAATACTGAAAGCAGAACACTGTTGATTTAGTACAATGCAGTCTAATTTGGAAGTATGAAGAATACCACACTGAGATTATCAAAGTTGAATGGGATAACTCTAAGGCATTATGTATGCATCTATCTTGCCGATTTCTATTTGTTATTTTATTTTATAGGATAAAAGAGAATTGGAATATAAAGTCCTGACATCAGTACCAAATATAAACAGCTACAAAAGTTCTGCTGTACTATATATAGGAAACAAGTATCAACAGCTACAAGGGATCTGCTGTACCATTCATTATTGTCAGCCTCTTTATCCGGCACCAGGCTGCCATCACCAACTCTTTCATATGATGCAAAAAGCTGAGGACGACAAAAGGTTTCTTCGCAAGCAGCTTGCGATACTATTACAGCATCCATCAGCTGTCCATTGTCATGGAGATATCTCACCAGCTGCTGAGCATCTCCCATGGCGACACAGAAGGGAATGATGTCTTCATTATCTTTACTACGGAGATACTGGCAGTACCTGACAAGACAGAAGTGAGACAGTGAGGAGATAGACAGTACCTGACAAGACAGAAGTGAGACAGTGAGGAGATAGTACCTGACAAGACAGAAGTGAGACAGTGAGGAGATAGTACCTGACAAGACAGAAGTGAGACAGTGAGGAGATACTGAAACTTCCTGACAAAATGCAAAGTAAAGAGTAAAGGGGTACTGAGAATACCTGACAAATTGCAAGTGACAAAAAAGGAGATACTGAAAGTATATGACAAGTAAAACTGAAAGTAACCTTGGCAAATGTTATATCATGACATATAAACTGTGCATGAGGCGACAATTTTATTTCAAAGAAAATGTTTTTTGACCACAATTTCATCAAAGAAAACTGAAATGGACAGCCAGGATATGAACTATATTTTGGCTTACAGTGGCTTAATCTATGCCTAATATTTCTAAAATTTACACTACAAACAGGCATTTAATAGGAGAAAATTGTTTTGGTGCTTGTTTCATTTGTGAATATTTACCTCTGTGTCAGAGACTTCCAGTATTTGATGGAGACACCAGCTGCCACTGCCAGTGCCTTCTCCCACTGATGAAAACATTTACAAGAGATAAAGATGCAGTTTACTGTCAGCATGTTCAGCCGCATCCTATTGAACTCTGAACTGAGCCCTGAACTCCTGCAACTATTCTACACTTCAGTAATATGTAGCATCACGGACTTCTATTACACGTCCATGGTAGCATCGTGACTTTTGGCTTAGTGTGCTGGGGAGAGAGTATAGCCAAACAGGACAGAGACAACCTAGAACAAAAACATTTAAAAAGCAGGAGGGGTGATTTGGAGGGTGCAGAATGATTTAGAGAAAGTATATCACAAGCTTCTGTAAAAAAAACTGACTACAATTTTAGCTGATGACTCTCATCCACTTCAACAGGAATTCAACAACAGACGCACAGAAGTGGTAGGTTTAGAGTTCCCCTGAGCCAGAACCAAATAATGTCTGCACTCTTTTATTCCGGCGGCAATCCGGATATACAACCAAATTATGGCTAGGACACATATTTGAGACAAGGTTCTCATACAGCTGGCACCTGTTCCCATTTTTTTAAAATACAATCTGACAGGAGAAACACTGCCACAATCTGACAGGTGAAACACCACCAGAATCTTCCTGGAAAATGATGTGTGACGCTTACTCCAAAGGGAATTTGACAACAGATACATAGACAGAAGGGGTAGATTTAGAGTAACCCGAGCCAGAACTGCACCATATCTGCACTCTTTTATTCCAGCAGCAATCTGCTTATACAACCAAATCATGGCTAGGACACATCTTTGAGTGAAGATTCTCATACAGCTGGCACACGTTCCCGTTTAGTTTTAAAGACGTAACCATCATGTAATGTCTGATATTATATTTGCATGGTAGATTAATTAATTAATTTCCCAAAAGTGATTAATAAAGATGTTTTGTATTTGTATTTACACTGACAATCAAAAAACAGTAACATGCTGTACAACTTGGGTCATTCATGTTGGGCAGACTTCTTTAATCATTTTATTTATTAACAGGGTATCTTTCTATGGTTAACAATGTATTGATATAGTTGCCCAACCTAGCTTTATGTACCTGGCCAGGTACCTATGTCATGCACTCAGCACTTCTGCCTGGCATACCTGGTCAAGTTCCACCATAAGTTCACAATATCGCTGGATGTTTCCAAGGCAGATATGTATGCCAGCAGCTTCTCGAAGTCTGTCTTCTTTTGTAGGTGCTCCAACACCTCCCCCAAACCTGGACATTTTAACCATCTCAAGCTCTTGTGCCTGTGACTGCAACACGCCACTCAAATGAGTCACCACATCTTCAATCACTGTAACTTTAACACCATACATCAACATTGTATACTTGTTATATAACATCAGTCTCTTCACACTCTCCAACAGCTTGAAATTATATCCCACAGTTTAAATTGTGATCTTAACCAATCACTACTTATAGAAATAAGGCTATAATGTATTACATGTCAAAATATTACATTCTCAAGGATACAGATAGTAAGGTACATATAAGTAAGGTGATGGTAAAAGAAATCACCCTGTAAAGTTCTAATCATTGCCTGTGTCAACCTGCTTCAGAAAGATCAGTAATCATGGTCAACAATTTTGTTCTTAACAAGGCAGAACTATATTCTGAACCCTGGTTAGAACAAAGGTTTTCAGGGTGGAAAAGAAGGTTTCCATTCTGTGCTATTGGAACCTTTCGTCTGCTAGTCAATCCTTGCAGCTGACTGGCTGAGTTCTCATGTCAAAAGAGACAAGGAAAGTAGGCTAACCAGTCCAAGTACCAAACAGTATAATAATATTTTGTGAGTATGTAAAGGTGACAAACTGTTTGCTAAGTATCAAAATAAGCATGTATATTAAAATATGTCAATTAAAAAGTACACACATTCAGAGTAATATATCTATAACAGTACTAAATAGATAGCCGTCAAAAGAGAAAAGAATTAAACCACCACAGCTTAAGGTTCTGCATGAGCATATGGGAAGCCCTATGCAGGCTGGAAACATGATACATCGCTTTTCATGTTATTTCCTTTTTATTTTTATTCTTTTGCCACTAAACAGGAAGGAAGTTATCTACAGTCACTCATGCATGGGGAAGCATGAGCATTCTTTGATTCATCAACTGTAGGTTTGGGTAAATTAAAAACAGAACCTAGATCATAAATCAACATGAAACCAGTTTGTAGCTGACCAGCTTTTTAGTTAAGAAAGAAACTTTGACTGCTTGAACCTGGTTCACAGTGGAAAAGATTTCTGAATGGAGACAGCACTTTACAGCTGAGACTTACAGCCTTAAACTTGGTGAGATGTGAGGAATGTACGATACCATTCCTGTAGTTTGGGGACAGCATCATCACATCTGTTCCTGTTGCCAGGGTGACCAGATCCCACAGGTTCTCTGTACCCATAGCCAGCTGCCCAAAAATACACCATCAGCAAAGTCCGATAAATCTACTGCATGGCATGTCATAAGCTACATACTCTAGGCATGGCATGTCATAAAAGCTACATACTCTAGGCATGGCATGTCATAAGCTACATACTCTAGGCATGGCATGTCATAAAAGCTACATACTCTAGGCATGGCATGTCATAAAAGCTACATACTCTAGGCATGGCTTGTCATAAAAGCTACATACTCTAGGCATGGCATGTCATAAAAGCTACATACTCTAGGCATGGCATGTCATAAAAGCTACATACTCTAGGCATGGCATGTCATAAAAGCTACATACTCTAGGCATGGCATGTCATAAAAGCTACATACTCTAAGAAAGAAAGATGGTTGGGAAGAACCCACATATTCTCCTAATTTTCTTCTTTACATATAGTTTAAAGCTGTATCTCTGTAAAAAAATGTGTTACATAAACATGATTTTTCAAACCTGTTTATAATCTCAGCAATGTGTTAGCCACTACATAAGTCTCAAATGCCATTTTTGTGAATATTTGAAAACAAGTCAAATGATGTGAAAATTTCTTGAGCAGAAGTAAAGCTTATCATAGGTGCTTAGGGAATCAGCAAGAAGTGTCTAGAATGTTCTTTCCCTACATACTGAAAAAAACTTGGAGAAGCATTTGATGAGCTGGTGGTGGCTATCAGGACCAGTGATTCTGTTTAGCTTGTCTCTGATGTGTTCTGAAGCACTGCCAGTTAGCTTGGGACTTGTTCCCTGTGACATAGCCCTGTCTGTTGTCAGGGAAATCAGATTTTTTAGGTTCCAAAACTTGTAAAAGGATTTTCACTGTCATAAATAACTTTTATCACAAAAGGGAACAAAATCTGCCGGTCATTTGTTACAGTGTGGCTGCTTAGGTTTACAAAACTGATTAACCCTTAATTATTGCATATCCACTTTCTGACATCGTCATGTCACACATTTAACACTACTCACAGGGCAGGTGCTAATAGGATATTCCTGGTTAACAAAATGTACACTTTATAGTGTACTTAATGATAAATTCAACTGCAAACTAATTTCAATGAGGCTGCTTACGCTCATCAAACATGGTATCAACCAACACAGATTGCACTCATTGAAACAATGGCATATAGATAATTTCTTACACTGTAGCTAGTGACAATAATTTATACATGTTGCGTTAAACACCCATGTGCACATAGATGATTGGTTGTCTCCAGGCTTGCTCTCATAATGTTCTCCAGGATGTCAGAATTATCAACAGCATCCTAGATCTCTGTGACCAAAGGAGGACCTCAGAGAAAGAATGAAAAAGCAAACCTGAAGGAGCTTCCAAGTACATAGAAGTGAACTCTGCCATCAGCAAAGGGATGAAGACAGCTAGGGAGAATTAGTCACAGAGCCAATGCTGGATCATAGAGGACGGAATGACAGAGGGTAACAGCAAAAACGCCTACCAACTACTAAAGACTCTCACCAAAACAGGTAACACAAGACCTCAGTCATCAAAGACAACAATGGCCACCTTCTCAACTGATGGATTGAATACTGCAACCACCTTTACAACTTCCAGCT
Organism: Marisa cornuarietis; assembly: GCA_004794655.1. Lineage (NCBI taxonomy): Eukaryota > Metazoa > Mollusca > Gastropoda > Architaenioglossa > Ampullariidae > Marisa > Marisa cornuarietis. The sequence goes on along the minus strand of SMMW01000642.1, from coordinate 136,153 downwards.
GAAGACAGACGTTAATATCCTTTAACCAGACTACAACCAGCAAATCTACAGAGTTACCAGTCCCAGGGGAGAGGTCAAAAGAACAGGATGCAGTCTGATGGGAGGAAAGTCACTTGACATTGACAATGTCCCAGCTGAGCTGCTCAACCAGACTGGGGATGAAACAACAAAGGTTCTCACTGCTCTGTGCCAAAGAATCTGGGAAATCTGGGAATGGCTCAAAGAATGACAGAGGAAGCTTTAGAAGTGGACTTGTCATGTGAACCTAATCAAAGACTTTTATGGTGGAGAGGGGAAAATACTGTTATGTGTTTTCCTACATAGTTAAGGATTTTTCTAACATTATATTCATTTTTTGCAATTCATATTTTTGTTGCTGTTCTATAATCTAGTGAGTAAGTGACATTGTTGCATCCAGGTCCTGTTCCCTTTCGCTTGACAGGCATGCATGTCAGCTGCCACATCTATGTTCTCCCCAAAATGATTGGTACCAGTCAAAGGATGAATGAATTAGGCAAGCATGTGGTCAAGTCAAAAATGCATTCATTTTATTCAAATGACTCTGTCTTGTGCAGTAGCTAATTTGCCTAATGTTGATTGAATTCAAGAGGTAAATATACATTGTTTTTAACACGTTGTATTAAACACAGTATCTTTCAAACAGATGTGTATATTTACAGACAGAACTTGCTTGGCTTTCAAAATATCTGCCATTGCACATGTACAAAAAAATAAATAAAACATGATGCACCCCTCCCACCTGTCAACTTCTTGATAATCATTTTGAAAGACAGCTATGTGGTGTCTATATATGTGTTTGCCTGCAGTAGTTCACCTGGTGTGCTAAACACATCAGCTGGGGGCAAGTCGGCCAAAATGCTCAACTCCAGGGGCTGCAGCAGTGGCATTAGGGACCATAATCGCAATGTTGAATCACGTGAAGAAGATGCCAGAAGAAACGGCTGCTCAGGATGACAAGTCAGTCCTGTTTGAACATGGAAAAAAATGACAAAGATATCAGCATCATGTCTTAAAGACCAGGCTCCATAAACACCAGTAGCATGAATGGAGTTCAAAAGAATGGGAAACGATATGTTACAAGTACCCAATAGTACATGTTACATGCACCCAATAGTATATTTGTTACATGCACCCAAGAGTACGTATTACATGCACCCTATAGTACATGTTAGGTGTTATATGCTGGTACAGAGTGGTACATCATGTACATGTTATGCGTGCACTCAATGGTAAATATGTTAGCACACAGTGGCACATGTACTACATGTACACATTCGTACAGGTGTTGCTTGGACTACCAGTCGATTTGAGTATTTACTGATTTGACCAAGTTGATTCAAGCACAAGCGAATTGATTCAACCATGGCCCTTAGCTGACTCTGAGTTGATTTGGCCACAGCCATAATCCATTCAACCATCGCCTGCAGTTGGTTCAACCACTGGTCTCAGTCAATTCAACCACCAAGTACAGAAATTATTATTCAGCGTCAGTCAGGAACGCCGATTCATCAGGAGTTATCTAGCCATCGAATGGAAGCATGGCCTGAGTGACCTGTGGGGCAGGGCCAACCACCATAACCAGAATAAGCAGAGAGCAAAATGTGTGCTGAAGTCTTTACAAGACATTGGCAGTGACTTACCGTACACATCACTCCCATGATCAAGCACCACATAGACACATGCACCATCACGAGTGTCCCATACACGGATAGAGTTATCCCAGCTACCAGAAATGAGCAAGTAGGGAATCTCATGATTCCATGTCAAGCCCCGGACAGGATGTGTGTGGCCTGATAACTTGCAGATGCACTCTTCTTTGATGTAATCCCACACTCGTACTGTGCTGAAGGTAAACAAAACCTACAAATTAGTATGCCTATGCCTTGAGAACAAACTTAGCTCCATGAGAGGCAGATCAGTTACATAAAAACACAAAATTAATTCATTTTATGCACAATAACTATACAAATAGGGATTGCCTCCTTGTCTATTCAACAAGTAATTAAAAGAACCTCTGTACAGCTACAGGTTGAATAATACTGTAACAAACCATTTTCCTTCAGATTTCCTGTAAATCATTTATAAAGTTTGTGAAATACTGAATCATTATGGAAAGTTAATTTTTGGAGAAGCTGACCAGTCATCAGCCCCACTGCACAAGATGGTTTCTCTCAATGGTGACCAGCGAACATGAAAACCTTTGGCTGTGTGTCCTGTCCAATAAATAAAAAAGAAGACCATTGCTAACTCAGAAAAACAATTAATTGGCATTTACTGACAAGCACAAATTCAGCACTTAATGTACTTAAAGTAGGAAGCCTTGGGCTGAATTATCTGTTCAATCTGGCTGTTCAGTCAGTCAGGCACTGCCTTTTTCTTAAAAAAAATCAGTCGGCTATAAGGATCAGGAAGCATATAGTCTGATCAATTAAATCAGCTTTTATTCTTTTTACAAAACAACTATATATATATATATACACACACATGCAAATCTAAAAAAGAACATTTTGACTAGTTTCCAGTGTCAGAATGGTACAGTGTCTGCAATACTTGCTAAAATCATCATGCCTCTCCTTGTTACCAGCTTGTGTGGGACACACACTTGTACAAATCAACTGGTAAATGCTGGTGACTCATACTTGCAGAAATCACTGGTAAATACTGTGGTGACTCAATCACACTTGTACAAATCAACTGGTAAATGCTGGTGACTCATACTTGCAGAAATCACTGGTAAATACTGTGGTGACTCAATCACACTTGCACAAATCAACTGGTAAATGCTGGTGACTCATACTTGCAGAAATCACTGGTAAATACTGTGGTGACTCAATCATACTTGCACAAATCAACTGGTAAATGCTGGATAAAACACTCAAAGAGTGGAGACAATGCCTGTTCCCACCTACTAATGTTTTGATTGGCTGGCTGTCGCTGGTACCCATGCAGAATATTCTAACCAGACTGTCCTCGCACCCAGTTGCAAAAATCTCTCTGGAATTCCAGGATATAAGCAGTATAATTGGCTTATAATTAAGAAAGATGTGTTTAACATTTAGGTTATAAACATTAACGTTACAGACTTACATTTTAATTTTTCTTAAAAGGCAAATAAATATAGTAGACTTTATAGAAATATGTCTCCTGGCCTTTAGTGAAAGTGGTTTTGTGGTTTAAATTATTATAATCTGCTATTGAACTGAAGGCCATGAATTAGATCACAGCTAATAATATATAGTATCTCTTTCTCCCCCTCTCGATACTTCAACATTATACAATAAAATAAAGTGCAGAACACTCACTTGCTGAATGGACTCCAATCACCTCCATACACAGGGCCTGGATGCCTGTACTTATGGACCAGCTTCCCATCGACTTGATGAATCATACTGCAACAAGACATCAACACCATTCTACATCTGCCAGTAGTAGACCATCTCCATAGAAGGAAGAGGGGGCTGTCTTTCAGATAATTGCATGGTGAAAGACAAAGCGATGAAAAAAATATGTAATCCCAAAAGGCAACTCATGGAAGATCAGTGAAATCACATGACTATAGTAAGTAGGAAAACGTTCAGCATATGAATGGAAAATGTTGCATCAGAAATGGTAAAAGGAATTACCAGTAGCCATCAGCTCCACAGGACATGATCAGTTTTGAGTCTTGCTGATTCCAGGCCAGAGTGAAGACACTGAAATCACCATGCTGACAAATATAAAAGAATAATATTTCTAAATGTGTACAAGCCAAAAAAGAATGCTTGTGTTTCATTTGATTGTGTTGTATAGGGCAATTTAACTCTCCCCACCTTCTCCAGACATTCTTAAATTTGAGACTTTGTAAAGCACAGATCCCATAAAAATAGGTGCTGGGGAGAGTTTGATATTTTAAAAAGGGGAATAGAGGAATTTTAAATAGTCGCTTGAGTGTTAAAACCACAGCAAAAGCAAAAGTAGGTCAGTGAAGCAGACCATAGTGCAAGGAATGTGGTCAGAGTGAAGCAGCTGAACAAAGGGTGGAAGGGAGTCTGGAGGGTGAGGCAGGAAGAAAGGTAACCAGGAGCACAGTGATAGACTTATTTATAGCAAAAACAGTCCAGTCTGTCAGTGACAGAGACATTTACAGTAAAGACAGTCCAGTCTGTCAGTGATAGAGACATTAAGACACTCCAGTCTGTCAGTTGTACATGGTCAGGAAAAAAAGTGAAGCAGATTTGATCAGTCTTCTGCACCCAGGGCAATAATAATAATAATAATGGGATTGATACACTGATTATAATAATGGGATTGATACTGTAGCCAGACTAGCTGATGACACTACACAGCCCTAGCACCAAATCAGTCCGTTCCTCTTTCTGGTTCCAGGGAAGAGGACGGAAGTTCCCAAGGAGAATTTTCTTGCTAAAATTCTAGCTCTCATTGGTAGGGTGCGTTATCTAATATACTGCCTCGCGTTGTGTTCTTTTTTCCATCTTCCACTATACACCCGCACTTCACTTATCTGACCTTAGAGTCCACAAAAGACCCAGCTTTTTCCTAAACCAAAGTGTGTTCTCTGCGGTGTATCTCTCAGCTTCACAGATCTTTGTGTGTGTTCTGCTGCGTGACAATTATGGACGACACAATTTCTTTCACTCTACTGATACTCGTTCATCTCATTCACCCGACGAGGACACATGTACATCACACTAGCACACATACGGACTAATACGCTTACACAGGTGAATAAGTTCAAAGACATAGATTTATTTACATTATTTACACCTACTCCTACTGTTTCTAATCTGACTAACCTACCTAACCTACTAGATCCTAACACCTAACTCCCTGGGGTAGGGAAAGAGGAGGTTGAGTGATGAGAGTCACTTTCCAGCAGGACTAGTCACCTTGCGGCAAGATGGTGCCTCTCTCGTACTCAGGGTGGGTTAGAGGGAAGGGGCTGAGTAACAAGAGTCGCTTTCCAGCAGGACCATAGCACCTTGTGACAGAATGGTGCCTCTCTCGTATTCAGGGTGAGTTTGGTTTTACTGCTCTTCCAAGCAGGACCAGTCGCCTTTCGGTAAACAGGTCCAGGGACCGACTTTTCCCTGCTATTTATACCAAAGTTGCTGGGTGCTACGTCACCCGATGTGTAGTCTTCCTGCCTCGCGATGCTCCGCTTGCATGACCAAGCATGGGGTGGAAGGGGGTGGAGGGAAGAAAGCACTGTCAGCGGGACAAGCTGGGTAGCACTCCCACTACAATACACTGATTATAATAAGGGGATTGATGCACTAATAATGGAATTGATGCACTAATAATAATAATGTGAGTGATACACTCATAATAATGGGATATATAGGTCATTTCCCCACACAGATGTGACCTCAATGCACTTTACAAGATACAAGGGGCAGGAGGTAGTGATGCTGTATGGCAGAGAAAGGCATCACAATAGGCTACTATACACTATATCAGTGGGGAAGCGGATGGCCGAGTGGTTAGAGCGCTGGCTTCTGAACCGAGAGCGCGCTGGTTCAATTCCCAATAAGCGCAGCAAACTTCCCCCAGTCGACCCAGCTGACGGGAATGGGTACCTAACTCCATAGAGGGTTAGGGAAGGTAAGGCAGCGAGGGAGAGGAGATTGGCACCACCCTCATGTAAATGCTGGCCCCGAGAAAAGTGGGGTCTCTAACACCTCACTACCCTACGACCTGAAAAGGTTATGGGATGACCTTTACCTTACTATACACACACATGCACAGTGAACATTGCCAGGAAAATGAAAGGAATGCAGATAGGAGAAACTGGGGTAAGTAACAGGGTAAACCCATAACAGTAGATATTTCTGTTTTCTAAGTCCAGACCGGAAACCTTGTAGCATCCCCAGTGTACAGAGAGACAGAGGAAGGCATTCCAAATCCTGGGACTAGCTAAAGAGACAGAAAAGGTGAAATCTAATGCTACTGATCATTATGGTCAAAGCACATAATGTCTGGCATGTAGTGCTCAACATACTGTCAGCACATAGTTCATAAGTGAGCTCATTTCATGTAGACCCAATACAGTTGATAAACTGAATCCATTTCAAACTTAGCTAGGTGCTATTTGATTGATTTGATAGGAGTGGTTCCACATGGTGGTAATTTCCCATTATTAAATGGTATCAAATGATGAAGAAGCTAGATTATTTAATGCCATGTCAGCAGCAGTGGCTATAGCACAGAGACCACCTAGATACCCTGCAGAAAACCCCAGACAGCTAGCCCTGTAAGCACGTGACAACCAATCTCTGGACCTTACAATTCTTGCTGTATTGATGACAAGCAGTCATAATCTGCCACTGTGCTACTGGACTGTCCCCACTGCATGCACAGTATGCACACCATAATACAGCACAGAGAACCATTTGCTGCAACTACCACATACATGATACAGCTAATAACATGAGTACCAGGCTTGACTAGAAGGTGTAATAAATGTTTGATAACTTCCTTGATAGGACAGCAATTTACAGCATGAATGTACTTGATAATTGATAAGATACAGCAACTTACATCATGAATGCGCTTGATAACTTTTCCCTTGTTCATGTCCCAGATGAAGATCCCATTCTTGGCTGTGCCGCAGGCAATACAGTTGAGGTCACCTGGTGCCCAGGATATATGGTATATGATGCCTTCATTGCCAGCGGAAGTTGCTACCTGGGAGTGTGAAAATACTGTGTAAAACAGTCACAACACAAAGATTCATGAATGTATTCTACAAAAGTAGAATATGGAAAGTCATAGGGTGCAGAGGTAGAATGGAATTTCTTACTGCTTCCATTGTGATGATGTCCCACACTTTGATTGTCCCATCAAAACTTCCTGTAGCTAGGTAGTTGGGATTGTCTGGTTTAAACTTGCAGTCAAAAATGGTCTCCAGATGTCCCTTGGAGATTGACACAATTACTGCATCATTTCTGATCAACTGAATGCTATGAAATAAGCTCAAAACCATTGTACAATCACCACATTTTTCATGAGTGTAATTAATATTAATCTTATATTTAAAATATGAAAAATATAATATTTCAGTAAATGTCAAATCCGATTATTTTTTTGTCTTGAATACTGAATTGTTTCCATAAAAATGAGAATAAAAATCCTACAAATAATTATCTTTCAAAGTGACAACCACATCTACATAAATAGTGATTAGACAGTTGCCAGTGAGTACTTCATCTCAAGAAGCTTTACTTTGTTAATGTTAATCAAAGTGAATAAATGCAGGTAATGCACACCTGGTCTCGCAAAAATTTCCACCTCCGATGACCAAGATCATAGAGACCAACCCCTCCATCTCTGAAAGTGCACACTAACTGCACATGAGGCACTGCAAAGTGGGTGTGGGGAGTCAAAGTTGGTTTTTGTGCCTCGCTGGTCGATGACACATGTTGCTGTTCATTGGATGGCAGGGGCTTGGTGCTGGTGGGAGAATGCATGCTGATAACATGCAATTCATGAAAGCCTGACTTTTTAATGCGAATGTTTTCAACTGGGGTTGTCTTAGCCACACTCCATATCCTAAGAACTCCACTCTGCTCATCTGCACAACAACAGGAAAATGACTTTTTTTTAAGCTTTCGAAAATGAAGGTAGAAGACAGACAAACAGGTCTAAAATCTTCTATTTTTTGTATTGTCAGTGCACAAAAACATGAAGGTCTGGCTTTTATGTATCGGTATTAGTTATTAGTTATCAGTACTGTTGTTTATTCTTCCAATGTTCATATGTTGCTTGCTTGTTTTTCTGCCCATTGCTCATGTCTCATTCTTGTTCTTAAGTGCTAAGAGGATGCTCCTGAGGAGTGTGAGCATGCGCTTTACAAATTTTACATTTATTATTATTATGTACAACATTCAAGGCCTAGAGAAAAAGAAACCAGCCAGAAATAGTACAATTAAGTTTGAAAGACATCTGTGAGTTTTTGTTACTGAAATGGTTATTGTCTACTAAACACTTTCTTTCAAATTACTTCATATTTTGTAAATAAAGATGCTTTTGGTGCACTTTAGCCTGTCTCTTCAGCGAGATGTCTAGGACTATCCTAAACCTACACCTATAGTCTTGGCACACAAATCAACATATAAATCATCACAGACACCAATACTTTATCCATATCAGCTCAAAGCTTACTTGATAAGATGATTCCCAAGCTAGATATAACAACAAAATAACTTTATGTAAGAGCCATATTCCAAAAGTCTGGAGCCCACTTGCCTCCTGTGACAAACATCCCAGGAGCATTGTGGACCCAGCACAGGGTCTGAATTTCAGCAGCAGAACTGGGAAGCTGGAAAGACATGATAACTGTTCTGGATGTTACATCAATCAGTCTAACTCCACAGTGCTTGTTAGCCACTAGCAGATAGTCTGTTGATAGGGGGTCCCAGGCTAAGTCAGTCACAGGACCCACTTCACCTCCACCTTCTATCTCTGGTGCCAGCATATGTCGATAGGTCTTTGATCCTGAAATATGACATTTCAAACTGATGCGAAAAATTCTCATGTAATGACTGTAAAATATCTACAGAGTCAATTGTGAAAAAAGCACTTCTGAGAATCCAAGGCCAGAAGAACAAAAATAATTTTAGTAACATGTATAATTACATATATATATTATTTAATTAATGGGATATCCAAATACCAGGATGACTGTGTAGACATCTGAATAGGTGTTCTTTTGATCACAGAACTACTACCATGGCAAGAAATATGATCTTCAGTCTCTTTTGGATTAATTTTTGTTTCAACATAAACTGCCTACACTATACAGTACCAACAAGTATTTTTCTCTTTAACTGTTGATATCCAAATTTTAAAGAAAACATAAGCAGAGAACACAAAAGAATGAACACCTAGCTTCAAAACTGTTACAAAATGGTATTCAGTGACAATGAAGCAATATTTTACTGGGAAATAACTGACCTACATTCAAGGTACAAAGACAATTAAATAGCTGCTTACCTATGGAGGATACAGTAATGCTACCATCAGTATGTCCAAAAACAACAGCTCCCTCTTTCTTAGGATGCCATCTAAAGAGGGTTACATCGGATGAAAAGTTCTGTGAGTCTCTCATAATGTCTGGGCACCTTGTTTCTGTGTAGTGCCAAAGCATCAAAGGTCCCCTTCCACTGACAAACGCCAGGCATGTGTCATCACTAAAGCTCCATCCAATGCATATGGGAGCATCCTTGATCATTCCACCTGACAGTGATGCAACAATCTTCTGCTGTGAAACTCTCCACACAAAAATCTTTAAGTCAGCACCTGAACTTGAAAGGATGTCCGGGTCATGTGGGTGCCAACAAATGGAAGTTATTGTTTTCTTATGTTCTGACATAATAGAATGTAGTCGGAATTCCCTGAAGCAAGGGTCAAGCTAGAGAAACATTCAGGAAACAAATTTTTTTTTCATTTTTTTAATTTAAATTTTCTCCCCAAAACATTCATTTTCTCACCCTAAAATAAATTGAAGATACTATAATGACAGTTTAAAATATATTTTAAGCATCCTAAGCAAGACAATCCATGCTAACCTGTATCTCATGTACAAAAAAAAAAAGTGTCCATTCAAACTTTCCATCAAAACAGCCTAGCTGACTGTTGGAAATGACACTGTACCAAAGTACTACAAATAATTTATGTAAAATTTTAAAAGCTTAAGCAGAGAATGCTATAATAATGATACAGACAAAGAAAGAAAAATTTACCCATATAGATGCACAATGCTAGAAACATCCAACAGAACTTTCTCATAGAATAATGGAAAGTATGTCACAGGTCAGTTGAACCCCTTTTAAGAGAGAAGCGAGGATCAGGTACAATCCATTGTTCACAGATGAGTGGGGCATGGTTGTGCACCATTAATGAACTGTCTTTAATGAACCTGGTGATAGGGATATTTTAGCTTTTTTGCATCAGTTTACATTGATAGCCGGTGTGCAGTTGTGTGCCATTACTGAACCGAGTAATAGGGATATTTTAGTTTTTAATTGTTCTTTTTGCATCAGTTAAAATGTGTCCAACTCGGGAAAGCAGACGACAGTGACAGTCTCGATCTGTATTGTTTTTCCTGCTGGTATGCCATTTTTGTAATGGCCATTGACTGTTACTCTGTCAGAAAGCTCTGCTGAAACATCCTTTACAATGATCCTTGTTAGCAATTGTGCTTTACTTTAGAATGATTGATAGCAACAATATTAAATATTTCATTAAATGTTTGAAAACCAATCATAGGTCTTTGTTAGATTTTGATAAAAAGGATGCATTCACGCACTATTTTTGAAAGTTATTAAAGCTCTTACTTTGTATATGTAGATGGCCAAAGTAGCACAGTAAGCAAAATGGTCACTGCTTGCAGCACAGACTCCACGGTGCCAAGGCTGACAGCCTGCTGGTAAAAGGGCCACTTGTTTGACCATATTTGGGATGCTGATGTACGTCCTTCTTGGTACAGAACTAAAATTATATTAGAAAAAATAACTAAAATGATCTCCTGCACAAACTTAAGAAAGAGAAACTTGGATGAAATTTAATTGTGAGGAAACAAAAAGGAAATAATCACTGTCGCTACTAATTAACATATGTATATATATATACCTGTGTGTTGAATTGTGTATGCAAGTGTCCATTTATGGCCTTATATACTTGCTCCTACCTGTGTTTGTATATATTTGAATGTTTATTGTGGTGTTTAATTCATAACACTTAATAGTAGTGTACTTTATTAAGCTATCAGCGTGTCAGAAACTATACAACAATATTCAAAACAGAAATGAAATTCGGTGTCAATTAATGACTTCACACCCATACACCTGCATTATACTGCCTTCACCAATAAACAGAAATGGCCTTTAATTTTGAATTTATAATATATTCTATCACATTTGTTAATAAAAGCACATGAAAAATTTCATTTATTAAAATAATGCCCCTGAAGCTTTTTCAGTTGAATGCTACTGACTTAAAGTTTGCATCTATAATAAGCAATTATTTGGCCTAATTTTCAGTGTTTTTGATGACATACTGTGAGGTAATGTGTATTCCCGTGCAAAGCATATTACAATTTAGCCTTCTAAGTTTTTTAAACGAAAAATGTGAAGTTCTATATTAAGCCTAAATGGGAGATTTAAATAACCGTTATCAGTGCACCTTTAATTGCCGATCTTGTTCTCAGCCTCACGTACACGGCGACACACGGCAAACACGTGTACAATTCTTTATTTGCTGTACTTCGATCGTTCGCTGTTTTAAAGGCGAAAAGCACTAATAATTTGTTTGCTATTTTTGCTGTCAATGATGTAACATCTAAAAGTGCATTGGTTACTGAATACACGATGTGAAGAACTGTTGTGTATTCGAGATCATCACCGCCGTCACCGCCATGGTGTTTACTGTTTACACGTTACTCAGTTACCGTTTACACAGCACGTGATCACAGAATTTTCCTTATTGCCTTACCGTCGTGCCATTGTGTATGGACATTACACATAGCTTTAAAAGTCAGTTATCTAAGGTTTGCAATTAAATTAAAAGAAAAGCAGATTAATTTGTAAAAATAAACTCCTTCATTCTAAGGGGAGTCACTCTACTAATAGTCTGGACATTTTAGTGCAGACTGCGGACAACAACCGGTGAAACTGTTATTAAACGTGAGTCGGTGGTAAATCTTGGTAGATCACCAAAAAGTTAACTCAATATACCAGAATAAGAGAACAACGTCATTTAACTGATGATTTTCAGTGTTCTTTGACACAGTTATTAGTAACTGATTCATGTCGCACGGGTTTACTGTTTCGACAAATATTAGGCCTATGATTTATGATACGTCGTTGTGTATGGCTAAAAATTGTGCATTATGCTTTTAATTTTGTTGGACAGCCTTATAAAACGACAGACGTTAGTTCTTACTGCTATTTCTCAATTTACAAATCATTTGGTAGATCTGTTAAGCAGAGTTTCCCATAGTTAAAGACCTACCGTTATCGTGGCACGTATCACTCTCACGAGTCCTTTCATATCGAATGTGAAATCGCAAAACAAAACAAACTGGTAGGGACTTGCATCATAAAAATTTAAAACTGAAATTATATTTGTCCAAAGGTCCAGAAATAGGGAAATCTAAACAGTCAAGAGATGTTTGTGTCCCTTATTTACATGATACAATTATTACATCATAATTTACTAAGCAGTCATGTAATATTCCCGTATTCTACTCCAACATCAGCACTTAGGATATGCACAAAATGTGTGCATCATACGAGGTGTGGCAGACAAGTAATGAGACTGATTAGGGGTGTTGGGGAACCACAGGAATGCCTTTTGAGGTAAAAAATTCGGCGAGGGAGAGGGCAGTGTGACATGGGAAGTTGTCATGATGGAGCATCCATTTGTCTGCAATGTCTGGTCTCATGCAAATGACCCATTTTCTGAGCCTTTCAAGGGCATCTTTATAAAAAAAAACTTGGTTGACAGTTTGTCCTAGAGGAACAAATTCTTTGTGAACGATTCCCCTTCTTTGGTGCCCCAACCACCCTGACTTGACCTCAGCCCCTGTGGCTTTTTCCTTTTTCCTAAACTGAAAAATGTCCTCAAAGGATGTCATTTCGGGACTTTAGAAAACATCCAAAAGAGTCTAATGGATATGCTGAAGACCATACCGATTGAAGACTTTCAGCACTGCTACCAAAATAATAATAATAATAATGTTGGCTTGTATAGCGCCAAATCCTGGCCTGTGGACAGCTCAAGGCGCTGACGTCAAAAAATAAGATGACGACAAAATAAGATGACGACAAAATGTGGGTGTGTAGCGGCCCGTCTCCTCCACGTCACAGGGCAGCGTCCACACACAGCAAGAACACAGTCCTCAGCACAAATATCCAACATGTCATACAATCCGGAATACACTCCATAGAACAAATATCAAACATGTCATACACTCCACAGAAAATGCAACATCCAACAGAAGGCACAAGTTTCACTGGAACGCTAGCACACGCTCAAGTTTACTGATGAAAACATGAATCCCACACCACCGCGCAAGTCCTGAAGTCCAAATCCAACAAGACAGTATCAAAGGCCATCATGGACTAGCACATTGTCTATGCCAGTTGTCTGCACGCATATGTCCAGTTTCTGAAATACGCTCTTCAGCCGTCTGTCCAGTGCCGGGAAAAGGCTGTCTATCAAGACCGGGCGGATGGGGTCGGATCGCAACACCTCTTTCATGGCCCTGCTGAGAACACCATCCCGCAACAGCTGCAGGCTGTTCCAAGTGGACGTCCTCAACATGCAGCAGTCTTGTAGAGGAGCAAGGATGGCGACTTCATCATATTAAGGGTTGCCGAAACTCAAAATACGACGGACGATACAAAAACACGACAAAAACGACAGAGAGCCATCCCCTCAAGCCAGTTAGGCGAAGGGACGTCACTCTAAGTGGGAACAACGTCTCTATCGGTTTGTAGCTGCCCAAGGGAACTATTTTGAAGGGGATAACATTGATGTTTGAAAAAAATAAAAATTTTGGTAAATAAAAACAATCAGTCTCATTACTTTTCTGCCACACCTCGTACATACGTGTTGCATCATATGTTCATGATCTTTAGAATATGTGTGTGTGCATGCACATGTGAGACAGAAAAAGACAGAACTAAGTAAAGTTTCCTATGTAACATTTTACTTTCATCACAAGCAGGCTTCATAGAAAATAGCACTCTAGAGATTTTATGTTTTCATATGTGAGATAAAATGATATGAGTCAGGGGCCAGTTGCACAACACGTTTCTAAATCTTAATACTGTTCTAAAGAAGCAAAATCTGTTCTTCGCCATTTGATGCATTGCAGAAAAACATACAAAAAATTGTACTGACAGGACGGAAAGTCAGACTTAAACAACTTTATCTTACTTAAAGTAGTTTTAGTTTTAAAAATTCTAAAATTGTGGTGTGCACTTTAAACTAATTATCTAAATAGAGTTAAGGCCTAAAAGTGTTTAAAATTAGAAATGTGTTGTGCAACTGGCCCAGGACTATACCTCACTGATAGGTCAGAATTAATCTGTTTTTTTTTTTTTTTTAAGCAACCACAAACTTGGCTTTGAGACGCTGCAAGCATGTTGCGAGCAGCCTTGACGTGTACTGACTGGAATCAGCTATTGCAGGTGTGGGGAAGGACTCAATACAAAGTTGTGTTGCGCTCGCTGTATGTCTGCCCAGGTAAACAAGATTTAACGCATTTAGAACAGCTCTTGATTTATTAAAGCCAGGCAACAGGTTATTGACTGGCAAAGGACTTTTAGTTTAATACATGTCGGCAGTAGCTCCTCATGAAAGAATCAAGACTTATAAAGAAATTGTCGCTATTTTGGTAGATCTGACCAAAAGCTAACTTACTCTTCTTGTCATGCAAGTTAATAATGATATTTAAAAAAACTGTCTGCTTCCGTGATTGTCAGGTGGCTTCCTTTGTTTGCAGGATGCAAACGCCAGCTGTCAGCATTGAGGCTACAAAAGTCACATGATAAGAATACCTTTTTAGCACTGTTGGCAGTACCCAGCCCAGTGTTCATGCTGTCTTCTGCATCCTGCAGCTATAAGACCTCCACAGTATGGGCACTTCAAAAGCCACATAGCAGAGATGCCTTTTTTTCATTACTGCCTGCACCTAACCAGATATGTAACTTCAGCACATCCTGTAGGTTGCACTTCCAGAGAGATCTGGTGCAGGGCAGTCAGAAAGAACCTCCACAATCAGCAGCAGTTGACTTACAGACCTTCAAGACTCAGACAACAGGAACGTCAGCAGCACCTGTAAAAGACAAGGATTCTGATGCTGGCACCTCCAAGACTCAGCCAACAGGAATGTCAGCAGCACCAGTGAAAGACAAAGGTTCTGACAGTGGCAGTCCTGCTGGAGGAGGAACCACGGGAAGTTCTGCACCAGAAGTAGATCAAAAGTCCCATAAGGTCTTGACAGGTACAGCTTACAATATATTTGAGTATACATTTAAAAAAAATACTGAGAAACGCTCACTATATCAAAAATATTTGCTGACAGCATTGCTTGGAATGGAGAAACTTCGATGTTAAGTTAATAAAACAAATTTCTGGCTACAAATATACCTTGGATATAAGTGCTTTTCCATGCATATATGTCTGTTTGCAGGATCTTGTTACAATTTATAACTGCTAGGTTTTGTTTCTGTTATTGGTGTTGGATCTTACTGCAGTTGAAAAGTTTAATTTTTTTGTATTAGATGTTAATATAGTCTCTCCTTTTTCACAAACATGAATCTTGGACAAAGAACTTTAGTAATAAGTGTCGGGTGGAGAACACAGTTTTTGGATTTTATTTTTCACTTCTGTTACAGTTTTGCTAGTACTTATACATTTAGAATAATGTGATACTTTTTCAGATTGTGCATTTATGTTCTGAAGACTGAAGGAGTAAAGAGGTGTGTTGGTATTCCACAAGCTATTTGCAAACTGTTATGTGGGAATAAAGAAGGCTGCTTGCTCACATGCTGAATGTGATGGTATAGTAAACTGCAGTGTGGCTGGTCAACAAGCTATGATGGTTTAGCAAGTTGCCGTGTTGTTGTTTAGCATGCTATGGTTGCAAGTGACAGTATGGCTACGCAGCAAGCAGTGGTGGTATCATAAGCTCTGGTTGGTAGTACAATAGATAAATTCCCTTTGTTCTTGCAGTGAAACCAAGGCCTCGCAGGTCTGCACCTTTGGACTACTTGTACACCGGTAATATCTACATACTGCCAGTACGGGCCATGAATGAATATCTGCTCAAACCAAGGTGAGACAGACAGCAGGCTGCCATATATAATCATGTCATGATCATAGTTTATTTTAACATCTTAGGTCCTTACAGCTGATGAAATTTGCTGACAACATCAGTCAGCAGTCTCATCAAGCACAATAATGAAACTGCTTGTATGTTCATCCATTAGAAGTCAGTGAAGATGTTAACTTTGTGGAAATTAGTTTATGGAGCAGTTGGTCCAGAGGTGACTGATGGGGGCTGATCCAGGACTGGAAGTCTCTCCCACATGTGGGACAAGCATGGGATACTTGGGCTCTCTTGAGGGTGGGTGTTTGGGCTCTTTGCAGTGCACGTTTCTGGTCTGCTGCCATGGTGCATCTGTCGCTGCTTGCTGTCTTAAGGTTGACCCTGTGGTGTTGTGGTGCAGTAGTAACAGTCTTCAGCTAAAGGAATCCAAGACAGAGAAGATGGGGATTTTCACATGGAGACCCTGTGGTCCTTCTTCTCATCAGTGGTGAGATCATCAAGCCTGTGAACTGCTTTAAGTTCTTGGGCACTACATTTCCCATGGTCTGAGATGGGAAACATACAGTCTTCGTTATCAAAAATGTGCAACAACAGCTCTGCTTCCTCCAGCTCAGTAAGTTTGACTTACTGACAGCAGGGACTTCTTGGCCCATTTCTATAGGTCAGTGGTTGAGCGTGTCAATGTTTTTGTTCTGCATTTGGCATGGGTGCTTTACACATCAGCAAAAGGACTAAGCAAGATCAGTGCCATGGTGCCCCATCTCCCAAGCAGTCTCTTCAAACTTATTCTTTCTGGAGCCCATTGCTGCTACATTCAGGCCAAGGAACAGATTTTATTGACAGTCTGAATGATAGATTGGCCAAACTGGCTTGCTGTACTGTACATATGCTTTTTATCATCTTCAGAGTTGAAGTGTGGTATTGTTATATTTATGTGTGTATGTGTGTTTTTGTGGGGTTGGAGGTATGAATGTGTGCGTCTGTGTGGGTGTGGGCAAGTGAGGGTATGTGTATGTATGTGTGTATTGTTTACTGTGGCTATCATCACTGTAGCATATTTTCTGGATGATCACTGGGATGAAATAAATCTTATTTTACTGTAAAGTTTAAATGGTAAAATATATAGTATTCATGCACAAACAGAAATTGAAGATTGTGCAAACCTTCAGCTGTGTGAATTGGAATGCAGGAATCTTTAGTACTAGGTGGTTGCAGCAGAAAGAGACATCATGTTGTTCTGTTTGTTGATGTATAGTGATCTGGAGGGCTTGGCTAAATACTTCAGAAGAAGCCCATATGATTTTGGCCCCAAGATTACTGTATACCTGCGATCTGATGTAGAGGCAGTGTATGTATGACTTTTTCATCTTACAGATTTCTTGCTTTGGTACTGATCCTTTCTTCCTAATGAGGGAATTTCTCTCTTTACGTATCTTTTAAAGTAGATGTGTGTGTGTGTGTCATAATAATCACATTTATATAGCACTTTTCTCCATCATCAACCAGACTCAAAGTGCTTTACATACAGGTGCACAAGCAAACCTTTTTAGGGCAGGCATCAAATGCACCTTTGTGAACATGTGTACACAATGCACAGCAAAATATAAATAAAGTTGATTGAGACAGCGCTTTACCAACCATCAAAGGCATGCTCAAAAGTGCCACAAAAACACCTACACAGACATAACAATAATCATGAATGCTGGTCTCAGAACAAAGAAACCACTGTGTGCTCCTGTAACATAGCCACTCATATGAAGGAGGTGAATGCCATCAGCACAGATACAGTCAGCCTAGATATTTCCATAAATATTTCATGTATTTATTGCTAAATACAATGTCTTGAATGTATTTTATAGCCTAACTGTTTATATTTTTCAGAGCAAAGAAAGTATGGGGAAGTCTAGAAAATATAACCAAAGAGAAACAGAAAATTGCACGAATGGAACAGGCCTCCAAAAAGTGTAACTTTTACTGTTTCTAATCATGCACATGCTTAGTCATTAGAAACTTCTTAAATAACAGCATCATGGTCTCACCATCCTAGAGGCAGCAATTGAATTTTCTGTGGTGATGGTAAATAATATTCAAAATGTTTTTTTAATGCCATAAAAAATCATCAGGTATTGTCAGCATAAAGAATGTGTTTTGAGGACAGCCAAACTGCGTAAAAACTTACATTAATACATATAATGCTGGAAAGAGAGTTGTCCAGCAGTCCAAGATACTTCATTCTTTTCCTGATTTGATTTCAGATGACATATTCCACATCAGGGCAATCCTGGATGAAAACAAAACTGAGTCTGGCGTTGGGGATGAAAAGCCATATGCTTCTGGGGAGGACCGTGGGGTTGGTTGTATTTTTTGTTTACAAAATAAAATGAGTGACTCACTGGGCTCAATATAGTAAAAATAATGATTATTTATATCAGTTGTAATCAAAGTGATGGTAATATTTCCTGCTTTTATACTTAAAATTTGAGTAAAATGATAAGTCACAAGCTGTGAACATCAAAGTGATGATTAATATTTTTGGCAGACATAAGAGATGCTAATATTTCAGCAGTCATAACCAAAGTTATAGTATTTGTGGCACATAAGCAAGTGATGATATAATCAACACAGTTAACATTTGTTTTACATGGTTTCAGCCAGAAGAGGTTAACTTCTGGAAATCGGGGTCAGCCAAAGTGGTCATGTCGGCAGTCTTTGTGTAAGTCACCTGCGCATAGACTTAAACTTAAAACATTCCTGATAGTGTGCAGAGTGTCTTCAGGTTATCTAAGAACATGGTAGCAGATAAATTTGCATATATTGTGTTTTGGGTGGGATCAGTTGTAGGCTAATCAGAAGGCTTACAAAAGTCATCATCTACAAACATCAGCATAAATAGTGGCTGTAGAGAAGGAAACAAGATTGCTGTGATGTACACAGTTCGTGTCAGTCTCACAATGCAGTACTGCTGGGACTGGCACTAAGGGTGAACACACTGAAGGCACAAATGTGGTGGTACACCAAGCTGGGATGTAGGGCTACCAGAGGCTGTTTAAAAGTCAGGGAATGGTGCAAGACCATATAGGTATTTGCCAGATTCTTTACAACAGCATATCGAGAGACAGAAGCCATTACAGCTTTGTAAAGAGTCGCATCCAGAGACCAGATTTAAGCCAAGGACCTAATGACTGCAGAGCTGATGATCATTTTACCACTGCACTTCTAGTCACCTCACTTTTTGGGACTTTTGAAGAATTAATGTTGGTGGCTCAGTGGTGCAAAGATTTAGCAGGACAGTGAGGATATTGGGCCACAGGTTCATATGTCATCTCTGGAATGCATTCTTCTCTGTGACCAATGCACCTGTTTACAGGAGGAGACAACCTTGTAGCAGGGTCATATAGCATTACAATGATTCATGGGAAACTTCCAATAAGCAGCATCCATCTTCTTATTTTCAGAAGGTTTTTTTTTTTGGTAAACTGTAGTTGTACTTCTCCTCCCTGTGATGTGGCTTACGGCCTCTTTTTTTTCAGAAACGGACTCAACAGCATCTTGAAGTTTTTTGCCTGGATCTACACTGGGTCCCACAGCATGTTCGCAGAGTTTGTCCACTCTGTGGCAGACACCATGAACCAGGTATGTTTGTAAGACAACGCAGACTACAGATCTGATGTCAGCAGACACCATCAACCAAGGGAACAAACAGCTTAAAGAGCTTGCAGTGAAACTGTGTTCTGGGGCATTAGCAATGTAAAGAAGCTAGTGACATGGTTTGTTCAGGTTTTAGAAATGCAGTTGCTCACAGCAGCCAAGTCTGAACTACTGGTTAAAAACTATGATGCAAAATGTAATGGTATGGCTTTGAGTGTATTGAGAACTAACTGATAACGTATCTAACACAGTAGCGAGTGTTGTGCAGTTTGCTTTTATAGTGAATTTAGATCATTTCTTTTATGGTAATGATGAGACCTAATATCATTGTGTTTTATCACTGTTGGCTTGATCACTGCATTGCCTTTCTTACAAGCTTTTAGGAGTTTTTTTCAGAGACAGTTAACAGTAACAGCTCTTTCATCAGTGCAGTAGCCCATGTCAGCAAAACATCATGAGTGCTTGAATCTCACATTTCTGAACCTACATTTTATCTGCACTTGAAATTAGAAAATGTACAAGAATTGAATTTGTATCTACTTTCAGGTCATCCTTGGTGTTGGGTTATATCATTCCATTAAGAAACCTGATCCAGACCATCCGTGAGTAGAGTTTTTGGAGAAGTTGCAAATGATTGTACTTCAGATCTGGATTATTGCCTTCACTTGCAAGAATATTTTGTGTTCACAAATTGGTGATAGAAACATACGTATAATTTTATGTGTATATATATATATAGTGAGCAGAACAAAATGTAGATGTCACCATATTGAATGTACAAACAAATTATAACAGTACTGGAAATAAAAGCTTGTCCTTCAAACTGAGAGTGCACAAAATAAGACTTTGATTTAAGGATGCTAACATCTGTAGACAGTCTAGAACTTGCTGATAGCCAGCTGTTGCTACTGACTGCAACTCTTGTTGTGTGGGATAGATATGGCTACAGTAATCTCCGCAACATATCATCACTCATCAGTGGAGTTGGAATATTCTTCTTTGGTACTGGACTTTCCTTTTATCATGGCCTGCAGGGCCTCCTTCACCCGGAACCCTTGACCTCTTTGTCCTGGGTACGTTTTCTTATCTGTAGGCTGGATTAGGCATCGATGAAAAATATTTGAGAGAAGCTAGATTTTATTGTAAATAATAATAATAGTGAAGATTTATATTCTATAAGAGTTTAAGGCACTTAAGGAAAAGCAGCATTTAATAATAATAATAAATGCTCACCATTTACTACTACTAATAATTATAAACGCTTAACGTATACTGAGCATAAAGCACAGGATTCTCTGCTCACTATTACTGCAGAATCTCTTGCTTATTGCTACTTGAGTGAACCATGGCAACTCCTGCACTGAACGCTGAACCTGCACAGAATTCTGTGTGGCACACTTTAAATCATGTCTGAGCTGAGGCGGTGTTTACCAAACACGGTAATTGGAGAAATTTCTGTCTTCTGATGTTTTCGGGTTTTTTTTCAGGGCATTGGTACTCTGATGGGTGCATTTGTATCAGAGGGAGGTGAGACATTTATTGTAATAAACAAATTTTATAAAGCAGTTTTTTTTTCTTTCCACACCCCATCTCCAGTGATAGGTGTTCAGGTTGCTGATTAAAATTTAGGTCCTTCGTGAATAGAACATTGCACTTTCATGAGTTTGGTGATGAAAATACATGATGGTTTTTCATTATGATTATTGTATTTACTTATGTTGGGAAAGCATACAAGCGTTGACCTAACTTCTAACTTTTGATATCCCAGAAAGCCACAGCCAGTGTATCCAATGTATGCTAATGAGGCATTGTCATATCAGCAAGTCTACTTTTGTGACATTGAAAAAAAGGATAGTTCTGTTGGAAACACTATGAGATGTGTATAGGTTGTATCTTGCTAAGTAAACCAGTCTTATTCATTCAGATCTAGGGAATTAGTATCCTGCATTGAAAATCATTTTACATTTAAGTTGGCTTTTAAAGATACCTGCAACTGTACTGATGTGAAATCATTTGACTGGGCTCTTTCTGACAGCTTCATTGGTCATTGCCATCAATCAAGTGAGGAAAAGCTCTCAAGCCATTGGTGTGCCCTTCTGGGAATATGGTATGTATGTTATATGTATGTGGTGTGTTTAACTTTCACTATACACTGCCCTTGATTTCAAAAATGCAAGATTGAATGCCCCCCACTGTATAATAAGACTTAGTTTATTTATTTTAAAACTTAATGTTAAAAGTTATTTTATTATTTTAGGAGTACTTAAAAATGATTTCTTTTTCACTATTTCTTTTTAACATCTCATTTCTACTTTTATTTTGGAACATTAAATGTGGGAATCGTTGGCCGGCCCTTTTTGTCTGAAAAAGGAAGAAGAGTGCCGCGAGCGTAGCTACATGTAGATGTACACTCACGCTCTCATCCATTTATAAGTGCAGTCTTCACCCAAAACGTTACAATAATTAAATTAAAGATATATTAATTTAGCTTTTTCTTTTTAATATCATGGATGTTTACTAATTTCTCTTTAGCCTGGTATACAAGTCTACTTCTGCAATATATTTGCATTTGATCAGCAAGTTTTTGCAACACAATCCAAAACAAAGTAGCAGAGTGCCCAAAACCTTCAGTATAGTAAGAGTTAAATGGCAAATAGGTGATACACATGTGTGACACATACAATTTTTTTCTGGTGATGACAGTGAACACTTTGACCTGGTGCAGTGGTATTCATCAGGTAATACTGTCATCGCCGGTACTTTGTGATTGCTTAGGACTCTAAAAGCTTGCCATTTCTTAAATGTTATTTTAGCCCTGTAATATGAACTTGCTTGTGTGCATTGTATGCCCATCCCTTTACCTTACATCAGGACATGGTTAATTCATGGCTTATTACAGCATAATAAGTGTTGTTGCTCATGGACAGCGAGGCCTGCTATGTAAAGGCCACTGTTGCTAGACATTCAGCGGTAAATTGTTGAAGTTCAAAATGTAATCACAACTATTGGTGCGCACAGTAATTAATGATGTCCTCAAGATTTTTACATGAGCTTAACCTGTTAACTCCATACAGTTAGAAATGGTGTGGACCCCAACGTCAGTGTGGTGCTGCTTGAAGACATGGCAGCTGTCGGAGGTGTGACTGTCGCTGGTGTATGTATGACCTTGAGTCAGGTCACTGGATCGTGCATACCAGATGTTGTTGGTAGTGTCATCATTGGCTGTATTCTTGGTGGCGTGGCATCTTTTATCATCACAACCAACTCCAGTGCCTTGGTGGGCAAGTAAGGTGGATTGCTGTGTTTTTGTTTGAGTTTTTTTGGGGCACATTCCTAACAATGAAATCGTTAGCCTTTTGTTAGACCACTCACCGTCATCTTTTCACCTCCTTTAATCATCTGCACTTCCTTCCTTAACTCTTGATTCCTGTCTTGTTGATAATTTAGTCTTGCTGCAGCAATTTTCCCAGGAATTATAGAAAAAGTTGCAGTGTGCTAGGTGTCTCGTCTCAGTTTAGGAACTGGTAGAGAAAGGAGTATTATACTGTACAGGGACAGGGGTGAACACATGAACACTCTATGAACACAAAGAGCAAATAATGGAACATTTGGGACTGACCACCCTTCGACATCACACCAGTTTGTATATTTTACATCTTGTTCTTGTCTCTGCAGGTCCATTCCTCTGAACATTCGTCAGAAAATCAGCCAGGAACTGGAAGTGGACCGAATGATTAGGTAAGTGGTCTGACTTCACGCAGTCGTTTTCTTATGACAAATAGCTGACGTCTCATCATACTTTTCTAATTATCTGAACAGCTAAAAATAACAAATTTTCTTAACTAGAAATTCACTGACAAGATGATGATTATCCACCCATCATCAATCATCATCATAGCTTACATAATGCACTTCCCTGCTTGACATGAAGCTCAGCGCACTTCAGCAAAACAACTGCAAAGTTTGCAAACTTCAAGAACAAAGGAGGAAAGAGAGGGGAGGAAACGGATAAAAGAAGGAGCCCTCAACCCCCTCTCCCAGGAATGGAGCTAGGGTTTTAAGGCTACCCTTGAAAGTTTCAAAGGTGATCACTATACCATATACTAGGGGTGAAACATGTCAGACAGTGGGGCCAGAGAAGGAGAAGGAGCAGGACCTAAATTTTTCTCATCTGATTTAAGTTGCGTACAGGAAGTCTTCGTGAGTAGACGGAAATGACAGGCTTGGTCATCAGGGCACCAACTAAGCTGTATCTAGGGCATGGCACATGGTCTTAGGGGCAGTGAACTGTAATCTGTTCCTTTTATCTAGGGCATGGTACTGTAATCTGTTCCCTGTATCTAGGGCATGGCATGTGGGCCTAGGAGCAGTGAGCAGTAAGTTGCAGTTGTTTTCTGTATCTAGGCATATGCTCCTTTCCCTGCCTTTTACATTTCTTTGTAATTGGGTGTCCATATGCTGGGTGGACGAGTTTTGCAGCCACAAGCCCAAGCAGACTCCAAACCCTCAACCATCATGTGTGAAGCTGATTGCTGTAACTGCAAAGTTTCACCACTAACTAGAGCCTCCTCTTATCACGTTAACTCTAAGTACAACTTCACCGTTACATTGAAAGATCCTCAATACACAGATCTTTTAAAGACAAACATAGAATTATGTACAACTTCAGCATTACACAGAGATTTTCAGTACACAGATCTTTTAAAGAAATATACAACTTCAGTATTACATTGAGAAATCCTCAATACACAGATCTTTTAAAGACAAACATATATGCAGAGGCAGATGGGCATTCAGCAAGAAGCTACTCACATTGCCATTGCATTTTTTTTTTTAAAAAACAGTATCTGCTTTTTCTAGATTTCATAAAATGCACATTACTATTTATCATATGCAAAAGTGATGGATGTTTTTACATGTTCTTGCATGGCAACTGTTTCATGTTCGTCAGCCCAGTGAAACATTTCTATTTCCAGATCACTGCATGATATCAAAGCCACACATATGGGAGGGCAAATACGCTTTAAAGCAGAGGTTGACTTTGATGGAAAGGAGATTACACGAGCCTACCTCTACAAGCAAGATTTAGAGAAGTTACTGCTTGTGAGGAGAGTTATTATTACTATCGTTATAAAGATGTTGTCTGTTTCACTACAGAGTAGATTCGTTATATTTTTTGTCTGTTTCACTACAGAGTAGATTCATTATATTTTTTGTCTGTTTCACTACAGAGTAGATTCATACTTCTGGACCAGAGATTGTGTTCACTTTTTGACAGCCTCTGTAGAAGGGCGATTTACAAAGTGGTGTGATGATTTCCCCTATTCCTCTTATGTTTAACTGCAGGAAATGAAAGAGTTACAGACAGCCGATGATGTAGAGGCTTTCATGCTGAGGCACGGAGAACGCATAGTTGACATGCTTGGTGAAGAAGTGGATCGTATTGAGAGGGAATTGAAGGTATAGTGAAGAATGCATTGAAGTAGTCCAGAAGAGAAAGGGTTAAAATCTCAGGTTAACCTTCTATAGTGTGAGTAGAGAGCTAACATGATTAGGAAAAAGTAAATTTGGAGAGAGAAAGTTAGGAATGGTTGGCATACTGAAGAATGAAATTTGAAGTTGACACTGGAGGAAGAACAAGGGTGGATTAAGTATGAAGTCAAAGTACTGAGACATAAAAGCAGGAATCTGTGCAAGCACCCAGTGAGAGAAAAGTGTTGGCAGGGCAGACTGAAGGAAAAAAAAACCAACACCAGCTGAAGGCTTAATGACTCTGTTTTACCAAGATTACAAATATAAAGTTAATTGCCCACTTTATAGAGGATGTGACGTTTGTATGTGCAGCCTGACTTGAACATGGTCAAAACATTCTAACTTACCCACAACTTTTTGTTCAGAAATAAATACCTCGTCCTCTGTCTGTGACATTGATTTCCTTGCCTTTCTCTGTGTGCAGAAAAAGTATCCTGCACTCAGACATGTCGACCTGGAAGCCTTATGATCAACTCCACAAGAAGTTTTAAACAAATTTCGCATTTCTTCTTGTTACATTCTGGCTGTGATCATATGATACATGCACAATTTACAATTTATCCTCAGCTTTACTTGCACAGTGCAGTTACATAGTCAAAGCCTAGTCATGACAAATAAAAAAAAATCAGCTTAGCTGTTTATGTTTGCTTCTTTGCAATAGATTTAGTAGATGTACCAAATTTCTTTCCCAGATCAAAAGTCATTATTGTCCTCCCTACATCATAAGTTTTCTGTGCACAATGAATGTAAAGGTAGTGTGATTATTTCTGAAAACTTAACTCACTCTTTTTATGCTTTTTAACGAAAGAATGAAAAGCCCTTCGTTTGCATATTATGAAGAGGCAATGCTATGTTGTTGTTTTTTAAACTCTGCCACCAACTTGCAGAACATAGACGGGTGGGCACGACCAAAAAAATGTCTTCATGGCCACAGTCTGAAATGAAATTGCTGGCACACAGTGCAAAATATTCTGTACTGTTGAAGGCATTCTGAGGAGAACAGCTGCAGTGTTCTTGTGTGTAACCCATGTTTATGTCGGACTTACAAATATTAATATTTAATTTAGAAATGTGGCTATAAATGAGAACATGGTGGTTAGCTAAGAAATAATGACAAGAAAAGAAATGATGCTGACAAATAATGTTATCTGAAGCTGACGTCTGCAAATGTGAGAGAAATGTATATAAGTTTATATAAGCTTTTGCATCAGTCTGTTAAAATTTGTTGATCGCTTTCAAAGATTTTTTTGTTTAGAAGTGTAGTGATCCAGATAGAGAACTGTTCCTAAAATATGTATATCATATATATTATATTTTAAAATTATGTTAGCATTTCTCAAAGAACTGATCAAAGAAAAAAGATTTTTAAAGACTTTGATGCGTTGTCCTTGTATTTTGCCTCAGAGCCCACTGCCTGTCTTTTCACCAATGCCATCCACAGCCTGTAGACTAGAGACAGTTTGTCACCACATTTTCCTGTAACACTTAAAATATGTCCCTTCATGTCACACTTCCGTAACAATTATGTTCACACTTAGGTAACACTTAAATGTCACATCTTGATCTTTGAGCAGTCATGCTTAAATAACAATTAGCTGTCACATTAAGGTAATACTTAAATGTCGTATCATGTCCTTTGAACTATGCCACTTAGCCACTGCCCCATAGTGTTGTTTGGTCGAATTCTAGTTCATCGTTGTGCATAGGAATTTCTCTTATTATTTTAGACTTGTTATTTATACTGGTAAATTAAAGTTAGATGCCTTACATTTTAAAATAGAGCCCATGTAGCTATCGCTAATACCTTATGCTTTTTATTCATCAGTAGTTAGTAGTGTGGTACAGTTTGTACTATTGCTGCCAACTGCAACTTGTGAACTTACAAATGCACATTATAGCTGGAGAAAGGTTTTTACATTTATGTCAGCTGAAATGCTTCAGGAGAGACATTGACAAAAAGAGCATGTCACCGCATATTCCAGAAGTACTTAAAGTTCAAATAGATGCTAAAAGAGTTTGTACAAATAGCATATAAGCACGTAGCCAAGAGTCTCTGCTGAACAGGTGTTCATAGCAAGTCATTACAGAGTGGTGAGGCACAAACTATAGAATCTCACAATCTCAGATCACAGCAGCTTTCTTGAGACATTGTTTATTGTTTATTCTGTGACCAGTTGTGGAAAAACAAAGTGGATGAAAACCATAAAAAGTTGCCAGACAGGCAACATTTAGCTGTATGCTTATTAAGTAGACCCGCGGTTCTCAACCTGTGGGGGGCGCGAAGGCGGTCGTTTTCTCATATCTCATATAGGTATTAGTGGGTAAGGGGCGGCGCGGACGTACCTTTTTTTGTCTGGGAGGGCGTCACAAGTAAAAGGTTGAGAAATGCTGAAGTAGACTGTTGGCAGCCTGAGTCTTGGTTTTTTGGCAGTACTTTCATTTTGTAGTAGATCTCAGTACGTAACTTGAAGAGATAACATGCAGCTATGCACAGTAGTCAGATCATGTAAGAGGAAAAAAATAAAACTATTTCTGACAACCTGTGGTCAAGGAGATTTTTTTTTCTTTTTACTTATCAGTCTGTACAGTGACTGTTTCCTTCTTTTGTGAAATTGTAATTTTGCCTTATGTCCAAGTGTATGGAAGGCTGAAATTAAAGTTTGAAACATTAAGATTTAATGTTGGGAAAGATCAGAACTCAGGTGAATTGCAGTGTTTTGCACGTTGCTCACACTCTGTGTTGTACATGATTGAGACATTAGCTTTATTGTTGGTTAGTGTATTGACCTGCATTTGTACTGCACTGAACTCGTGGAAAGATGTGGATGGTGGCGATGCAATGTTGTCAGACAAGTACAAGTTAGAACATCAAGACCTTTCTGGTGGCAGTTGTAAGGAGACTGAGAAAGACCAGTCATGTGGTGATGGTGTCTGATGATGAAAAGAGGGCTGGTGATGCTCCTGACCGGTCTCTTGATGCTCTAGACTGAAGCAGTTGTACCAGCTCACTTAATGATTCCTGAGACAAGCTGTTGTATCAGCTCACTTAATGATTCCTGAGACAAGCAGTTGTACCAGCTCACTTAATGATTCCTGAGACAAGCAGTTGTACCAGCTCACTTAATGATTCCTGAGACAAGCTGTTGTACCAGCTCACTTAATGATTCCTGAGACAAGCAGTTGTACCAGCTCACTTAATGATTCCTGAGACAAGCAGTTGTACCAGCTCACTTAATGATTCCTGAGACAAGCTGTTGTACCAGCTCACTTAATGATTCCTGAGACAAGCAGTTGTACCAGCTCACTTAATGATTCCTGAGACAAGCTGTTGTACCAGCTCACTTAATGATTCCTGAGACAAGCTGTTGTACTAGCTCAATGATTCCTGAGGGAAGTTTGTCCCGTGGCTTCAGACAGACCGCCTGATAAAGAAATAAGAAAGCCAGACACCATGACAGTTGATGGTTTATTGCAGAAACGACAGCTGGTCAAACATCCCATGTGTCCCTACAACTCGCCCAGCCTCGACATCAACGTACAAACATCAACATCAACGTACAAACATCGTCTTTTGATTCTGATAAACAGCGCAGTCCTTCCAAAAATAGAACGTCCAACGCGTATGAAACACTTCATATTTACAACATTTCTGCAAAAGCGTGTTGACCAAGTAACATTTCAAATCCTGCAGACATTAAATTTATCAAAAAGACTGCAACGAATTTGCAGAACACAATGCTGTGAACACCACTCATGCCAATGCTGACGATAGAAATCAGATTTACTCGATATATATATATATATATATTGAATATCATCTACGATAACTCTCACACGCTCACCAGTCTCAATTTCGATTTCATTCACTACAGTGCACTTGATGGAAGCTAAGATCACCTTTCGTGCGATCAGACACTCGCTCTAGCTGGTGAGAACCACTTCCTTATTTATTCATTCTTATTTATCACCCTGTTATCACTCCTGTGATTGGCTCTCGCAGAATGCAGGGCACAACCTGGGGGGAAACAGCGTTCAATGGAAGATCTGTTAAGCACATTCATATTACGAAATATTTCTTCTACTATCTGCCCCAAGTGAGTGTAAAGTATTTGTGACCAGTACAGCCAACATCATGGCAGCAGAAACCCTCGCTACACCGAACTACAGCAGGCAACAGATAACCGGAGACAATTATAATGCAGACGACTTCAATGTTAGTCAACAATCTCTTCTGATTCTCATCTTCCCACTAGAATGATGCAAGTGATAATTGTTTACCACTCGTGACAATGAGTTACCGAGCGACAATGCACAAACTATTTAACAGTAAGCAGACAGTTGGAGGTAACGATGGGCACCGTTGTAGGTCCCGGCATTGAGTATTGGCGACTGCTTGCTCTCTCCCCCCCTACCCCCCGACACTGGGCGATGGTGAATAGAAACATACCTGTCCACCTCATACCTGTCTTCACCTTTTACTTCTCACCTTAATGGCCTTGATCTTTGGCTTGCTGCCGCTCATATCACAATAAATACAAGTCCCACAGCTGAAGAAGTCGCACAGTTTCTATTTGTCCCTAAGTCGGAAGATTCTTTAGAAGCATGAAATTATATTTCCAGGTGTTATACATTCACACACACACACACGTGTTCTGTGAGTTCTCAATGCTACACGGCCGTGTACAGGGAAATACTTGTGCACCAGCGGCGCTGTGGACTTTCACGCATCCGAGGAAGCAGGTGAGCACGACAGTAAGCACAGGACAGGTGTGAACATGAGCAACACGTGATACAAACATTTCATGCGATCTCTCTCTCTCTCTCACTCACACGCACGCACACACACACACACACTGATCATTTAGGGATATCTGTAACATACTGGTTGCTCAGTCACCAACAGCTATGCTAGAGCTCACCCTCCTCACTCCATATCCGCTCCTCAAAGATGTTCACTCACTCACGTCACATCCGTTATTTTTCGTCGCTTCCTCTTGTGCGCCGCTGTCTACCACACGCACACCCTGTGCTTATCACTCGTTGCATAGCAACAAAAGGTAGTCGGCCGTAGACTGAACACAGGTCTGACGTCACTGGGGTCAGGAGGGAGGAGGTCGTCCACCTCCGTTAACAGTTGACTATTATCCACCCCACACGTCACACACTGCACGTCACGCCTTCGGTCTTCTTCAGTTTTTAAAAAACAACAAAGTGGTCATTCGTACTGAAATCGTCTCCAGACAAACCACTCAATTGGCCATCGTCATCACAGTAATTTCGCTCTCCAATCTTAACACACACACACACAAGTGCGTGCACGCACACACACACACACACACGTGGTGCATTTTGCAGTTTCCCCAACACATGACGTGTACACCTGTGAACAATGAAGCCAATGTGAACACAGCTCCACACAGGCGTAAGCAACAGAGCCAGCGCGAACACCTTTCGTCAAACACACACACACAGACACACCTGTTCCCTGACCACCTCTCATATCCTGAACTCCCTCTCAGAGTCCGAGGAAGCACTGAGGGTCACGTGGCCGTTGCTGCTGCCCGGATGCGGCGGGCCGCGGTGACCAGGGTGGTTGTGCAGTTTGTGGTGTGGGATGTGTGAGACAGGTTTGCCGGGTGTGTTGTGTCCAGAGCCGTGCGCGCTGCTAGCGTGTCCGCTGGTGTGTCCGCTGAGGGCAGGGGAGATGGAAGGCGTGCGAGCACCGAGCGGGGAGAGGGAGGGGGTGAAGGAAGGGGTGAGCGCGGGGGAGGTGTAGCTGGACTCGTAGCTGATGGGTGAGCGCGGAAGACTGGGCACAGAAGAGTTCATGGCGCTGGTGCGCTGTGAGCGCGCGCCGGAGGAGGTGGTGCTGGGGGCGGAGGCTTGCCTGACCCCGCCACTCCCACTGCCTTTGACCTGTACGCTGCTGCCCGACCCTCGACTCCCCGCCGCCGGCTCCACCACGGGGGGTGGGGCATTGGTGATGAGCGGGGGCGGGACGATTCGGGTCTGGGGGACGGGCAGTCCCGTGCCGCTGGCGATGCGCCGCTGAGGCACCGTCTTGACCGGCTGCTTCCTGGGTGTCAGCGACTCGTCCTTGAGCTTGGCGATCTCGGCGAAGACGTGGGCCAGCGGCTGGTACTGTGGTCCCCAGTCCAGCAGGTAGTCCCAGTTGTACGAGCCCGAGTACTCCTCCTCGCTGTTCACCACGTTGGACAGGCTGGCGGCCTGGTGCGAGCCAGGCTCGTGAAACATGCCTGTCAGGCCTACGGGTCCCGCCGCCAGGTGGCGACTGGAGCAGTCGATCATGGCCACCTCCTCGTCCACCTCCGTGTCCGTCAGTTTGTCGATGTCTACCACACCTTCGCCGCCCCCTTCGTCGGAGAACTGGTGCATGCTCTCCACCGAAAAGGCGATGTCGGCGCCGACCTTGCCCCCTGCAACCTTGCTGACTGGTGGCTTGCCGATCTTGCTGGAGTCGATGCCCAGGCGAGCCAGGTACTCCTGGTGTGTGGTGGCCGAGGGTTCTGACAGCGTGTCATCGTCCTGTTGGATGCCCGAGTCCGGCATGGTCTTGTGGCGAAAGCCTGCGGCGTTGGTGAGGTAGCTGTTGGAGTTGATCTGGCGAATCTCCTCGTCTTCCTCTTCTACCTCCGCCGACCCGCGGCCGCTGGAGGCCGAGTTGTTGGACTGTTCCGACATGTCGGAGGAGGTAGCATTGGGATGGCCGCGGTGTCGGAAGTGCAACACCTCCTTGTACATGGTTGGCACCTTCACCTCGTCGGTGGGAGGGACGATAACGCCGGGCACATTGCTGCGGCTCATGTACCCCCCACTGTGCGCCGTCGGCAGCGGCGGCTGCTTGCGCGTGTGGCGGCGGCAGTAGAAGACCAGCAGCAGCACGACCACGACCGCCGGCACGAGCACGCACACCAACACGATCATGGCCACCGCCACGGCGCTCAGCCCTCCACCCTCCATCGTCTGCGACGCCGGCACCTGGCAGCCGGGGCACGTGCGGTCCACCTGGATGTCGCATGACACCGTGGTGTACAGCGACGCCTCCAACCCCGAGGACACGCGCACCGTCAGCTGTTCGCTGTCGTACCGCATGGCGCGCTTGCGGCGCTGCAGACCCTCCTCCCCACCGCCAGGGGGCACGTCGTCATGCAGTGTCAGCGCCACGCTGATGTTGCCGGACAGTGGCTCCACCTGGAAATAGTCGCTGGGCGTGTCGAGGGAGTACACCAGGCGGCCAGCCGCTCCCCCATCTTGGTCTGTTGCAGCCACGGTGCCCACGTAGCGACCAGTCTTGGCGCTGCCAGGGACAGTGAAGGTGTAGGTGGCCTGGCTGAACACTGGCCGGTACTCGTCCTCGTCCGCCGTGCTGATGGTCACGCCCACCGTGTCGCTGCGGTTGTCGTGGTCGAAGGCTCGGATGGTGATGCTGTAAGTGTGGCGGCTCTCCGTCTCGTAGTCGAAGGTCCGGTTAGTGATGACATCACCGGTGAGGGGGTTGATGCTGAAGAGGCTGGCGTCCTTCTCCGGCACGAGAGCGTAGGTCACCCTGCCGTACTCGCCTCCGTCCTGGTCGTTGGCGTGCACCTGCACACGACAAACAAGACACCATTACAGACACCGTCCACATCCTTTAAGTGTACAGGGTATACAGTGCTGAGTGCAAGTGCATTACAAGTCACTTCTAACGCGTCCTCCGTTATTCATCTTGAAACGGTTTATTTTCTTTGAAATGAACCTCTCCCTCCACACCAGCTCATGACTGTATGGTGGCAAGCAAGATGAAAGAAGATCAATGAACATTATTAAAATGACATATTAACAAAACAAACCCAGCAGCGACAGTTTTAAACCACTAACCCACACGGCCTCTCAAAGTTTATGAACGCAGAGCAATCACGGCATCGTGCGGAAAGGACTGAGTAGTAAATCATTATCGTCACTCCCATCGTCAATCATTATCATCCCTTTGATCACCCATCATTGTCCTCATTGTTATTGTCATTACAGAGAATGTGTTAAAGTAAATGTTCACTCGCGCTGTCCGTGCAGGTGGGCTGTGTACCTGAAACACGGTGTGTCCGGGCCGCTGGTTCTCCAGCACACTCTGGTAGTAGTGTGTGACGGGAAACTTGGGCCAGAACTCGTTCACATCCGTCACGTTGATGTCGACCGTCACGAAGGCGGAGAGGCGAGGATCGGAGGAGTTGCAGAGGGCGCAGTCCACTGCGCGGATGATGAGTCGGTGCCAGGCCCTGGTCTCGTAGTCGAGTTGTGTGAAGACCACCAGCCCCCCGGTCTTGTAGTTGAAAAACACGCCGTCGCTGTTTCCGGAAGTGATGCTGAACTCCATGTTGTCGTTGGGGGCGGCGGACGGCCAGTCGGCGTCGATGGCCTGTAGTGTGAGGAAAACCTCCCGAGCCGTGAAGTTCTCGGCCAGCGTCACGCTGTAGCGCCGCTGCACGAAGGACGGCGGGTTGTCGTTGTCGTTGGTGACGTCGATGCGCACGGGGGCCGTGGAGTTGCGCGGTGGCGTGCCGCGGTCGATGGCCATGACCGTCAGGTCGTAGAACTTGACCTTTTCGTAGTCCAGGGCGCCGTTGACCAGCACGCGGCCCGTTGTGCTCTCCACGTAGAAGGCGGCGGCGCCAGGGCCCGACAGCACGAAGTGAACGTTGTCGCTACGCCGGCTAAAGTCAGCGTCTGTAGCGCTGACCTGCAGTATCACCGTGCCCTTCTGCACAGACTCTCGCACCTGCGCCCTGAACACAGATCATCACTTGTAACCATCGGCATCACAAACAGAAGGAAAGAATGACGGGACGAACAAACATTTTGAGGAAAAAAGTCATCAACACGCAATCAGACAACAGCAGTCGTCAGCCTGTCAGCCAGTCCCTCACCTCCACACCTCGTACTGAGTCAAAATGTGATGAACAATCAGCCAGTCCCTCCCCTCCACACCTCGTACTGAGTCAAAATGTGATGAACCACAACCACACATTCGTGCCAAACTCGTTAGGGACAAAGGAGTTGAGTCATCGGTGATGTTTGTGTCACAAGCAGTTGAGTCATCGGTGATGTTTGTGTCACAAGGAGTTGAGTCATCGGTGATGTTTGTGTGTCACAAGGAGTTGAGTCATCGGTGATGTTTGTGTGTCACAAGGAGTTGAGTCATCGGTGATGTTTGTGTGTCACAAGGAGTTGAGTCATCGGTGATGTTTGTGTCACAAGGAGTTGAGTCATCGGTGATGTTTGTGTGTCACGAGGTAAGCGCTGTGGCCCACCATCACCTGATGTACTTATCAAACGTGCTGCTGACGTGTACAGTGAACGCTCACAAGTGGGTGAATACTCACGTGTAGTTGCTCTGTGTGAACTCTGGTCGGAACTTGTTGACGGCCGCCACCTGCACCTGCACGGCCACCAGGGAGGAGAGGGGAGGGCTGCCCTTGTCTCGCGCCATCACCACCAGCTGCACCACCGTCTCCGCGGATGATGAGGTGATGGTCTTGTTGGTGTAGATGGTGCCTGGCGAACACATACAGCCATTTATTTCTTTACTTCTCAGTCTCTCTCTCCTCATCCATCACACCCACCCTCCCACACACTTACGCACGATGTGGTGGTGGTTGTGGGGGAAATGGCTGGTAAGAAAGAGTGTGAGGGATGTTAGGACCTCAGTCAAATCAATTAAAGAGACAGAGACATCAGTCAAATAGTCAGTTAGATAAGAGAGACATCAGTCAAATAGTCAGTTAGATAAGAGAGACAGAGAGACATCAGTCAAATGAGAGAGACAGAGAGACATCAGTCAAATAGTCAGTTAGATAAGAGAGACATTAGTCAAATGAGAGAGACAGAGACATCAGTCAAATAGTCAGTCAGATAAGACAGACAGACAGACAGACATCAGTCAAATAAGAGATACAAAGGAGACGCAAGCTAAACGAGAGAGGCAGAGGGAGACAGAATAAAAGCGAGCGGGAGAACATCAGGGGAGAGAAGCGAGGTCTGTGCTGACCGTTGGTGGAGTCGATGAAGAAGGAAGGCAGGGAGGCGGCCACCAGGCTGTAGGTGATGTCGGCGTTGTCTCCATCGTCGGCGTCGGTGGCGGTGATGGTCAGCACGGACTGCATGGGCGGCGTCTGCTCCGCCATCATCACCTGGTAGCTCTGCTGCAAGAACTCGGGGGCGTTGTCGTTCTCATCCTCCACGAACACCTCCAGGATTGTCGTCACAGTCGTCTTCCCATCTGTCACCTGCACATCACATAGCGCGTCAGATCACAGGTCACACAGTACGTCAGATCACAGGTCACACAGTACGTCACAAGTGAAACAGCGTCAGATGAGATCAGCAGCCTCAGCTGCAAGATGATCAGAATGCTCATCAGACATGACCAGCAGCCCCCCCCACCCCCAGAAAGTCTCAAGAGTCGCGAGGTAAAGGTCATCCCATAACCATTTCTGGTCGTGGGGGAGTGAGGTGTTAGAGACCCCACTTTTCTCGGGGCCAGCATTTACATGAGGGTGGTGCCAATCTCCTCTCCCTCGCTGCCTTACCTAGAGTCGCGAGGGCATTCAGTTTTATTTAGGAGACTGAGGGTAGATCATCATCCAGCTGTTTCTTTAGATATCTACATACAAGCAATGACACAAAGTCTTGAGTACCAATGCAGCAGCAAACTGTGAGGCTAGTGGCAGTGATGTCTGCTGCACGAGCTGACCGTTAGTAAAGGTCATGACCCTACCTGTAGGCCGACACTGTAGTGACTGCGTGTCTCTCGGTCAAGAGGGCGGGACAGCAGCACTGTGCCACTAGAGCGGTCCACACTGAAGGCGCCATCAGGGTTGCCCTGCGAGGTGAAGTCGTACACCAACACCGGGTTCAGGTCCACGTCCGTGGCGGTCACCACTGCCACCAGGTGGCCAGGCGGGCGGTCTATAGGACAGTTCAAGCAATCATTAGCTGAGGGTGAAACAGTTGAGGCACTCACTACATACATAAAGTGAAAGATTTGTTACGATTCGCTCACTGAGATCTGACTGAAGCGTGACACAAACATTTGATTGCTGGTCTGTGGAGAATGTGACAGTGTCCCCCGTCATGCCACTCACACCAGTAACCACGGCCACTACAATGGCACACAGGCTGAACACCGCTCACAACACTCACTTTCTCTGACGTAGACAGGCCCCCGTCCATCGCTGGGAAAGGTGGGCGGATTGTCGTTTTGATCCACGATGGTGATGTAGAGGACGCAGTTGCTGCGAGTTCGTGGGCTGCCCATGTCCTGCGCCTCGATAACCAGCCGGTAGGCGGCGCGCGTCTCGCGGTCAAGGGGCGGCGCGTCGATGTTGGTGCGGACGATGCCGGTGAAGGGCGGGTACACCTCGAAGACGTTGTCTCTGTTGCCGTCGATGATGCTGTACTCCACCATGCCATTCTGACCGCTGTCCGCGTCGCGCGCAAACACCTGCCACAGGTGTGAAATAAGGGGGTGGATCATAATTTATGATAAACACTGAACTGCTACAGGTGTCTGGCCCTTATTGTGTGTGTGTGCGTGTGTGTGCTAATTTTTCTGCCCTTTGATTGGTTCTTTGACTCTGGGGCCCTGTATGGGGTGACAGGTGGCCCCTGTGTTGAGATGAAGTGGTCGGCCCTCACCTGTGTGATGTATGTTTGCGGCTTGTTGTTCTCCCAGATGGCCGACACGTATGTCGTCTGCGCGTACTTCGGGGCGTTGTCGTTCTCGTCGGCCAACCTCACCAGCAGGCTGGCGTAAGCGTGGTTGCTATCGGCAACGGCAGACACGATCAGTTTCAGCTCAGGTGTGCTTTCGTAGTCTAGTAAAGTTGGGTCGGCCACCTGGATCACACCTGTACAAGATTAACAAGTAAGGATCAGGTCTTCAAAATCACTTTGCTTCCAACATCAGCATGACCACGAGTCACTTCTCTGGAAAAGAAAAAGATGAGGAAAGAGGACCGCGAAACACCCATCAATCAAGTGAAAAATGCCGCGCATCAGTCTTTACCTGTTCCCTCGGACTCATAAAGGGCAGACAACAACACTGTCGACAGCCCAACACGGCCGTCGATATAAGAATTTTATCAGCGAGAGTCAGACCAGACAACCATAGCTGGGATGAGCAAAGGAGTTACCCACGATTTATTACCTAAGCCACACAATTCACAGGTCTGAGAAACAGGTCAGGTGACTAATAAATCATGTATTACTCTCTGTATCCCACTCTCATAAATCATGTATTACTCTCTGACTAAAGCCTAATACCAGGTGCCCTGAGCACACCCCCACCCTTTCCCAAGGCTTCAGCCGCGAAAGACGACCAAGAGACACATCAGAGAAGACCATACATGAGTCCGACCAATAAGTTCACTACAATGATTTGATTTCAGCCGCTGTTAAAGATAATTACTCACCAGCAAGGCCCCTGCACACTTGTTGACAGTTATGTACCTTAGTCCATCACCCACCGCTCTCACAACATCAGCGACGACCACTACAGCGGAGCGCGAGTCCATACAACCTCCCCCTGCACTCGATAGTCTAGACCCGCCCCGCCCTCCTGCCCACCCGCCCTCCCTAGTGTACCCAACCACCGTCAGTACTACTGCTGCACAATGTCCCACCTGTACTGGGCTGGATTTTGAAGGTGTTGTACTGGTTGCCGTTGGCGAAGCTGTAGGTGATGGTAGTTTTGCCGGTGTAGTTGGCTTGCACTCTGCCGACTGTCGTGTTGGTGGGTGAGTTCTCTGGAATCTCCACCCGGTACTCACTGTTCTGAAACTGCAGCTGCGGACTACTACTACCCACCACGATCTCTGCCACACCTGGCGCACGCACACACACACAAACACACAAAATGTGGTAAGTATCATACACAGGTAAATGTCTTACAAACAACAAACAAAATCAAATTTATTTATTAATATTCAGTGTGTTTTTCTTGAGCCCACAGACATCACTACTCACAGAAAGACAACAATTGTAAGGTCACACACATATGCAAATCTCGGGTCACAACTCGCTCTCACTGGCCAAAGGTTAGCCAGCGTGAACCTGATGTCCATGTACAGTCTTGACCTCTCGTGTGCTAACCTCTTTCTGTACATGGTGATGTAGGCGTGTATCTCGAGAACAGAAAGGGACTATTCACTCAGATTGTGGGAAACAGCAGGTTGAAATAAATGCTCCTCTTACCTGTGGAGGTAAGGGCAGGTGCACCGCGGTCTGTGGCTATGACTAGGAGGCTGTGGTAGCCCAGCGCCGACTGCAGGGAGGTCTTGGACCGGATGAGCCCGGAAGCGGTGTTGATCTCGAAATACAAGAGACTGTTAGTGCTGTCACTCAGCAGCTGATAGGTGACAGTACCGTTAGCACCTGCGTCAGGGTCGTCCGCCCTTACCTGCAAGCAGACGAAATCCTTTTGCCAGTCAGAAAAGAAAAACAGTGGAAGATGCACGAGTATTACCTGCAGCATCCAGTGTCCCTCAAGTTCTCATACAAATGTCTTACCTGTCGCCACCACCCGGAATGTCCTCACACACACAATAATTCGACATGAAGTTCAGACCAAAAAGGTGCTAACACACAGGCGTCTTACCTGAAGTACACTCATGCCTGATCCCAGGGACTGGGCCACAGAAGTCTTGTAGGGCACGTACTGAAAGACAGGCGCGTTGTCGTTGACATCGCTGATGGTCACCCGGATCTGTACGGTGGCGTTGCGAGGGCCCGACCCGCCTCGGTCTGATGCAAAGAGATTGAAGACGAAGGAAGCGTTCTTCTCCCGGTCGAACACCCTGTGTGGGGGGGGGGGACAGACCGCTTGTCAGTCAAACCCAGAACGGAAGCCAATCGCTAATCACATGACTGATGTTAGTTACGTTGAAAAACTCAAATGAAGTTGCTCATAGTTGGGACAAACAAACAGAGACAAAAGTTGTAGTTAATGACACAAGTAAACCAAGTTTAAAAACCGTGTAGTTGAACTCCGCGACTGACCCGGAAGTGACGATGTCCCCAGATGTGCTGTTGACCGTGAAGAAGCCGTCTGTGTCGTTGCCCAGGTAGTAGGCCACTTCTCCGTTCTGACCCTGATCGGGGTCAGAGGCCAGGACCCTCATGACGGTGTGACCTCGCGCCACGTCTTCAGGGATGGTGGCGGTGTAGGTCAGCTCGCTGAACTGCGGGCTGTTGTCGTTCTCGTCCAGCACCCTCACCCTCACCAGGGTGGACCCGGACTTCCGTGGCTGCCCGTGGTCTGTGGCGTTGACCAGCAGAGAGTAACTGTCCACCACTTCACGGTCCAGTGCTTTACACGACAGCTGACCAGTCGTCGCGTCCATTTGAAAACTACCGTCGTTGCCGCCTGATTAATAAAGACAATGAGTGACTGACTGTAATATCAACTTTCGATACAGAAATTATCTCAGAGAGAAGATGAATGTGACATCACAGCACTTCAGTGGAAAATAAAGTTTTACGAGCGACTTGCTCACGATTATATAAACAAGACCACATGAACACAACTCGTGAGTCAATCTGTGAAGTCAAGCGAGTGCACATCAGTGTTTGCATGCCGGGAATGTAAGTGAAATGTTTCCATGAGGACAAAGTCAAGCTACAAACATCAACAAACGCACTGGCTATTGTGTAGGCGATGACGGCGTTGGCGTCGGTGTCGAGGTCAGAGGCCACGAGGGTGATGATGTTGGTCTGCGGGCGGTTCTCAGCAATCTGCAGCTCGTACTGCTTACTCTCGAACACTGGCTCGTGGTCGTTGGTGTCGTTCACACTGATGTTGACGGTGGCCATGCTGTACAGTGTGGGATACCCGCCGTCTTTCACGTACACTGAAACAAACAGCCAGCGGGTAGTAAAGTGACAGTGGCACTGACACTGACAAAGCAAATCTAACATAGTCATTACCTGTAATGACACACAAGCCATGTCCCTACTAACACAGTCATTACCTGTAATGACATACAGACTATGTCCATACTAGCACAGTCATTACCTGTAATGACATACAATGTCCACACTAACATAGTCATTACATGTAACGATATACAGACTATGTCCACACTTACATAGTCAGTACCTGTAATGACATACAGACTATGTCCACACTAACACAGTCATTACCTGTAATGACATACAATGTCCACACTAACATAGTCATTACCTGTAACGATATACAGACTATGTCCACACTAACATAGTCATTACCTGTAATGACATACAGACTATGTCCACACTAACACAGTCATTACCTGTAATGACATACAGACTATGTCCACACTAACATAGTCATTACCTGTAACGATATACAGACTATGTCCACACTTACATAGTCAGTACCTGTAATGACATACAGACTATGTCCACACTAACACAGTCATTACCTGTAATGACATACAGACTATGTCCACACTAACACAGTCATTACCTGTAATGACATACAGACTATGTCCACACTAACATAGTCATTACCTGTAACGATATACAGACTATGTCCATACTAACATAATCATTACCTGTAATGACATAGTGACTCCGCTCCTCCCGGTCCAGGGTGACAGTGGTTGTGATGTGGCCGCCCCGAGGATCCACAGCGAACTTGTCGCCAGCCATGCCGCTAGGAATCAGGTAGGTGAGGTTGCCGTTAATACCTGCACAGATTTGGTGATGGGTCACCGACATGTCACCGACAAACACATCAACAACAACACAAATAACCGACAAGAGCGACCTCACGTGCAAGTGTGTAAATCAATGATCACTTATCGATGCACAAACCGTCGTAAACACAAATCAAGAAGACGATGAGATGTTTTACTCAACAACCACTGGACATTCTGCACAAACTGTCTGGGCAGGTCACGTGATGAGGAGAGTGGTTCATATCATGCCAATAATTCTTTCGATTATCAAGTAGTTTCTTCTGAGTCTTACAAATTAGATGTAATATTATCTTAGACGATCTTCACAACCATTGCACAACATACACCGCACGTCGGAAATTGGAAAATAATGTGCGAAGACCAAGACAGGGGAGAGTAGTGCAACATCTCTAAACAACCAAAAAAGTGGATTGTCTCCCCTGCATCATCTCTTGGGCAAGATTAGCTGTGGGCCATACATTCGTTAGATATTAACACCCACTCTTCTACCTCTACCCCTCCTCCTCACCACACAGGCAGCTAATAAAATCCGGGAAACTCTTCCGCCCTTTCCTGTGGTTTAAACCTTCTTGTGTTTCACATAACCACGAGGTTTAAACCGTCTAGTGTTTCACATAACTACCAACAGCTTCACACCCTTTCACCCAAAATAGGCCTGCCCAGGGAAACAACCACACCCAGCCTCCGGTTCTCAAAGG
The DNA here is from genome assembly GCA_004794655.1 of Marisa cornuarietis. NCBI lineage: Eukaryota > Metazoa > Mollusca > Gastropoda > Architaenioglossa > Ampullariidae > Marisa > Marisa cornuarietis. The sequence goes on along the minus strand of SMMW01000642.1, from coordinate 94,682 downwards.
AAGATGAAGTTTAACGGTTTGCACGGGATGTTATGGCCGTGGATTATGAGAGCGAGAGGTGAGTGGTTGGCCTGACCTTCGTCCCTGTCTGTGGCGCGGACCGTGAGGACCCGGCTGCCAGCCGACTTGTTCTCAAGGATGCTGGCCTCGTAGCGGGGGAAATCAAACACCGGCCGGTTGTCGTTAACATCCTCCACCCACACCAGCAACGTCTGGTAGGCCGCCATCTTGGGTAGCCCTGAGTCCTCGGCGGTGATGTTGAGGACATACTGCGACTTCTTCTCGCGGTCCAGCGGTTCGGCAATCGTCAGCAGACCTGTGTGTAGACACAAACCTTCCTCATCAGTGTCTATGATAATGCTGCCATTAGTAGTTGATGATATTATCAACATCTTATTGTTTTCATCAAAAGTATCTAAATAAGAAACAATGAGGAGACAGGAAGTAGGGGGCAGCGAGTGTTAAAGGTCAGTGTTGGCCAAATCCTGTTTCTGTAACGAAAGTCGTATTGCTGGACAGTTGAAGGTCTTTATCTTGCTTTTTTGTTTTCTTGGGTAAAACGTTCAGAAGACATCTACTAGCATATTTATGCATCTGATACATTTCTATCCACTTACAAAGTCTGCTAGTATAATATAGAAATACATTTATAGTCACTTACAGAGTCTGTTAGTATAATATAGAAATACATTTATAGCCACTAACAAAGTCTGCTAGTATAATATAGAAATACATTTATAGTCACTTACAAAGTCTGCTAGTATAATATAGAAATACATTTATAGCCACTTACAGAGTCTGCTAGTATAATATAGAAATACATTTATAGTCACTTACAAAGTCTGCTAGTATAATATAGAAATACATTTATAGTCACTTACAAAGTCTGCTAGTATAATATAGAAATACATTTATAGTCACTTACAAAGTCTGTTAGTATAATATAGAAATACATTTCTATCCACTTACAAAGTCTGCTAGTATAATATAGAAATACATTTATAGCCACTTACAGAGTCTGTTAGTATAATATAGAAATACATTTATAGCCACTTACAGAGTCTGTTAGTATAATATAGAAATACATTTATAGTCACTTACAGAGTCTGTTAGTATAATATAGAAATACATTTATAGTCACTTACAAAGTCTGTTAGTATAATATAGAAATACATTTATAGTCACTTACAGAGTCTGCTAGTATAATATAGAAATACATTTATAGCCACTTACAAAGTCTGCTAGTATAATATACAAATACATTTATAGCCACTTACAAAGTCTGTTAGTATAATATAGAAATACATTTATAGTCACTTACAAAGTCTGTTAGTATAATATAGAAATACATTTATAGTCACTTACAAAGTCTGCTAGTATAATATACAAATACATTTATAGCCACTTACAAAGTCTGCTAGTATAATATAGAAATACATTTATAGCCACTTGACAAACCTGCTTTCACAGTATGTCTTACAAGTGACTTTGTTTTGCTTTCCAAAACCGACTAAACTAGGAAAAAATGAAGAAAAATGAGTGTAAAAGAATCTTTACCATTGTGTGATCTTGCAAAAAAAAAAAACCCCACCAAAAACAAACAAGCAAACAAAAAATAAAAAACAAAAACAAAACAAACAAAAAATAAAATAAAAACACAAAACAGTTACATGGGATTCTGTACTTATAGAGCTTTATCATTAGCTCTTGAAAAAAAACAACCTCCAGTTGTTGAAAACCGCTGGGACTTCCCCCTCCAAAACTCAGTTGAAGGCGCTGGCTCTGACAGCAATGAAATATATCCGATGACTGTAATTAGTTATATTGCATAAATCCCAAGACACCTTTTCCTGACTATTTTTGTGTTAAGCAACCACGATTGCGTCCCTCGAGGAAAACAGCTCGCGCCAAAAATCATAAAAACCAAGAAATAAAACAAACCGAGTTTCATAATTTTGTTTCATACAGAAAATTACTTTAATTGGCGCAAAGAAATTAAATTTTCCTGCTAGTCACAGTGAACCCCACAAACTGCCAGACCAAGAGGATGGGGTGTTAAGTTTCCTGGGGTCTGAATGTAATACGTTTAATATAATAATATTTTGTTGTTATTTATACGATCAAGCATAATTATAGAGACACTATATATATAGTATTTATATGATCGAGCATAATTATAGAGACACTATATATATATACACTGGGGTCTGAATGTAATACGTTTAATATAATATTTTGTTGTTATTTATACGATCAAGCATAATTATAGAGACACTATATATATATAGTATTTATATGATCGAGCATAATTATAGAGACACTATATATACACTGGGGTCTGAATGTAATACGTTTAATATAATAATATTTTGTTGTTATTTATACGATCAACCATAATTATAGAGACACTCTATATATAGTATTTATATGATCGAGCATAATTATAGAGACACTATATATATATATACACTGGGGTCTGAATGTAATACGTTTAATATAATATTTTGTTGTTATTTATACGATCAAGCATAATTATAGAGACACTATATATATAGTATTTATATGATCGAGCATAATTATAGAGACACTATATATACACTGGGGTCTGAATGTAATACGTTTAATATAATAATATTTTGTTGTTATTTATACGATCAAGCATAATTATAGAGACACTATATATATAGTATTTATATGATCGAGCATAATTATAGACACACTATATATACACTGGGGTCTGAATGTAATACGTTTAATATAATAATATTTTGTTGTTATTTATACGATCGAGCATAAATATAGAGACACTTTATATATACTGGGGTCTGAATGTAATACGTTTAATAAAATAATATTTTGTCGTTATTTATGTGATCCAGCATAATTATAGAGACACTATATATATATATTGGGAAGTTTATTTGTACGCAGTAGTAATATCCTCACCTAATCATTTATTTAAAGGTTGGGGGGGGGGGAGACAGGTGTTAGAAACCTCACACTTTTCTAGGAGTCACTTTAGTGAGTAGGTGGTTCGCTTCCCTATCCTGTCCCTGTCACTGCTTCTACTTTCACCAACTCCTATGAGTGCAGCAACCATTCGCGACAGCCGGGTCGACTGCGCCATGTGAACACCCAACCGGCCCTTGGGTTCGGACACCAGTGCTCTAACCACCCGGCTTTTCCAACACTTCGGTATCTTTAGTGGTAAGTAACTGCGTGTAGGTCTACAAGTCAACTCGGGTATCTTTAGAGTTCAGTGTGTGTCGAGCTGGCTACAGTGTTACAGTGCGTGTCGAGCTGACTACAGACTTGTGTCGAACTGACTACAGTGTTACAGTGCGTGTCGAGCTGACTACAGTGTGTTACAGTGTGTGTCGAGCTGACTACAGTGTGTTACAGTGCGTGTCGAGCTGACTACAGTGTGTTACAGCGTGTGTCGAGCTGACTACAGTGTGTTACAGCGTGTGTCGAGCTGACTACAGTGTGTTACAGTGTGTGTCGAGCTGACTACAGTGTGTTACAGTGTGTGTCGAGCTGACTACAGTGTGTGTCGAGTTGACTGCGCTATCCTCACGTCCTCTGTGATGAAGACGAGTGAGGTGTGTGACAAGAAGGGGAGGGAGAGGACGAGACTAGAGGAACTCACCATCAACAGACAGTCGTCAGACTGTGGGATGCACTTTGCTGTCACGAAAGTCGCTGGCGTGCACGTGATGCCCGTGAGTTCAGTTCAAAGACATCAGTCAACGGCGCATAACAGCCACTCTGTCTCACCCTCCCCTCCCGCCCACCTCACCCCTGTCGTGGAAAAGCTTTGAAGCGGCAACTTTGAATTGTGGGTGTGTTTTTAATGGAAATTAAGACCTGGCTATGAAAAGGAGCCGTGTTTAGCCCCTTGTGTCGGGCTGTAACAAATGTCTTCACTCCAGCGTCTCTGGGGTCTGATTTATTGGCTGCCCGGAATGGGTCTCTGCCTTTGTCACTCAAGTTTAGACTGAAGTGTGCGCACACATAACAATTAATAACACACACACACACACATACACACACACACACAGAGTCACGTGCAGGCGTATGGGGCGCACAGAAGACAGCAAATCATGTCCCTAATTATTTTTGGGAATGTTGTTTATAATTAGGGAAAATATTGGTGACATATGTATACATATATAATATATATTATTGCGTTGAGACAGATAAGAGGTAATGTGAAAAAGCCCCAGAGAAAACTTTAATTTATGCTCAAGATGTGTTTGACGACTGGTGATGTTGGTACTGAACACACTGACTAACTCATAAGCTGAGTGTCTACACTCCTCACTCCTTATGTCGCGGTTCACTTCTTGCGACTTCTCTGTATTTTTTAAAAATTAATATATCTAATTCTGTATCGCGGAGTTTTCGCAATATCGCGGGATTTTGCGGTATATAGACTATATAATATTGATGATTTTAATTATTAACACAATATAAAAAAGTTACTTCAAACACATTAAAAGAATATTAAGTCGAAATGAACTACAGTATGTGCAGGTATTTAAACAGCAGATGAATTTCCTACCGTACACAATCAACACACATATGAAGTCTTGATCAGAGTGAGGGGAAGGTTAATAAAGAGTGCGAAATGTTTATAGGAGTGTGGGAAGGGCTTATAATGACTGAAAAAATCTGTGAATAATAAAAAAAAATATTATGCAGCTACTTAGCGGATTGTCACCTATGGCGGGGGTCACTGGACAATAACCCGCGTGATAAGTGAGGGGTTCACTGTGTTTACACACCTGTAACAATCTACTATACAGGTCACACTGTCACCTGTAACACCTACTATACAGGTCACACTCTCACCTGTAACACCTACTATACAGGTCACACTGTCACCTGTAACATCTACTATACAGGTCACAATGTGTCATCTGTAACATCTACTATACAGGTCACACTGTCATCTGTAACATCTACTATACAGGTCACACTGTCACCTGTAACATCTACTATACAGGTCACACTCTCACCTGTAACACCTACTATACAGATCACACTGTCACCTGTAACATCTACTATACAGGTCACACTGTCACCTGTAACATCTACTATACAGGTCACACTGTCATCTGTAACATCTACTATACAGGTCACACTATCACTGTAACATCTACTATACAGGTCACACTATCACTGTAACATCTACTATACAGGTCACACTATCACTGTAACATCTACTATACAGGTCACACTATCACTGTAACATCTACTATACAGGTCACACTATCACTGTAACATCTACTATACAGGTCACACTGTCATCTGTAACATCTACTATACAGGTCACACTGTCACCGGTAACATCTACTATACAGGTCACACTGTCACCGGTAACATCTACTATACAGGTCACACTGTCATCTGTAACATCTACTATACAGGTCACACTGTCACCTGTAACATCTACTATACAGGTCACACTGTCACCTGTAACATCTACTATACAGGTCACACTATCACCTGTAACACCTACTATACAGGTCACACTGTCACCTGTAACACCTACTATACAGGTCACACTGTCACTGTAACATCTACTATACAGGTCACACTATCACCTGTAACACCTACTATACAGGTCACACTATCACTGTAACATCTACTATACAGGTCACACTATCACCTGTAACACCTACTATACAGGTCACACTATCACTGTAACATCTACTATACAGGTCACACTATCACTGTAGCATCTACTATACAGGTCACACGTTCATCTGTAACAGCTACTATACAGGTCACATTTTCACTGTAACATCTACTATACAGGTCACACTATCACCTGTAACATCTACTATACAGGTCACATTTTCACTGTAACGTCTACTATACAGGTCACACTGTCACCTGTAACACCTACTATACAGGTCACACTGTCACCTGTAACACCTACTATACAGGTCACACTATCACTGTAACACCTACTATACAGGTCACACTATCACTGTAGCATCTACTATACAGGTCACACGTTCATCTGTAACACCTACTATACAGGTCACACTGTCACCTGTAACACCTACTATACAGGTCACACTATCACTGTAACACCTACTATACAGGTCACACTATCACTGTAGCATCTACTATACAGGTCACACGTTCATCTGTAACACCTACTATACAGGTCACACTGTCACCTGTAACACCTACTATACAGGTCACACTATCACTGTAACACCTACTATACAGGTCACACTATCACTGTAGCATCTACTATACAGGTCACACGTTCATCTGTAACAGCTACTATACAGGTCACACTGTCACCTGTAACATCTACTATACAGGTCACACTGTCACCTGTAACACCTACTATACAGGTCACACTATCACTGTAACACCTACTATACAGGTCACATTTTCACTGTAACACCTACTATACAGGTCACACGTTCATCTGTAACACCTACTATACAGGTCACATTTTCACTGTAACACCTACTATACAGGTCACACGTTCATCTGTAACATCTACTATACAGGTCACACTATCACCTGTAACATCTACTATACAGGTCACACTATCACCTGTAACACCTACTATACAGGTCACAATGTGTCACCGGTAACACCTACTATACAGGTCACACTGTCACCGGTAACACCTACTATACAGGTCACACTATCACCTGTAACATCTACTATACAGGTCACATTTTCACTGTAACATCTACTATACAGGTCACACTATCACCTGTAACACCTACTATACAGGTCACACTGTCACCGGTAACACCTACTATACAGGTCACACTGTCACCGGTAACACCTACTATACAGGTCACACTATCACCTGTAACATCTACTATACAGGTCACATTTTCACTGTAACATCTACTATACAGGTCACACTATCACCTGTTACATCTACTATACAGGTCACATTTTCACTGTAACGTCTACTATACAGGTCACACTGTCACCTGTAACATCTACTATACAGGTCACATTTTCACTGTAACATCTACTATACAGGTCAATGAAGGCCGGCGGCTACTTACCAGCGACAGGGTCGAGTCGGAACATGCCGTCCTGGTTGCCAGACACGATGCTGTAGGTGATGACGTTGTTGCCGCTGTCATCCTGGTTGGAGTCGACGTCCACCGCCACCACGTAGATGAGCGGGTAGCCGACAGGCTCGTCTTCAAACACGTGCACCTCCGCCTGCGACTCGAAGACCGGCGGGTTGTCGTTGACGTCGAGCACAAAGACGACAGTCGTGACCTGCGCGCTGAGCACACAGGCCGGCACGTGACACATGTCCACGGCGCGCACGATGACCGCCACGGTGTGCACGCGCTCGTAGTCGATGGCACTGGCCACGCGCAGCTCGCCGCTGACGGCGTCGATGGAGAAGTAACTGCCGGAGGCGGGGTTGGGGCCGGAGGCGGACTCGGAGGCGATGGAGTAGCGCACTGTACCGTTGGGGCCGGAGTCGCGGTCCGTGGCGATGAAGGTGTGCACCACGTAGCTGACGGCGGTGTTTTCCTTCACCAGTCGCAGGAAGACCGGGTCGCTGTCGAACTCCGGCTCGTTGTCATTGACGTCGATGACGTTAATGGTGACGCTGATGTTGCTGCTCTGCGGGAAGATGGCGTTGTTGTCGACAGCCTGGATGCTCAGCGTGTGCGACGACGACTCCTCGAAGTCGATGTTGCGCACGGACTGGATGACGCCGGTCGTGGGCTCCACGGCGAACAGACTGAAGACGTTTCCTCCCACCAGGTAGTAGGTCACCCGCCCGTTCTCCCCCGAGTCTTTGTCCTCAGCCTTGACCACGCCCACTGCCGTCCCTATGGACACGTTCTCGACCACGTCAAAGGTCACGTGCTTGGCGTGGAAGAGCGGCGCCTCGTCGTTGTCGTCAAGGACGCTGATGTAGATGACCTGATGGCGGGACTGACGAGGGCTGCCGTTATCGTAGGCGACGACTCGGAGAGTGTAGTTCTTCTTAGTCTCGAAGTCAAGCACTTCGTCCGTGGTGATCCAACCGGACGTGGGATGAATGGCGAAGCAGGTCAGTGCGTCGCTGTCGCTGCCATCTGTGACAGTCACAACCATCCCTGATCACTTCAACCCTGACTGACATCTGACTGACAACTGACAGAGAGCTGACGACAGACAACTGACAGACAGCTAACGTCTGACTGACAACTGATAAATAGATGACACTGACAGCTGACGAATGAATGACAGCTGACACACAGCTGATGGCTGACTGGTAAAATCAACAAAATAAACTCTTCATGAACTACCACGAATAAATTTATGAGGTGTGCGGAGCTTGCTGATTAAGTCTCGCTCTCCTGTTTGTTTTGTTTCTTTTTTGAGAAAAGTGTGACATCTACGTTTAGCAGCAAAAGAAACTAAAACGCAAACAACATTTAGTCGCTGATGCACGTGCGACATGTCAGTCTCGACACCAGCGCGCGCGCGCAGAATCCACCCAACAACACTCACAGGAATTTTCAGCCAAACTGCCATCACCTTTCTACTCTCCAAGACTTTTCTGGGTGAAAGCAAGGGTCAGACATTTGAAAGGAGAGACAAGAGGAAGTACTGAGAGCAGAAAGGAGTGAAGGAAGGAAGGAAGGAAGGAAGGAAGGAAGGAAGGAAGGAAGGAAGCCTCAAGTACACACCTTGTGCCAGGGCGTACGACACAGTCCCATTCTCGCCAGCATCAGGGTCCTGGGCGACCACCTTCATCACCTGGATACCCTTGGGTCTGTTTTCGGGTACCGACTCCTGATGACCGTCTGGTGTGGTGAACACCGGGGCGTTGTCGTTCACGTCCATGACCTTTACCTTGATGGTGGCGGTGTCGCTCCTCTGCGGGGTACCCGAGTCTGTGACAAAGATGTTGAGGGTGTAGTCTTCCTGCAGCTCGCGGTCCAGACTTTCGAGGGTCGTGACCTCTCCGTTAAGAGTGTTGATGACGAAACTGGTCTGTGGTGCGGCGAACTGGTACTGCAGCCGCTGGTTGTCCCCCGTGTCCCTGTCGGAGGCCGTGACCTGTCCCACGCGCGTGCCCCGCGGCTGGTTCTCCGGGATCGTGAACTTGTACTCCTTCCGCGAGAACTCCGGGTTGTTGTCGTTGGCGTCGGTGATGTGGATCCTGATGGAGGCGGTGGCGGACAGCTGGGGCGTGCCGTGGTCAGTGGCGGTGACGACCAGGGTGTACAGGTCCTGAATCTCGCGGTCGAGAGTGTCTCGGGTGTTGAGCACACCTGTGACGGTGAAGATGCCGAACAAGGACAGGTAGGGCGACAACTCCAGCGAGTACGAGACGCGACCATTGTTGTCGGAGTCGATGTCTGTGGCGTTGACGAGGCCGAAAGTGTAGCCCAGGTAGGCGTCCTCGCTGACGTAGAAGTCGTAGACATTCTGGGTGAAGACGGGAGGGTTGTCGTTCACGTCCTTGACATTGACCGTGAGGGTCAGGCTGGCGTTCCGTTGGATGTCCGAGCCCTGGTCCTCGGCCACGACCTGCAGGCTGTACCTGTTCCTCTTCTCGTAGTCCAGTGTGTCGCGCAGGTATAGCTCGCCGCTGACCTCGTTGATGGCGAAGAGGCCGCCGAAGTCGTTGACCAGGCGGTAGATGACGCTGCCATTCCTCCCGGCGTCGGCATCCACGGCGTGGGCGATGTACACCGGGTCCTGGCGCAGCGACTCCTCCCTCACCTCGATGGTCTGGACGCTAAACGCTGGGAAGACGGGCGAGTTGTCGTTGACATCAAGTAGAGTGAAGTTGGCCTGAAACATTCAGCGGTAGTCAGGTAACAGCAAGGTGAGCCTCAACCACACTGCGGTTGTTGAGGTTACGTACACAAGAAACTTCCCGCAGTAGGTCAGTACACACCTGTGTTCTCTGTCAGTAGGAGGGTCAGTACACACCTGTGTTTTCTGTCAGTAGGAGGGTCAGGACACACCTGTGTTCTCTGTCAGTAGGAGGGTCAGGACACACCTGTGTTCTCTGTCAGTAGGAGGGTCAGTACACACCTGTGTTCTCTGTCAGTAGGAGGGTCAGTACACACCTGTGTTTTCTGTCAGCAGGAGGGTCAGTACACACCTGTGTTCTCTGTCAGCAGGAGGGTCAGTACACACCTGTGTTCTCTGTCAGTAGGAGGGTCAGTACACACCTGTGTTTTCTGTCAGCAGGAGGGTCAGTACACACCTGTGTTCTCTGTCAGTAGGAGGGTCAGTACACACCCGTGTTTTCTGTCAGTAGGAGGGTCAGTACACACCTGTGTTCTCTGTCAGTAGGAGGGTCAGGACACACCTGTGTTCTCTGTCAGTAGGAGGGTCAGTACACACCTGTGTTTTCTGTCAGTAGGAGGGTCAGGACACACCTGTGTTCTCTGTCAGTAGGAGGGTCAGTACACACCTGTGTTTTCTGTCAGCAGGAGGGTCAGTACACACCTGTGTTCTCTGTCAGCAGGAGGGTCAGTACACACCTGTGTTCTCTGTCAGTAGGAGGGTCAGTACACACCCTTGTTTTCTGTCAGTAGGAGGGTCAGTACACACCTGTGTTCTCTGTCAGTAGGAGGGTCAGGACACACCTGTGTTCTCTGTCAGTAGGAGGGTCAGTACACACCTGTGTTTTCTGTCAGTAGGAGGGTCAGGACACACCTGTGTTCTCTGTCATTAGTAGGGTCAGTACACACCAGTGTTCTCTGTCAGTAGGAGGGTCAGGACACACCAGTGTTCTCTGTCAGTAGGAGGGTCAGGACACACCTGTGTTCTCTGTCAGCAGGAGGGTCAGTACACACCTGTGTTCTCTGTCAGCAGGAGGGTCAGTACACACCTGTGTTCTCTGTCAGCAGGAGGGTCAGTACACACCTGTGTTCTCTGTCAGCAGGAGGGTCAGGACACACCTGTGTTCTCTGTCAGTAGGAGGGTCAGTACACACCTGTGTTCTCTGTCATTAGTAGGGTCAGTACACACCTGTGTTCTCTGTCATTAGTAGGGTCAGTACACACCTGTGTTCTCTGTCAGTAGGAGGGTCAGTACACACCTGTGTTGTGTTAGTAGGAGGGTCAGTACACACCTGTGTTTTCTGTACAGGTAAGTAGGAGGGTCAGTACACACCTGTGTTGTGTGTTAGTAGGAGGGTCAGTACACACCTGTTTTCTGTAAGTAGGAAGGTCAGTACACACCAGTGTTGTGTGTTAGTAGGAGGGTCACTACACACCCGTGTTGTGTTAGGAGGGTCAGTACACACCTGTGTTCTGTCAGTAGGAGGGTCAGTACACACCTGTGTTGTGTGTGATTGGGAGGGTCAGTACACACCTGTGATGTCTGTGAGTAGGAGGGTCAGTACACACCTGTGCCATGGAGTACAAGGGCTGTGGCGACTGTGCCTGGACAGTGAGCAGCACCGAGGGTTGTGTCTCGCGGTCCAGCTGTGCAGCGGTGAAGATCTCCCCCGTCCTGCTGTCGATGCGGAACCAGCTGCGACTGGCGTACTGGATGGTGTACACGATGCCTGCAGCACACAACGCACCACTTAGTGTCTCACAGACATGAAAAGCGACTTGTAAGACGGACATTTCAGACATACAGACAGTATTGTACGAATTTTAATTTAGTTTAGGTTTACTATTTGACACAAAACTGGCGGAGCACTAATTCTAATTCCCTTAACAAATATATATATATATATGTCAGTGACTGTAGGATGGCAGATAATATCTAATATGTCAGTGACTAATGGCAGATAATATCTAATATGTCAGTGACTGTAGGATGGCAGATAATATAATAATAATAGTGAAGATGTTTATAGCGCATATTCACACTCATAGAGAGCATGCTCTTAGCGCTTAAAACGGGGAAGAGACGTGGACTAAGTAGATACAGAACACAGGGGACGAAAGAAAACGACAGTACTGACAAAAACAGATAACAAAAGGCATAAAGTAACAGGAACAGAGAAAAATAGTGATGGGTAAAGTAGCAAGAGGGAAGGGGGGGGTAAGGACTAGCATTGTGGACTAGGAGTAGTGCTCAAGGAAGAGGTGCGTTTTCAGTGCAGATTTGAAGGATTCAATTGTAGGAAGGTGGCGGATATGGAGAGGAAGAGAGTTCCATTGTTTTGCAGCACAGTAGCCAAAAGTCCTGTGACCATATGTTGTTGTTCTGGTGACAGGAACGGTCAGAGTACGGTTATCAGAGGAAGAGCGGAGTTGTCTGGCCGGAGAGTAAGGGATGAGAAGTTCAGAGAAATAGTCAGGACAGGAGCCAGCAAAGAAATTAAAACACAGCACAGACAGTTTGTACTGGATGCGAGAACGGACGGGTAGCCAGTGTAGAAAACGAAGGAGAGGAGTGACATGGTCCCGTTTCCTTGCTCTAAGCACCAGACGTGCAGCGGAGTTCTGTATTCTCTGGAGTTTCTGAATGAGGGATGAGGGGCAGCCTGCCAGCAAGGAGTTGCAGTAGTCAAGTCGTGAAAGAACGAACGCACAGACAAGAGTGTTGGTGGCACGTGTAGAGAGAAAGTGACGGATGGCACTGATCTTACGGAGCTCATAGTAGGCAGACTGACAGACAGCTGTAACATGTTGATCAAGGGTCGTGTCTGCGGTGACAATAAATCCCAGATTCCTAACGGATGACGTGAAGGTGATGTTGCTGTCGCCCACCTTGATGTGATTGGGCAGACTGACTAGTGAAGGTTGATGTCTTCTTCTATGGCACAAGAGGGCTTCCGTTTTATCATCATTTAGTTTAAGCTTGTTTTTCACCATCCAGCCCTTGACATCACTAATACAAGCTTCTAGAGAGCTAATAGCAGAGTGAGACTCAGCCAGTGGAATAGAACAGTAAAGCTGCATGTCATCTGCATAGGACTGATGAGACACCTGGTGAGACCGGATGCAAGATGAAAGTGGTTTAGTATACAGGATGAACAGGACTGGGCCAAGTACTGAGCCTTGGGGAACGCCACAGAAAAGTGAAGCAGGGCGAGATGTCTGACCATCGACTACCACAGTCTGGGTCCTATCAGTGAGATAGGAGTTGAACCATGAGAGGGCAGGTCCAGAAATCCCGTAGAGGGTGTGGAGTCTGTGAAGAAGCAGAGAGTGGTCTATAGTGTCAAATGCAGCAGACAGGTCCAGTAGGGTTAATGGAGAAACATCACCACTGTCAAGAGCAGATAATATGTCTGTTGTTACTTTAATAAGAGTGGTCTCAGTGCTGTGGAAAGGTCTATATGCCGACTGAGCTTGTGGAAGAAGATGGTGGTCTTGTAAATAGGCCCAGAGCTGTGTCAAAACTATTTTCTCTATGATCTTAGGGAGAAAAGACAAGTTGGAGACTGGGCGGTAGTTGTTTAGCACATTGACATCAAGCGTGGATTTCTTTAGAAGTGGCCTCACCACCGCATTCTTGAACAGAAATGGGAAAACACCTGACGACAGGCTGACATTTACAATATGCGTGATGGCAGGAAGTAGAGTATCTAGGCACTCGAGCAGAAGGCTCGTGGGCATCGGATCTAACTCGCAGGTTGTTGCTTTAGCTTTTAGGATAACCGCTTTTACATCGGTCTCAGAGACTGGTAGGAACTTGGTCATGGAACATCCTGGGAGGACATCACAGGAGATGCTGTCAAGCGCCGACGCCGAGTCTAATGATGATCGAATGTCCGATATCTTGCTGGTGAAATAATCACTAAAAACTTGCGGCAGCAGTGAAGCAGGGTAGGCAGTAGGCAGTGGTGTTGCTGTACGAGATCCAGTCATTTTATTGCAAATGGCAAAAAGCTTTTTGGAGGAGGTGCAATTAATTATTTGGCCCTGAAGGTATGATGTTTTAGCCTCATAAATGCATTTTGCCACGCTTCGCTTTGCGGCATTGTAAATTTCTTTGTGGATGGCGAGTCCAGTCTTCCGGCAAAGACGTTCAGCTCGCCGGCGCGTGCGCTTCAGGTCACGGAGTTCGACGCGGATCAGTGAATACCAAGGCGCACATTTAGACTGGCGCATCAGACGTCGAGACACTGGGTCACGTGGTCATCAACTACTCGACGTAAAACACAGTCAAGTTGCTCGGCAGAGGGTGGTTGGAGGAGCTCCATCTGCAGCTGTGCTTTGAATGCTAGTCTATCCACATTTTGTAATGACCGAGTGGGTCTGAAAACTGGCGCCGATGATGGGCATTTGTGATCAAGTTCGATCAGTACACAGTAGTGGTCAGATGAGAGATCGTGGGAAACATCAACTGACTGGACTAAGTGGTCATCAGGTCGATGTATGACCCAGTCCAGGATGTGATCTCTTTTGTGTGTTGGCTGCGACACGGACTGGACGAGACGAAAGGTGTGCAGCATTTCAGACATTTTGACAGTGTCAGGGTGAGCACTGTTGTCGAAGTGCACATTCACATCTCCGAGGAGTATGGCGGGTCCAATTAGTGTATTGCTATAATCCAAGAGATTATGGAATTCCGAGAAAAATGTAGAGGCTGTAAGTTTGTTCCTTGCACTAGGAGGAGGTCTGTAGATGCAGAGCTAATATGTCAGTGACTGTACAATGGCAGATAATATCTAATATGTCAGTGACTAATGGCAGATAATATCTAATATGTCAGTGACTAATGGCAGATATCTAATATGTCAGTGACTGTAGGATGACAGATAATATCTAATATGTCAGTGACTGTACAATGGCAGATAATATCTAATATGTCAGTGACTGTAGGATGGCAGATAATATCTAATATGTCAGTGACTGTAGGATGGCAGATATCTAATATGTCAGTGACTGTAGGATGGCAGATAATATCTAATATGTCAGTGACTGTACAATGGCAGATAATATCTAATATGTCAGTGACTGTAGGATGGCAGATAATATCTAATATGTCAGTGACTGTAGGATGGCAGATAATATCTAATATGTCAGTGACTGTAGGATGGCAGATAATATCTAATATGTAAGTGACTGTAGGATGGCAGATAATATATAATATGTCAGTGACTGTAGGATGGCAGATAATATCTAATATGTCAGTGACTGTACAATGGCAGATAATATCTAATATGTCAGTGACTGTAGGATGGCAGATAATATCTAATATGTCAGTGACTGTAGGATGGCAGATAATATCTAATATGTCAGTGACTGTACAATGGCAGATAATATCTAATATGTCAGTGACTGTACAATGGCAGATAATATCTAATATGTCAGTGACTGTAGGATGGCAGATAATATCTAATATGTCAGTGACTGTACAATGGCAGATAATATCTAATATGTCAGTGACTAATGGCAGATAATATCTAATATGTCAGTGACTAATGGCAGATAATATCTAATATGTCAGTGACTGTACAATGGCAGATAATATCTAATATGTCAGTGACTAATGGCAGGTAATATCTAATATGTCAGTGACTGTAGGATGGCAGATAATATCTAATATGTCAGTGACTGTACAATGGCAGATAATATCTAATATGTCAGTGACTAATGGCAGATAATATCTAATATGTCAGTGACTAATGGCAGATAATATCTAATATGTCAGTGACTGTACAATGGCAGATAATATCTAATATGTCAGTGACTAATGGCAGATAATATCTAATATGTCAGTGACTAATGGCAGATAATATCTAATATGTCAGTGACTGTAGGATGGCAGATAATATCTAATATGTCAATGACTGTAGGATGGCAGATAATATCTAATATGTCAGTGACTGTAGGATGGCAGATAATATCTAATATGTCAGTGACTGTACAATGGCAGATAATATCTAATATGTCAGTGACTAATGGCAGATAATATATAATATGTCAGTGACTGTAGGATGGCAGATAATATCTAATATGTCAGTGACTGTACAATGGCAGATAATATCTAATATGTCAGTGACTAATGGCAGATAATATCTAATATGTCAGTGACTAATGGCAGATAATATCTAATATGTCAGTGACTGTACAATGGCAGATAATATCTAATATGTCAGTGACTGTAGGATGGCAGATAATATCTAATATGTCAGTGACTGTAGGATGGCAGATAATATCTAATATGTCAGTGACTGTAGGATGGCAGATAATATCTAATATGTCAGTGACTGTACAATGGCAGATAATATCTAATATGTCAGTGACTGTAGAATGGCAGACGGTGGAGGGGTTAATGTGTAAGGAGCCTGTGGGCTGGAGGGACTGTCAATGAAGTCGAGGTAGAGGTTGTAGTGTAGAAGACCTGCACAAAGCAGTCAGCACTACGCTGACATTTGTCACTGTGTACCACGGGTAGGTCTATGATCATGGCAAGTCTGTGATCAGGGAGCCCTCGCTGGGCGGGACGGGGTGTGTACTGCGGTGTACAAAGCGGTGCAGTGACGGTGATGACCGACCCACACGGAGATTCGTCACGCACAGTTCTAATCCCCACCACTGACTGCACCACGGCGTACTCATGCCATGCCACCTAAACACAATCCCACCCTTCACACTCTCGTTTATCTGGTTGTCAGAACCACCCCGGGTAGTGTCGGTAATCCCCTGTCGTAAGCTGGGCAAAGAAAAAAAAAATGTAACAATAAGTTGGTGTAACGAGGACAGAACTACCTGTCGTAAGGTGGACAGGTGAGGTGACAATGAGCTCCAGCATGACAAAGGTAGAGCTACAGACACCCTCCCCCCCCCGCCGCTTACCTGTGCTGCCAGAAGACATGGTGGCCTCCACCCGGCCTACCCGAGAGCCGATGGGCACGTTCTCAAGCACGGTGAAGTTGTACATGGTGAGGGTGAAGACGGGCGGGTGCAGGTCGCCGTTGTAGACGCTGATGTTGACTTGCGCCGCCTGGGGGGACACCAGACCTCCTCCATCCCTCCCCTGCACGCTGAGCTGGTACACGCGGTTAGTGGCCGGGGGGAACGACCTGGTCAGCGAGATGGTACCTACACACACACACCGACTCTCACGGGTCAGGGGTCACAATCACCACGAATCGTGTTGTGATGTGTCATGTGTCACAACCACCACGCTTCTCACTACACTCGCATGTCACACACACACACACACACACGCCCATAACACATACACACACGCCCATAACACATACACACACGCCCATAACACACACACATACGTCCATATCACACACACACACACACATACACACACGTCCATAACACACACACACACACACACCCTTTTCCTTGTCACTCACCGCTGCCGGCGTCGATGGTGAAGAGCCCCTGTGCGGTGTTGTCGTTGAGGAAGGAGTAGGTGACGGTGCCGTTAGTGCCGGAGTCAAGGTCGGCGGCCTGCACGGTCAGCAGGGGGCCCGGCACCATGACCGACTCCACGTTGAGCGAGTAGCGGAGTGGCTCGAAGTACGGGCTGTTGTCGTTGACATCCTTCACCAACACGTACACCACAGCCGACGCCGTCAACCCCTCTGTCCGGACAGAAGTGGTTACATGATGATGACAGGTGTAGAGAGAGAGAGAGAGACGTGGTGACAATGGCAGGTGTAGAGAGGTGTGGTGACATGACAGTGGTGACAATGACAGGTGTAGAGAGAGAGACGTGGTGACAATGGCAGGTGTAGAGAAAGATGTGATGACATGACTGGTGACAATGACAGGTGTAGTAGAGAGATGTGGTGACATGATAGTGGTGACAATGACAGGTGTAGAGAGAGAATGTGGTGACAATGACAGGTGTAGAGAGAAGAGGCGATACAAGATGATAGGGCTAACAAGGGCATCTTGAGTACGAGATGTCAGTGACACAGGGATATGTAGTGTCGGGATGAAGAATGGTGCAAATGACATCAGCGACACGGTCTGTGCCTCTTGTGACACTAGTAACTGTGTTAGTGAAAGCAGTTGGGTAAGTGGTGATAGTGTCAGTGACAGCTGGCGAGTGCATGACTGGTGACAGTAGTGATAGTGTTGTGGGTGTAGGTCCTGAAGTGATCTTTACTATCTAGTGCGTGTTACAAAGTGGTAACTGTCTAGTCAGTAGTACCTATGAAAGCACTGACACTGTCAGTATAAGTGTTACAGTGGTAACTGTCTAGTCAGTAGTAGCTATGACAGTAATGACACTGTCAGTATAAGTGTTACAGTGGTAACTGTCTAGTCAGTAGTAGCTATGACAGTAATGACACTGTCAGTATAAGTGTTACAGTGGTAACTGTCTAGTCAGTAGTAGCTATGACAGTAATGACACTGTCAGTATAAGTGTTACAGTGGTAACTGTCTAGTCAGTAGTAGCTATGACAGTAATGACACTGTCAGTATAAGTGTTACAGTGGTAACTGTCTAGTCAGTAGTACCTATGACAGCAGTGACACTGTCAGTATAAGTGTTACAGTGGTAACTGTCTAGTCAGTAGAACCTATGAGAGCAGTGACACTGTCAGTATAAGTGTTACAGTGGTAACTGTCTAGTCAATAGTACCTATGACAGTAATGACACTGTCAGTATAAGTGTTACAGAGTTGTAACCACCTAGTCAGTAGTGGCTATGACAGTAGTAACCACCTAGTGCCTATGACAGTAGTAACTGTCCATGTGTCAGTGACAGTCCGTGCAGTACACGCCGCACTCACTGACCTCTGTCCACGGCCTGCACGAGGAACTGGTAGGTGGCGTTGCGCTCGTAGTCAAGCGGCTGCTGGATGCAGATCCTCCCGGTGCCCTCCTGCACCATGAACTCCGCCGGCGTGTCTGCGCTCCGTGCCAACTGGTAGGTCACAGGACTGGTGCCACACTCAGGATCCACCGCATGCACCTGCAGCACAGCACACGTCACCAACTGTCAGCTTCACTCTAGAAACTCTCACCTCGGCTCTCACAGGTAAGAAACTCTCACCTCGGCTCTCACAGGTAAGAAACTCTCACCTCGGCTCTCACAGGTAAGAAACTCTCACCTTGACTCTCACAGGTAAGAAACTTTCACCTCGGCTTTCACAGGTAAGAAACTCTCACCTTGACTCTCACAGGTAAGAAACTCTCAGGTGTTCGCTCTACAAGCAGCTGTAGCAATTCAGCCATACGTGAGGATGTCCAGGTAACATGCACGTGAGTACAAAGTATTCCAGTCAGTCCTGACTTTACCAACTGACTGCTGACACAGTTGTCAACAAAAGGAAGCACAGTGACTAAATATTGTCAGTGACACTGAGTGAGTGAGTAGTGCTTAGTGTCTTCATGACACCGGACACGCGCTGATGAGAAGCAGTCTTACTAGCAACCAATAAATATTTTCGGCAGTCCGCGAGACGCCCGAGTTTTATATTTACTTATCTTACAATCTGTCCCTCCCTCCCTTCATTCTCTCTCTCTCTCTCTCCGGCACGCAGCACATAACACACACACACACACACACACAAGCGCGCGGTTGCCCAACGCCGATCACTGACGAAGGAGATGTGAGTGTCTGTGTGTGTGTGGACACTAGTCTGGAATGTGAACTTGCTACACTCAGCTTGTGTTTCCCTGGCGACCACACCTGTGTGTGCGGTGTAGTGCCAGCTTCCCCCAGCTGTGGTCTCGGCGACACGCTGCAGGAAGGAGCGACAAACACACGACAGTTGACTCAGTCACCTCGCCATGTTTAAGGGGGCGAGCTAACCGCCCTCCTCATCGTGGAGAAAACAAACAGCCGTGAAGACAGCAACGACCTCCATCCTGCACCTCACAGGCCACAGACAACAAAGACCAACCACAGGTCTCTGCTGACAGTCACCAGGTCTCTCTGACAGTCACCAGGTCTCTCTGACAGTCTGTACTCCGCAAAATGGCGGCTGGGGGACACGTTGATTTGACTCACACACAAAAAAAGCAAAATCGAACCTTATCCGTCACAACCCTACCCTGACTACCTGAATGTCACACTTCACTGCCACTAGTAGTAGCATACGAGGTATAACAGCAGTACTAGGGCTACTAGTAGTACCACACTAGGTAACAAAGGTCGGAGTGTAACAAGGAGTACATTACAGGTGTACGAGTGTGTGTGTGTGTGAGCTTGTGAGTGACGGGGTAGGTAAGTGAAAGAACAAGATGTCGGTCTGTGATGAGAGTCTTACCAAAGACAAAATGTCTTCTTGTGTAAGTGAACCACTCGTGTGAGGGCTGCTTGTCATACAAAATGTCAGACGGAGGTTGGCCTGACATGTCTGCTGTCTGTCTGTACACCACAGTCGCTCACAACACACCTCGTCAACTATAAGATACCGAACTTACACAAAGCTGCACAAACGACAGGTGAGCACAACGACTGTCATACACACGAGTAGCTTGAGGGACTAAGGGGAAGCAAATTGTTTTTTAATGAGTGGGTAAAGCTCAGTGCAAGATATTATTTCCCCAGCTGTGGATGACTACCCGCCGCTTGTTCTCGAGATACACGGCTACAAACATTACTATTCACAGACAGAAGAGAAAATCGTGACGAGATGTTTGACACAGATACTTTAATTAACATAATTATGGTCCCAGCAATTGTGAGACGGTTACAACCTCGACATCTCCTCGTACAGCCCTAAGGTCTGTGGTGTCACCAGTGCTGTCACCGCGGTCACCTCCATCATCTCCCCGCCCACCGAGTCCACACACTCCAACGACGAGTAGGGAGGCGAACGCACGTGTCACCACAGCAACGCTTGGACACCCCCCCCCCCGGACACACCACTCGTCTTCCTGACCTGACCCCGAGCCCCTGGGCCTTATTGTTGACCAGTAATTTATGGCTCGCTAACGGGGCAGGAAAAGCGGCCCCTGATCCCCCGCCGTGGGCTGGAAACGCCATTAACAGGACAATGGCGGAGCCGACTGCCAGCCCCCGTGTACAGGTGAGAAGCCAGTGTCGCTGGTGCGCCATCCTACACCTGTATTGTATCCCTCCTTCTCTTCAAATGGGCACAAGGATTTGTCTCCTCCCCTCCCCCCTATCAACCCGCCCCTCGCGCTCCTCAAGCAAGCGGTTGAAAGGAGAGTTTTATGAGAAAACCAAGCGAGGTTGCTCAGATCCCGGCCTGGCTGTATCCCCCACCCCCCACACACACACCAGAAACTTGTGTTTCCGCGCCACTACACACAGTGGGGTCAGGCCAGGACACAAAGGATGGGTCGTCAGAAAGGTCCGAGGTTAACGCACCGAGAGCTTCTTTCAAACCACCGGGCCACCAGGTCGGCAATCAATAGTCTTGGGGGTCAGGCGGCCCTCGTGAAACACAAAATCAATTGACACCACCTCCCCGACGGGCAAATGATAGCAGGAATGAAACTTCAGCACCCACCCACCCTGATAAACTTCCGGACAGGATAAAGTGAGAGGCAACTGAGCTCAGATTAGCGAGTCTGAGTCAAATAAGTGGTTCGGTAATCGAAACTTTAGTGAAGGAAACTGTTCGGTGAGGAGATATGGTGCAGCATGGTGACTGACAACGAGGCGGGCGACGAGGGCTACAACAAAATGTTTGTGATGTAACATCAGATTCAAATTAGTCAAAACTGCTAACATGAATTGTTCCCATGGTAACCTGGTAAAGCGAATTAGCCAAGAAGGACCAGGTGATAAATATTCGCGATGTTAGAAGGCTAGGGGTTAAAACACATTCCGTCTCTGCAATCTAGTGACCATTTTCGCTGGTGATTGTTGGCTCACCTGACCTCTCGTACTTACTGGGTGTAGAGGGGGAGGAGTAAACAGGGAAGATGATGAGGAAGGAGTGTGTGAGGGTACCTGCAATCTATGGACTACACTGACTGTGGCTGTGGTCAGTAGAAAGCTTGTAAGTCGCCAAAGTTACCAGCACAAGCTGGTCAAAGATAACCTCGAGCAAGAAATATCTGGGGTTGCCGACACATACTACTGCCAGCTAAAGTGTAAGTCTGGGACAAAAATGCTAATCAAGCCAATCTACCCGTACAAAGACACCCGCTATGTGCGTGCGTAGCGTTTTCAAACTAAGGTTGGACACGTTTAGCGAGCACAGTGACGGGAGTAGGCAACAGCCATTGTGAACCGCGCAACGGCTGAGAGGACTTGCAGGTGGCTGACTGGTTGACTGGCCCAGAGTGTGGGGAGCCCAAATTCCGCGCCCCCCTAAACTACTCAAGGCCGGGTGGGGAGCGTTTGACACCCTGAATTATTCACGCTCCTCCACAGCCGTCATCGGGTGTCGGGGCAGACAACTGGAGCACGTTGCTGTCTGGGGAGGGGAAGGGAATCGCCTACAATGGCAGCATGTGAATGTGAATGTACTCAGTCCACCTTCACATTCACAGACTACCACTGCTGGTGTGGACACTACGTCACGTAGGTAGCCCGTGACTGTCACGTTAAGGCACAAGACGGGACGCGTGAGACGGAGACAAGACAAGGAAAGGGATTTCCCCCAATTCATCCGGGTACCGCCTGTCAGCTGCTGCAGCCAGTGTCGGTGGTAAGTGACTTGCAGCAGACGTCTCGGCATCTTGACAGTTGATGTTGATGAATGCACGCGCAGCTGCACATCCACGGGGGGGGGGGGGCCTCGCCTGCCGGCAGCGCCTGTTACACAACGACATCTGCCGAGAGACCCACGTGCTCCCCGAGTCTTGTGTGTGAGCCTCGTTGAGCTCAGTCTACCCGCAGATGCCTTCGATAAGCACAATTGACTTACAGAGGAGGAAACGGCATCTTAATTAGCCTCGCATTCCTCCGCGAAGATGCGAGAGTACAAGCTGTGGCAGTATGGCGAAATCCCCGATAACACAACATAAACATGCCCAACACTTCCAGACTCCGCCAAACATCACTTGCCACCCCCCCCACCTCAAAAAGTGTAGTCAACTTTAAAATGTCAAAACAACAGAATTGTGAGGAGGGAGGAAGAGGGGGTAACCCTACATGTACAGATAGAGAGGGGCAGAGATAGAAGTCGGAAAAAACATCACATGAGGGTAAAGAGAGAGGGGGGAAGGGGGTGCATTACAGAGCCTAACGTTTCTGTTGGCCTCCCTCTAGAACTTTCTCTTGACTCGCTATCACCATGTTTCATTGCAGGTAAGTGAATATTCAGAAGGCTGCTGACGTTCTTGAAATTTAATAATAAAGGTTGTGAGGGGCCAACAGGGCTGTGTGGTGATCAGTAAGGTTGTGAGGGGTCAACAGGGCTGTGAGGTGATCAGTAAGGTTGTGAGGGGTCAACAGGGCTGTGAGGTGATCAGTAAGGTTGTGAGGGGTCAACAGGGCTGTGAGGTGATCAGTAAGGTTGTGAGGGGTCAACAGGGCTGTGAGGTGATCAGTAAGGTTGTGAGGGGTCAACAGGGCTGTGAGGTGATCAGTAAGGTTGTGAGGGGTCAACAGGGCTGTGAGGTGATCAGTAAGGTTGTGAGGGGTCAACAGGGCTGTGAAGTGATCAGTAAGGTTGTGAGGGGTCAACAGGGCTGTGAGGTGATCAGTAAGGTTGTGAGGGGTCAACAGGGCTGTGAGGTGATCAGTAAGGTTGTGAGGGGTCAACAGGGCTGTGAGGTGATCAGTAAGGTTGTGAGGGGTCAACAGGGCTGTGTGGTGATCAGTAAGGTTGTGAGGGGTCAACAGGGCTGTGTGGTGATCAGTAAGGTTGTGAGGGGTCAACAGGGCTGTGTGGTGATCAGTAAGGTTGTGAGGGGTCAGTAGGGCTGTGAGGTGATCAGTAAGGTTGTGAGGGGTCAACAGGGCTGTGAGGTGATCAGTAAGGTTGTGAGGGGTCAACAGGGCTGTGTGGTGATCAGTAAGGTTGTGAGGGGTCAACAGGGCTGTGTGGTGATCAGTAAGGTTGTGAGGGGTCAACAGGGCTGTGTGGTGATCAGTAAGGTTGTGAGGGGTCAGTAGGGCTGTGAGGTGATCAGTAAGGTTGTGAGGGGTCAACAGGGCTGTGTGGTGATCAGTAAGGTTGTGAGGGGTCAACAGGGCTGTGTGGTGATCAGTAAGGTTGTGAGGGGTCAGTAGGGCTGTGAGGTGATCAGTAAGGTTGTGAGGGGTCAACAGCGCTGTGAGGTGATCAGTAAGGTTGTGAGGGGTCATCAGGCCAAGATCGCCGTTCATAGTGTTCGTTCCTACAGTTTGTGTAACAAGCTTTTCCCGCGTCTGACTGCCAACGTTGTACGAAGAAAAAACAACTGAGGCAAACGACGACAACAAGCCTTCTGTTACAGACACCGGTAGTCGCTGTCTTCCTCACATTTCAATGAAAAATATCACACACACACACACACACACACACACACACACACACACACACACACACACACACACACATCAGATGCAAATTTCTGAAATTTGCACAAACAAGTGTACAGACGTACAAACTCTCCTGTTGGTATGCTATAACTATCCTGTTGGTATACTATAACTATCCTGTTGGTATACTATAACTATCCTAATGGTATACTATAACTATCCTGTTGGTATACTATAACTATCCTGTTGGTATACTATAACTGTCCTGTTGGTATACTATAACTGTCCTGTTGGTATGCTATAATTATCCTGCTGGTAGCCGCAGGCACGTGCACACTAACATTACCAGACCCACTGCAGACCTTTAACTGCGGCGTGAGGACCAACATGGCCACAGCTTGGTTTTGTTCTCTAAAAGACATTTTGCTGACATTGGGGGCTGATAAAGAAGGCGCGCGCACCAGGGGCCATTTCTAAGCGATTTTATGAAGACAATAAACTGCGGTCGAGTCGAGCGAAGTGCGGCGGCTCATTGCCGCCATCTTTACAGCCAGTACGGCAGAGCGGGGTGGGGGATGGGGTGGGGCGCTCACCAGCCTCAGTATCCGGTCGCCATCTCTGACAACCCCCAGACTTGTATGTGTCTGTCTTACAACCTCAATCGTCCGAGAAGATAGTGGGGAGGAGGAGGGGAGATCATCGGCGCCAGCTTCCGGGTGCCGTGCACAGCATACGATCACGTGACCATAAAGGGCCGGGAAACAACCAATGGAAAACTCGCCAGCAGACGAGCAGAATGTTTGAAAGCCACCATTAACATCGACCTCACTGCAGCTCTAAAGAAGACAAACTCACATCACAGAAATCTGAGCAAAAGAAACAGACTAATAACATGGAGACATTTGTCAGAAGGTATATTTCTCTAAACACACGGAAGACATTTTCTATACCCTTTGACTTCTGAGGATTATCTAAAACTGTCTGTCAATGCGCATGTAAATGACGAATTCCTGTCTCTCTGAACACAAACAACACCGTGACGACCAAGGGGCGTAAATGCAAATGGCCAACGTCCCACGGCTTTGCACAAACGAGACAAGGGGGGTGAACTCTGCAGGCATGTTTGTCATGTTTGTCAAGCTGTTGACGATTGTCAAGGGGCACAATAACAAACCTTGGGGCGCAGTCCTGTCGCCGCCTGGTACTTGGAGGCGGCGGGGCCACGCTTGAGCGGTAATAACACACCCCGCACACACACACACACACACAGTCTGCACACACACACACACAACACAGCCTACACATACACATTCAGTCCACACACACACACACACACACGAGTACAGTTTAGTCTTTTGCTGGAAGCGGGATGTTGAAGTAACGTGCGGCGCCTGGGCGCCCTGAGCGCGCCACCTGCAGCCCGTCCTCCTGGTTTTTGTTGTATGGCGCAGAAATGTGCGGTTCTCACCCCTTCTTTCGCTCCGTCTCCTCTAACGACAGATGGTACTTACAGACAGAGTCTACACACTGTGTCTATGCTGTGATTGATGGAGGTGACAACAGCGGCTACGGCAGCTGAAACGGTCCTAAAGTAAATACTCAGCGCGCTTTGCTTTTTCCCCGGAAGAGCCGATTGTTTCCCCTTCCCACCCGCCGGACATAATGAAAGCACAAAGAGTCAGAGACAACCGACACGTGTCGAGATAAGACTTATGGTTAAAGCTTGTCAAGTGCATAAATCCATCACACGCAAGGGCCTATAACTCTCGACTAATGTAATGCCGACCACTGTAGTGCCGTCCCCTGGAACCTGAGCTGTACTCAGTGACAGGTGTTCCTACCCGTCTGGGAGACGCCTCCTCGCCCAACTTCGCCTCGCCAGGCAACAGAGGGTGAGCTGAGCCCTGGAATACCTGCACATCCTCCCTCCAGCAAGCACCTAACGGGGTGACACGCATAATCCTCCTCCGACCCTCCCCCCTCCCCCAACTCTTTCTCTCCTCTTCTCACCTGTTGATCTGGAGCCAGTCGCATAACACATTTCTCATTTAAACACTTTTAGACATTAAATCTTAGACAATCGTATTTTATAGAAACAGTGCACAGGACAATTGTGAGAACTATTCTGAACTAAAATATCAAGTGTTTGAGTCAGACTCTCCTCCTGTCAGCACAATGTTTTCGTATGAGCTCGTGCACATGGAATAGGAGCGATCTTTGAAGGTTTCTAAGTTTACTTCTTTAGAGCAGTTTTTAAGTTTTAAAATCATGCAGCTCACCCCTGATGTGCTTCTTGCTCCTCTCCCCCCCTTACCCCTGTCATAACTCGTTGTCATGGCGACATCATTCGGAGGCTGCACTTACCGAGGCTGAGTGTCAGTGAGGTGTTGGCGACCGACAAGCAAGCTGAATACGATTTAACGATGTCATTTAATATTCACACTTGGGCTTATTTCCCATTAATGCATGAAGTTTGTGACCACTGCTGGAAACACTAACGGCAAAAAAAAAAAAAAAAAAAAAATCCTTGGGCGATAGCCCTTTTACCTGCGCGTTCCGGTCGGCTCCTGCATCGAGGCCTGGACTAGAGGATGCTATAAAACACTTTAAAGCCCTCTATCCTACAGGTTTTTTTTCATAACTAAGGCAATGTTCCCCATCCTCCTTTGATTTACACTAATCGCCAAGTAGACTGGGACATGCCAGCCAGCATCACTCTGATGAAATGTTCACAAGTCATCCTTCAGGATGTCTGGGTGCTGGTGACCACCCGTATCAAATGCAGCTACAGCCACATCGCGCCATCACCACGGCCAGAGAGTGAGTCTAGTTCACAACTCATCTTGCCCTACCTCACCCAATTTGATAAAATTTGTAAAAGACTTCTCTCATGGATATCACCAAAACGTTTCGACAAAAACAAGCTCACAGAATAACAAGCAATTTTAGTGACCACAACAACAACAACAACTGTTCGCTGACTGCAGGTCACAGCTTATAAGTAGGTCAAGAACAAGCTTCGCGGAAAGCAGGTCAGGCTACACGTTCACATGTCAAGACTCAAGTGCCTCATGGCACGTGAGTCACGTCTCCAGTGACACCTCAGTGACTGTTTCACATTTACCGTGACTATTTCACATCTCAGTGACACCCCCAGTGACTGACTGTTTCACATCTCGAGTGACACCCCCAGTGACTGACTGTTTCACATCTCCAGTGACACCCCCAGTGACTGACTGTTTCACATCTCCAGTGACACCCCCAGTGACTGACTGTTTCACATCTCCAGTGACACCCCCAGTGACTGACTGTTTCACATCTCCAGTGACACCCCCAGTGACTGACTGTTTCACATCTCCAGTGACACCCCCAGTGACTGACTGTTTCACATCTCCAGTGACCGAATGCTCGGCATCTCTGGTGACTGGTTGCTAAACATCACCACACGTCAGGAATGGAAGTCGTTTCCGGAAGGCCCGCCAGACGGCGCTGTTGGACTGGCATGGCGAGGTCTGGCGCAGCAGGAAAGTATGCAAGAACAGCTGCAATGTGGCAGTCATCACGGCCTCCTCCTGGAAATCGACCTCCAGGGAGCAGGCAGGGAAAACAACACGAACAGCCACCCTGGGTGCACATGTCTCGTCTGTTGTGTACAAACACAACCGCTCTCCTCACCTCATTACCACTGCAAGAGGCTGGGAATGTTGACCACGTGATCATTCGTCGTGACTGCAAGAGGCTGGGAATGTTGACCACGTGATCATTCGTCGTGACTGCAAGAGGCTGGGAATGTTGACCACGTGATCATTCGTCGTGACTGCATGAGGCTGGGAATGTTGGGATTACAGTGGACCGCGTGCCTGCTCGTCATGAAATGACCAGAGCTCTCAGGTGGGCGGTGAAATAATGTGACTCCGTCAGCTGTGTGGAGAAATAATGGTTTTTACGAGTTGTGTCGAGAACAAATCCGATTCAACCAGCTGTGTCAAAAAAACAAAAGAAAAAAACAAACAAACAAAAAAACAAAAGAAAAAAACAAACAAACTGATGCCTTTTCAATGAGGTCTTTTAATGAAAGAAACATGAGAATTGTTGCGATGAAACACGAGAGTTGAGGGCTGTTATACCAACCACTCACAGGTTTCCATGGGAAGGGTGAGGTGAGTATGCTTGACGGGAAGGTGCATACGAGAGGGAAAGCAACAAGTTTGTGAGACTAGTACAGGCACTCACCCCAGGAAAACACTTTCAAGTGTTCATTTCACAGTTGTGTGAAGCAAGTGACTCATTTCTCCATGTTTGTGTGAACATGTCACACTGACTGATTTCCCGCTGCTGTGAACACACAACAGTCTCACTCGTCTACCAGTGTTGTGAGGCCCTGTGTATGTCTACACAATGTTGTTTGTGAATGTTATGGAATAAATGTGTGTTGTGTACAGTGTGAAGTCATTGTGCTATGACAAGTCACAAGTACACACAGCTGTAGACAAGGCAGTTAGGAGCTGCTAGACACCGGCTGGTATGTGTAGCAGAGCAGAATAAACAAACATGTAGGCTCCCTCCTCACCTCTCCACAATCCATGCAGACCTGCAGCGTGTATGTGACTTAAATTATCTCTCAATTTAACACACACACATACACACACACACACACATACACACACACACAAAGAATACGGGAATGTGATTATTGTTCACGTGGCAGGACTCACTCCCGTGATATAGATGATCTTGGAGAAGACACCATCAATTTCCGGCTCCGCGCCCCTGGTTACCTAGCCTCATTGCCTAGCCACACAGACCTCATTGCCTAGCCTCATTGCCTAGCCTCATTGACCTCATTACCTAGCCTCATTGCCTAGCCACACAGACCTCCTTGCCTAGCCTCATTGACCTCATTACCTAGCCTCATTGACCTCAACACCTAGCCTCATTGCCTAGCCACACAGACCTCATTGCCTAGCCTCATTACCTAGCCACCCACTCCGCAACCTGATCCATTCCCAGGTCTTAGCAAATTTCAGCACGTTGCCTTCAACACGGTCTGGGTGCGCACCGCGGACGCTCGAGACATGCGGGTAGAACTGCACGTGCGAGGTGAGTGCATGGTGACTGAGTGCGCAGCGGAGTGTGACGTGACGCACCTCAGGGTTTGTGACAAGACTGGTGGTGACAGCAGGTTGTAATTTTGTGGCTTGTGAACAAAATGGCCAAGTGTGATGAAGGCCGCTACTGGTACTGTCTGCCAGAGCGGACAGGAATCTGCGACTGATTACCTGGACTGGCAAAACCCTCGCCAGATCCCCTCCTCCTCTCCTCCCCTCCCTGGCACGTGGCCCAGCCTGTGTAGTAGAAACTCCGACTCTACAAGTTTTATTTTTGTTAATAGGGCAACATGCAGCTGAAGTGGAGGTGTGTGCAGGGTTCAGCAGTGGGACAGGAATTATCTTCATGTAGACAAAACTTGTAGTTGTTCACTGAAGCAAGCAGGTGAGTCCAAAGGAGTTAAAACAACGACCAGAGCACACATCAGGCGCCAGGAGCCAGTGGAAGTGTTTCAAGGCCCATACCCCGCCATTCTCTTGTCGCGTTCAACAGTAGCAGGCTGGAGGGGTGGCGGGGGTGAGGGGTGGGGTAGGTCTGAAAGGTTGCAGGCAGCACTGGCAGAAGAAAGGTAATGGTAGATGTGAAAGGTTTGCTGGCAGCATTAAGAAGCGCGAGGGCAAGTTTGAGAGACTGCAGGCAGCACTGACACAAGTAGTGTTTGGTTACCAACCTCCAGCACCCAGCTGCCGTCACCAGGCGACTCCGTGTCTCCAGAAAGTTCTTATCGACACCACAGCAACATCACCAGCAACTCTCACAACAAAACACTTCCCCACCTCCTCCCTCATATCACGAGCTGCTGACAAAATTAATAGCGAGGCGGTCTGGTGATGCATGCAGCACATCCCTTCTTCATTTACCGAACCTTTCTCTCGGCTGCTAAAGGCCCTTGTAACAACTCCCCCCCCCTCCTCCAGCTTCTATTTGTGAAACATACCGAGAGTAACATGATCTGTGGCGCTGTCTTCCTTTGGCTGGGATGCATCTGGCAGGGAAAGAAAGAAAGACAGAGACTGAATGAGTGATGGAAGAAAACTCTCGACGATCTGTAGTCTGTAAGGTAACGAGGACAAGATGGCGCCACCAGCTGCACCCCCCTCCCACTTGCGTGTCTGTGGGCAGACAACAAAGCTGATGACTTGCAAACGACTCTCCGATCTCTGCCATCAACAAATGAGTGTTGACTGCTATCAGCAGGTCGGTGTTGTCTGTAGTGAGGTCAGCTCTGGTGGGTGGGTGAAGAGGTTCGACTCCCTGACAGTTGCGGGCGGAGAGCGTGCGGCCACCTCCATCCCTCCGTCCCGCGCTCTTGAAGTTGATGACGTCAGGTTGGCGAGCAGGTGAGTGCTGGGGGTGCGGGTGTAGGAGGAATGAAGCAATGTCAGCGGTGGCGAAATGTTGCTACAGTTGTCTGGTGGCGAGGTCGAGCTGCACTCACGTGTGACCAGCTATGGCCTCTAGCTTGATGTTGCCGTCTCGAAGGATACCCAGGGTGGGGCCTGTGGCAGCCTAGCGCCTACTTCTTCTTGTTGATGACGTGTACATGATCCCAACCCCCCAATGCGCGCGCACAAACCACCACCTCGTCTACTCCACGACGTCTGATGTGAACTGTCACGTGACCTACAACTTGCCGCTCACCTTCCGCTCACTTCCCGTCCATCTTCCCTTCACTTGCTGCCGCACCTTGCCGCGCAGCTTCCGCTCATCTGCCGCACTTGCTGGCCGGCGGCGTCGCTTGACTGTGGTGTAACAAGTCAAAAGGTCCCTGCGCCGCACCTACTGTCAGCCTCTGGGAGACAGGTAAAACACACCTGTCAGGTGACACGTCTATCAACCCCATCTCTAGCCTGCAGTCGAGGCCTGAAAAATCGTTCAGTGCACACCGCCATTCTTCTCTCCACCTTGTGCGCGTGCAGGTCTGCGTAGAGTGTAACCCTGGGTAGAGTGTAACCCTGGGTATAAGGTAGCCCTGAAAAAGTAGGGCCCGGTACTGATACTGTCACTATGTCAGTGTTGTGTGTCAGTGTTTGTTACGCTGTTGTGTGTCAGTGTTCATGTTAGGCTGTGCGTGTATCCGTGTTTATATTATACGTGTGTGTGTGTGTGTGTCAGTGTTTACAGTCTATAAAACATCACTAACAGCATTCCTATGTGGGGGCCGGAAAACCCCTCTTCAGGAGCAGTTAACTCCCAGCCCCTATTTCCCACGAGATTCTTCACGTCACCTCCTCTCCCTTCCCAGGGTTCCCAGCGAGCTAATGGTGCTCACCGCCTCCTGTCGACGACAGACGGAACGTGAGGGCAGATAACAGCTCCGAGAGGCATGCAGCACACTGGTGATGCACTACAGTGACTACACACATCACACGGCTGTTCTCAGGCTGACTGGTGCTCTACACAACCACTGCTACGAGCACTCTACAGTCACTGCTACACTCTAGGTATGAGCACTCTACAGTCACTACCACACTCTAGGTATGAGCACCACTCTACAGCCACTACCACACTAGGTATGAGCACTCTACAGCCACTACCACACTCTAGGCATGAGCACCACTCTACAGCCACTACCACACTAGGTATGAGCACTCTACAGCCACTACCACACTCTAGGCATGAGCACTCTACAGCCACTGTCACACTCTAGGTATGAGCACTCTACAGTCACTGCTACACTCTAGGTATGAGCACTCTACAGTCACTACCACACTCTAGGCATGAGCACTCTACAGCCACTACCACACACTAGGTATGAGCACTCTACAGCCACTACCACACTCTAGGTATGAGCGCTCTACAGCCACTACCACTCTAGGTATGAGCACTCTACAGACACTGCTACACTCTAGGTATGAGCACTCTACAGTCACTACCACACTCTAGGCATGAGCACCACTCTACAGCCACTACCACACACTAGGTATGAGCACTCTACAGCCACTACCACACTCTAGGTATGAGCGCACTCTACAGCCACTACCACACACTAGGTATGAGCACTCTACAGTCACTGCTACACTCTAGGTATGAGCACTCTACAGCCACTACCACACTCTAGGTATGAGCACTCTACAGCCACTACCACACACTAGGTATGAGCACTCTACAGCCACTACCACACTCTAGGTATGAGCGCTCTACAGCCACTACCACACTAGGTATGAGCACTCTACAGCCACTACCACACACTAGGTATGAGCGCTCTACAGCCACTACCACACTAGGTATGAGCACTCTACAGCCACTACCATACACTAGGTATGAGCACTCTACAGCCACTACCACACTCTAGGTATGAGCACTCTACAGCCACTGCTACACTCTAGGTATGAGCACTCTACAGCCACTGCTACACTCTAGGTATGAGCACTCTACAGCCAGCTACACTCTACAGCACTACCACACTCTAGGTATGAGCACTCTACAGCCACTGCTACACTCTAGGTATGAGCACTCTACAGCCACTGCTACACTCTAGGTATGAGCACTCTACAGCCACTGCTACACTCTATAAAGCTACTACCACACTCTAGGTATGAGCACTCTACAGCCACTGCTACACTCTAGGTATGAGCACTCTACAGCCACTGCTACACTCTATAAAGCTACTACCACACTCTAGGTATGCTCTACATTTCACAGACTCTACACCAACACCACTCTACTGCCTGATAGACACACTGACACTCAGCCTCATGTAAAAGCTGACACACAGCGGTATCACCTTTCCCCCTCCCATCTCGACCCTTCAAATTGACCTGCAGGTTGCTAGGTTACCAGAAGTTACAGGCAAGATACCGACTGTACCTGCAGGTCACCAGGTCACATCAAGTGTCAGGTGAAGACACAGAATCTACTAACTGCACCTTTGCATGCAGTGGATGCAGTAACAGCGACCTAATGGCGAGTCGCTTCAGGTGACAAATTAAAGGTGGGGAGGGCGGCGGCGCGAGGGCGAGTAACACGTCACAGAAATGTGAGGCGAGTGCATGAAGTGCGCTCACTCACCGCCTGGGGCATGAAATTCTCTCGACTCTCCGACCTGCCGAGTTCTGTGTGTGTGTGTGTGTGTAGGCTGCTACACATGTAGAGTCTCTTGTCACAGGCCGACAGGAGCCGCTACTCTACACAGTCATAGGTTTCCTCCCACAACCATCGCACGTCAACCGCTTGCATCGAGCCTTGTTGTACATCAGCAGCCTGCACCACCACTCCACCAGCTCCACCTGTCGTCTTTACCTTCTGGCCACTCAAGGGCCGACAACACCACACAACTAAGTTTGCGAGGCACTATGGCGAGGGGGTGGGGGGAGGGACGGAGAGACTGTAAGACTGACGTGCGAGACAAAGCGAGACTGAGATTCGCTTAACACGTGGCATGGACTGCTATGAACATAACATGGACTGACTCTCTGAACATGTGGCATGGACTGACTCTGAACAAGTCACACGGACTAGCTCTGAACATATGGCATGGACTGACTCTGAACAAGTCACACGGACTAGCTCTGAACATATGGCATGGACTGAATGATCATGTGACATGGATTGGTCCTGTTCATGTCACATGGAGTGGCTCTGAACATGTCACATAGACTGACTGAACATGTGACATGGACCGGCTCTGAACATGACATGGGCTGGCTCTGAGCCTGTGACATGGACTTTCTGAACATGTGACATGGACTAGCTCTGAACATGTGGACTGGCCAAAGCACGTCTTGTACCCTGACTAAGATCTGAACATATTTCCTCGCGGATAAGACCTGACAGGGTGAGTGCATTTCTCTAACGGAAACAGCACTTTATGAATATCTAACATTACTCGCACGTCACTGATAATATTTAATGTTAACAGCACAATAATAATAATAAGTAATGTTTAATAGCACATCATTAATATCTAACGTTTATCGCACCTCACTGATAATGTCGAGCTACCAGTGAGAACTTCTTGCGTATCATCAGACGGAAGCTGTAACAACAGTGGAACTTGACGCAAGCGAATATAATTTAATATCTGAGGACCTGGTATGAACTAATGTGTTGTTACATTACTGAATACCTTCCTTTCCCGTCCTGCACCAAGTTTCCAGAAGCATCTCAGTCTCACCTTGTCTCACACTTCAGTCTCACGAGCACCAACAACATCTGTTGCACAAGCATCACTCCTGACACCAATCAACACAGGCGTCAATAATTATAATTGTTATTATAGTCACCTGACTAGTCACCTGCTCGTCCTCGTCTGCACCATCCTTACTGTTTGTTCTCTCATTCCTCTCTGTCTTCACTCTCTCCATCCTTACTGTTTGTTCTCTCATTCCTCTCTGTCTTCACTCTCTCCATCCTTACTCTTTGTTCTCTCATTCCTCTCTGTCTTCACTCTCTCCATCCTTACTCTTTGTTCTCTCATTCCTCTCTGTCTTCACTCTCTCCATCCTTACTCTTTGTTCTCTCATTCCTCTCTGTCTTCACTCTCTCCATCCTTACTCTTTGTTCTCTCATTCCTCTCTGTCTTCACTCTCTCCATCCTTACTCTTTGTTCTCTCATTCCTCTCTGTCTTCACTCTCTCCATCCTTACTCTTTGTTCTCTCATTCCTCTCTGTCTTCACTCTCTCCATCCTTACTCTTTGTTCTCTCATTCCTCTCTGTCTTCACTCTCTCCATCCTTACTCTTTGTTCTCTCATTCCTCTCTGTCTTCACTCTCTCCATCCTTACTCTTTGTTCTCTCATTCCTCTCTGTCTTCACTCTCTCCATCCTTACTCCTTGTTCTCTCATTCCTCTCTGTCTTCACTCTCTCCATCCTTACTCCTTGTTCTCTCATTCCTCTCTGTCTTCACTCTCTCCATCCTTACTCCTTGTTCTCTCATTCCTCTCTGTCTTCTGTGTTTGTCTTCACTGCACTGACGGTGGTTTTTCTCCCGTCCTTCGTATTCTGTCTCTCTCTCTCCTGCTTGTCTCAAGCGATGACAGCATGCTCCTTGTGAGCTTGAGTATACACTACATAAATCACACGTTTATTATTATTATTTTCGTTCAAAGTGTTCATAAGCCGACGAACGGTCAACTGTGAACAGTGAACAGAACACGCTGACCAGTCTGTCTGCTGACTGGTTACAACTCTCCCCCCCCCCCACTGGGTCAAACTCTTTCCTGGCTGGTCATACTTGTGTGCCTCGCTACATCTTTAAGGAGGACAATACAAGAAGCTTTCCCACACCCACCAAAAGTACATCTGAAGTTATTTGCGCCGTTTTCAGCATGCTTGTTATCGCCTGATCCTCTCACTTTCAGCTGGAATAATAAGGTGAGAACGGGGGACCCCACGTCTTCCCTCTCATTCGTTAAGAGAAGCAGGTGCTTGATTGGGATGTTTAGTCCACAAACAGGTCTTGTGTTATGATTTGTGGCGAAGAAAAATGTTTTTCGATGGAATTTGTTGCAAATAAGCAAATTAGGGGTTGCGAGGTGTTGTGGGCGGTACAGGTCGACTGGAGTTTTACAACTGACCAAACCCGGCAACCACCGCGTCACGTGGGTCACGTGATGTTCATATGCTGTCGTCACGAGAACAGACTGACGACTGCATGTAACAGTCCATCTCCTAGCATCATGACCCTAACCCAACAACGTGTCCCCCTCCCACTGAGACTGGTGTGGAGGGTATGGCAGTCCACCGAACCCTGGCGTCTGAAGAATAATCCCGCACACAACAAACAAATTTGTTCTCAGCAGTTCCGGGCCAGTAAGTACATCTGAAGACAACAGCAGCCAGTGTCAGTGACAGTAAGTACATCTGAAGACAACAGCAGCCAGTGTCAGTGACAGTAAGTACATCTGAAGACAACAGCAGCCAGTGTCAGTGACAGTAAGTACATCTGAAGACAACAGCAGCCAGTGTCAGTGACAGTAAGTACATCTGAAGACAACAGCAGCCAGTGTCAGTGACAGTAAGTACATCTGAAGACAACAGCAGCCAGTGT
The DNA here is from genome assembly GCA_004794655.1 of Marisa cornuarietis. Taxonomy (NCBI): domain Eukaryota; kingdom Metazoa; phylum Mollusca; class Gastropoda; order Architaenioglossa; family Ampullariidae; genus Marisa; species Marisa cornuarietis. Next base: position 58,327 of record SMMW01000642.1, on the reverse strand, counting down.
CAGTGACAGTAAGTACATCTGAAGACAACAGCAGCCAGTGTCAGTGACAGTAAGTACATCTGAAGACAACAGCAGCCAGTGTCAGTGACAGTAAGTACATCTGAAGACAACAGCAGCCAGTGTCTGTGACAGTAACTACTTGTGAAGAGTAAATGTTTCTCTTTTGCGAATGGAAAGAAAAAAGTGAGCCACGCGGTGACATAATCCACAATGCCACTAGTCAAGACATCAAAAAGCGCAAGTGGGGCTGGACAGGACACACCCTGTACAAACCAGCTGACACCATTGCCACCAGGCACTTGACGGGAACCCTCAGGGGAAGAGGAGAGTTGGGAGGCCAAAACAGACTTGGAGAAGATCAGTAGAGAGCGAGGCAAAGGATGCGAGAACCACATGGGCCCAACTGAGGGGGGCTGCCATACGCCGGGTCCGCTGGCGAGGTGTTGTTGCGGCCCTATGCTCCTCGAGAAGTAACAAGGAATGATGATGATGATGATGATGATGACCCTTGACTTATTGAGATGTGGCACTTATTGAGTGATAATGTCATGAGAGCTGTGGGTGTAGCACCTTCAATACGCCTTCAACACACCTTTAACACATCATCAACACACCTTCAACATATCATCAACACACCTTCAACATATCAACACACCTTCAACACATCTTCAACACACCTTTAACATATCATCAACACACCTTCAACACACCTTCAACACATCATCATTTCAACACACCTTCAACACATCATCATTTCAACACACCTTCAACGCGGGTACCTGAACAGCGTATAGAGGAAGTGAAGTTCGTGATGCAGACCTCCATCCTCTAAAAATCAAAATAAAGCGCAAGACAATACAAAGTAATAATACAAAGTAATAATATCTCATTTCCTAAAATAAAACTGCACTTGTATAAGTTGGCGGTGCTAGTTCTCCTAAGCCACCCCCCACCCTAATGACATTTCCTCATGTCCAGTTTTGATTAAAGATGGCGATTCATCGAGTCCCTGTCCCCAGTGGTTTTACTTGTTTGACGGAAATCATTCCACTGATGAGGAAAACCAAGGACTTTCCGAGATATGCAGCCCCTTGAAAGACACACCCGACTTCAAATACATTCCCATAAGTCTTTTGGTCTACGAGATAGAGATGACCACAGTCTGGTCAAACAGATTGGTTCAAATATCGACATGTTCATGTTCATGTTCATGTTCATGTGTGCTCAATACATTTCCACTCCTTGTGTTTACAAGAAGGTTTATCCTAACCCTAACCCGTCTACACACAGTGTTTAAGGGTCTGCATGTCTCCCATGGTTCCCTCTACACCTGGGAGACTGACAGGTGAGTTATCTTCCCTCCTACATGCGACCCCCCCTCCCCTGCTTCTTCTCTCAGTGTTTTTGTTACTTGGCAGCGACTTCACCTGAGGTTAGCAAATCACTTCTCTGCTTCTCCCTGAGGACATTTGTATTTTATGTAGTCCACAAAGTAGAATAAAGACAGACCGTTATATTTTCTGATCATGACTATAGTGAATCATAGATGACAGGGCTAGTCATTACTTTCTTTATGTTTGTAAACAAGGGTCTGTTAGCTGAGGTGCTTTTTCTGACAAATATCCTGCGTATAGTATGACAGAAATATCCTGCATATAGTATGACAGAAATATCCTGCATATAGTATGACAGAAATATCCTGCATATAGTATGACAGAAATATCCTGCATATAGTATGACAGAAATATCCTGCATATAGTATGACAGAAATATCCTGCATATAGTATGACAGAAATATCCTGCATATAGTATGACAGAAATATCCTGCATATAGTATGACAGAAATATCCTGCATATAGTATGACAGAAATATCCTGCATATAGTATGACAGAAATATCCTGCATATAGTATGACAGAAATATCCTGCATATAGTATGACAGAAATATCCTGCATATAGTATGACAGAAATATCCTGCATCTAGTATGTCATAAATATCCTGCATCTAGTATGACAGAAATATCCTGCATCTAGTATGTCATAAATATCCTGCATCTAGTATGACAGAAATATCCTGCATCTAGTATGACAGAAATATCCTGCATCTAGTATGACAGAAATATCCTGCATCTAGTATGACAGAAATATCCTGCATCTAGTATGACAGAAAATACCCACTTCACTAAATGATTCACTAAAGCAGGTCCTACTGATGGTCTCACAATATTTAAATACGTTGCTCATGTACACGTCACCCTTTCCACAGCATCTGCCACTCGTGCCACGATTAAGGCGCATCACACAGATATTTTAGGACAGGCATGCATCTTCACGAACACAGACACACACACAGAGTGGATGAAACCTGGGTACCCACAATAGCACCGACGGTCAGCCCCGTAAACACGTGTCACATCCAGTGAAAGAGAGTGAGAGGGGATGTGGAAGCCGAGATACGAACCCACAACACCCGATTCTCACTGTCGTGGCGCCCCACCTACCTGCCAGTCCGGGTTAGCAGGCGCGGGCAGAGCGAGTGAAGAATGCTCGGGTAGCAAGCCTGTAATTTTCCTGCCACTGTCTTCGTGTCTCTAGTCAAGTCACAGACGGTCTTCCAGTCTTTGAACTCTGTCCAGTCGTCCAGAGGCCGTTACACCCACACCAGCAACATCTGCTGCCACAGTGTCAAGGGGTTATCACCCGTTTATTTGCTTTCCAAACATTCGTCTTTTGCTTTGTCAGCCTGTGATTTCATTATTTTGACGGACTGGCTCCGTCTGGCAATTACAAGTTTCCATACAGGCCTGTCTTTAGTGCACGCACGTATGTGTGAGCGCGCGCACGCCACGTTCATACATGCGTGTCTATGCGCGTATTATATATAATACCAGGTGGCGAAGTTTTCCCCTCGTGGACAAAAACATTTGTGGCTTCAGTGGCAAAAGTGTTAATAAACTGTGAGGAAACTGTGGTTTCACCAAACATAGCAGGTTAATTTCTAAACTTGAAATTGTCTGGTCCGCGAATGGTGTTAAGTTATATTGTGTGTTCACATGGTCCGCGAATGGTGTTAAGTTATATTGTGTGTTCACATGGTCCGCGAATGGTGTTAAGTTATATTATGTGTTCACATGGTCCGCGAATGGTGTTAAGTTATATTATGTGTTCACATGGTCCGCGAATGATGTTAAGTTATATTGTGTGTTCACATGGTCCGCGAATGATGTTAAGTTATATTGTGTGTTCACATGGTCCGCGAATGATGTTAAGTTATATTATGTGTTCACATGGTCCGCGAATGATGTTAAGTTATATTATGTTCACATGGTCCGCGAATGATGTTAAGTTATATTATGTTCACATGGTCCGCGAATGATGTTAAGTTATATTATGTTCACATGGTCCGCGAATGGTGTTAAGTTATATTGTGTTCACATGGTCCTTGGCAGTAACAAAGGTTCCCCAGCCCTGGTGTAAAGCCACTAACTGATGTCCACAAATAAAAGTCGAAATCCATAAACAGTTCTAATCATCCTTGTGTATGGCCAGACAGATGCTATCAATTTTAGGTGTAACATTATTCAAGATTATTCTTTTACACTTAATGGGGTATTAAAGTTATTCAGAAAATATATTTACATATTCAAACATACTATATATACATATTCACACATAATATATATATATATTCACACACATTTCTATCTTTATATGCAGTCTTTCTCACTCTCACCCACATTTACTGATCAGTTTCTAACACCTAATACATTAAAAGCTAATTTTCTGCCTCATTACTTCTGTCCTTTTAGACCTGACAACACATCGTTTGTCACGTGTCACCGCCTGTGTAATCAAATATATCTCAATAGTATTTACTCCACCTTTATTTAACCCCTGTTTAGCTTCATCTCCAAGTTGTTTAGAATGAGTACATTTTTCCCTCTACTATTAATGTTTGTATGGTGTCGGCTAATGTTATTCTGTGTTGTTATAAACCTTTACAGTTCTGATAGTTTGTGGAATACAGGGTCAGCAGAGGGCCCCCTCTAGTCCAAAAGTGGGGCCCTGTGTCCAGTGGAAGCCTGGCTCTGCCAGGGACAAAATGACAAGTCAGAACTAGTGCGATGGCCTGGAGGTTGGGAACAAACATTGAAGAAACTGAGCAAACAGCGCATTAAGAGAAATTTCACCTGATCCAACATGGGGACACGTTTGAAATGTCTAGGGGCCCACACAGGCCCTTTGAAGCCTCGGTGCCCTGTTTGCCGCACACACGCTCCCTGCTCGTCCGACTCCATGTCGCAGGGACAATTGAAGCACAGTCCCTTTCACCGCACGGCCCCTGCAACTGGGGTCTGCCTTCCCTGCTCCCACAACAAGAAGCTTTTTCAAGCCGATATTAAGTCGGAAAGCGCCACCCCGGGCCGCTGTGACCCGGCGTCAACCCGCCTGCTCTGCCAGGTAAGAGACGGGGAGGGGTGGGGGGCCGCCAACCTGTTCACCGTTTTGTCCTGTTTCACCTGACTTTTCCTCTGATCTTTGTAGGGCCAGGTTTTCACACCACTGACGATCTCCCTCAAATACCTGCGCGCTCTCGCCAAGCTCCCGGGACTTGGCTTTCAAAACATGACGACGATGATGATAATAATGACCACGAAGACGAGGATTATTATTACAACACATTACATAATGTTTCCACTTAGTGCCGAAAGTCTTGAGCTAACAACTACACTACACCATACAAAACATCCCATTGTGTTATAGCGGGGTCCGCTGTGTTTGATGTCACGAGTATCTGTACCCAGGGTAGCGTCAAACACGTGACCATGTTACTCTCGGGCGCGCGCTCTGACACGCACACAATCACAACCCACACATGCGAGCGCGCGCGCGCACACACACACACACACACACAAACCTGAGAGGGCAGGGCAGGCACGATTTTTGTTCGCTTGAATAATAATATAAAAAAATCCCATGAAGGTTTGTCGGAGGGATTCGTCATGAACTATCTCGACTCCAGATCTCAGCCAGTGACGAAGCGGTTGGGTCTTAACATTGTCGAGCGCAATCAGAGACCATCGGCACCCGGCGGGCCGACCTGCTCCGAGGTCAGTGAAGCATGCACGTGTTTGATGTGCTTTGTCACGGAGCACGACTGAGCGCAGTCGGTCGCCGAGCAGTCTAGGGGCTGGCGGTACCGGGTGGGTACTGGCAACGGTTTTGCGGGTGGCGAAGTCACTCGGGGTGATGAACTACAGTTCAGGTACGAAGCGCCAGCGGCACGGAGCGCCTACCCCTTATCTTCAAATCTATGTTCGTGCGCACTGAGCCGTGACTGCCACGGGTAAAGAGCCAAACGAGGAGACAGCTTCTCTTCAAAGTTTATCTCTTGCTCCGCTCTTCCCCTGCCTGGCACGGCGCGAATCTTCATGTTATCAAAAACATACATCAGCGACGAGAAGAAATTATCAACACGACGTCATCAGCAAGAGTATAACTACCCGCAAAAACCTGGGTACACGCAAACATCAGCAACCCCGAAGAGTCAGTCTAAACTGGGAGAGAAAGGGGCGGGCAGGGGAGAATAACATTTGGTGCAGGTACCTGTAATGGTAGAGGTACACGTGAAGGTAGAGTACAGGTAGAAGTACAGGTACAAGGAGGTTCCACTAGAAGAAATTTGTACAAAGAAAATTTAAAAAACTCTCCCCAAATCTGCGGAGAAGCCTGTGCCTGGAGGCTCTCTGTGCCGGGCTTAATCTCACTGTGGAGAGTTTTTGTAGAGAGGGATTAGCCGAGTCCTCCGGGACCACTGTCACGCGCGAGGAATGTTGATGGGTTCCTTTCAACATGGCCGACCAGCAGGGCGCGTCCCACAGTTATATTCCCCCCTCGTATCCCACGAAAAAACCGTTTTACTACCGACCTGCACCCACGACACAGTGCGACGTGGCCGGGTATGCAACCAGAGGTGGGCTCAGCACAACAAAGGCGGGTGAACGCACTCGGGTACCCCAGGTACTGGGCTAGATCCTTGCCTTCAAGTGCTTGATTATTCAGGGTACTGCGCGAGAAAGGAGCACGCCAAGAATTTCATTTCCACAAAACAATAACGATAACGGAAGTGTATTGTAATGATGTGCCCCTAGATCAGCGAACACACAGACACTGCTGACACACTGAACACAGACACCCTTGATATCAGTGAACACACAGACACCCCTGATATCAGTGAACACACAGACAGGCACCCCTGATATCAGTGAACACACAGACAGGCACCCCTGATATCAGTGAACACACAGACACTGCTGACACACTGAACACAGACACCCTTGATATCAGTGAACACACAGACACCCCTGATATCAGTGAACACACAGACAGGCACCCCTGATATCAGTGAACACACAGACAGGCACCCCTGATATCAGTGAACACACAGACAGGCACCCCTGATATCAGTGAACACACAGACAGGCACCCCTGATATCAGTGAACACACAGACACCCCTGATATCAGTGAACACACAGACAGGCACCCCTGATATCAGTGAACACACAGACAGGCACCCCTGATATCAGTGAACACACAGACACCCCTGATATCAGTGAACACACAGACAGGCACCCCTGATATCAGTGAACACACAGACAGGCACCCCTGATATCAGTGAACACAAAGACACTCATGACACACTGAACACAGATACCGCTGATATCAGTGAACACACAGACAGACACCCATGATATCAGTGAACACACTGACACCCTGATATCAGTGAAAACACAGAGAGACACTCCTGATATCAGTGAACACCCAGAGAGACACTTCTGATTATTGTTTGTTTGCCAAATTTGTTTAGGCTCTACATTTGAGAAATAGTCACATACAGGACAAAGTGAGTTGGGCAGGGGGGAGTTAAGGGTACATGTTGAGCAACATGGAAGCATTTAGCAACGTGCAACCATTCGACAGCCAGCATCATGTGCCCCTTACCTCTCCCCACTTGGGTCAAACCATTCTTTCCCACCCTAATGAATAAATTCAGCCATTAACTATGGGATACTAGCAGTGGAACTGTCTGAAGGAGAAAGAAGCTTACCTGTAGAATGCACTCTCCGACCCTGGCATCTTCCGGTACCCTGGCGTTGTAAAAACTGGTTTCGAACTCCGGCTGCTTGTCATTAACATCCCGTACACTGATCATAACCAGGGTACTTCCAGACCTTGGCTGGTCTCCGCTGTCCTGGGCCACCACCACAAAGGATGGCTGGGAATTCACTTCACAATCAATGGCTGCACTGGTGGTGATTACTCCCGTGTTGCTATCGATGGTAAACCATCCTGACTGAGGGCTGGTGCTTGGCTGAATGGAGTAATGAATCCGGGCATTCTCGCCATCATCGGCATCTGTGGCATTGACTTGAAGGACTGAGGTTCCAATGCCGGCTGTCTCTTGCACTTCTCCTCTGTACGGATTCATTGTGAACACTGGTGCATTATCATTGACATCATCGATGTAGACGGTGAAGGACTCGGAAGCTCGGAGAGGTGGATTGCCAGAGTCTGTGACAATCACAGTGAGATCATAAGAGGCTTTCTGCTCTCGATCTGGAGGAGTGTTCACCACAATCAGAGAAATGATACCATCAGTAATCTGTAGACCAAAGACGCCATCCCCACCCAATAAGGTGATATTTCCATGGACCTTCAGATCGACTGTCATGTCTGGATCATCAACAGAAATCCTTGCCACTGGTGTCCCTTTCTCTGTGTTCTCTGGAATGTGGCCTTGTCTGTCAGCTCCCTGTAGGAAGACCAAGTTAATGTTGGCTGGCTGCTCGTTGATATTTATCAGCTTGACATCTAGTGCAGCATTTCCAACAAGAGGAGGCGAACCATAATCTGTAGCTTCTAGTTTTAATCTGTAGGTGGGTTGTGTCTCATAATCCAGTGGTTTCACCACCGTCACGTCTCCTGTGTTGGTGTCAATGCTGAAGCGATTCTCTGGATCAGTTTTTCTGTCGATGGAGTAACGTATCCTTCCGTTCAGCTCAGAGTCTTGATCAGTTGCTTGCACCTGTATGATCTTGGTGCCCACAGTGACATTTTCAGCTATCTGCACCTCGTATTTACTAGTGTTGAAGATAGGCTGGTTGTCATTCTGGTCCAGTATCTTAATGTTGACTTGCATCTCCCCTGTTCTACCACCACCATCCGTGGCCCGGATGATGAGCAGGTAGGAGCTGTGGAGCTCATAGTCCAGCTGGCTGTTGACCCTCAGATCTAAGATGATATCAAAGCCTGATGACTGCTGTTGCAAAGAAAATGCATCGTCAATGTTTCCAGACACTATTTCGCAGGTGCGAGTGGAATTCTCACCCAGGTCTGGGTCAGTGACACTGCCAAGAGGCTTTTTTGTCCCCACTGGTGCTGACTCAGAAAATTCCAGAGTAAGTCTATCAGGCCTAAAGACTGGACTGTTGTCATTGACATCTTGCAGGCTCACCTCAATCACAACAGGTTTGCTCACTGTGGTCAGGACAAATGCATAACCATTGGGGTTGCTCTCCCTGTCCAGTGGTGCTTTGATAAATATTTGGCCTGTCTCAAGGTTGACCCGGAATGCCTGGGTGGCATCAGCAGTGCTACCATCAGAGGTGGAGGGTATGAATGCCAGAAATGGAGGACTCACTCCTGATGAACCACCCACTGTCCCAACATAAGAATTTACTGAAATATTCTCCGGGATGGTAAAACTCATACTGCATTTGTCCTGTTGACAAACAAGTCCCAGGGTGTCCACTCCTACCACAGCAGGTATGTGTGCCAATATTAGAACTATCACAGACACTACAATGGATGATTGCTTTCTTGCAAAAATCCTCCAAGGTGGATGTTTCAACCTGCCAAGGTGCCTTTTCCTTACAGTGCTTCCAGCCATGCAGCCATGGCTGTGAGGACAATGGCAACACACCATGGTCATGGCTATAACGGCTGACAACCAGGCCCACTGTGGTCATAGTCTCCCGTGCTGACCATCTGAACTTTACAAAGTGTAACAAATAAATCTTGACTCTCGCTAAAACCCTGAAAATGAAAATTTAAAAGTATTTGAAAATAAATTACAAACACATTCTGATTATTTTAATATTATTGTAACACTCACCTCTGCCATGTCTATTTTTCTAACTGATCTTGCTAAACATAATTTTTTTTTATCTTAAGGTTAAAAAATATTAATACATTACAATACCAACTGCTGACATAAACAGTAAAAAAAAAACAGTATAAAAAAGACAATGAAGTAGCTAATGAGGCAGGGAATGCATACAAAATGATGCAACACTGCCATTGTAATTATCTTATCTTAAATGATTAAAACTCTGCAAGTTTTCACTTATTTATTTTAAACTGTTTAAATAGTAATATTGTCATCATGTAATATTGCAGAAATAAACCAAAGAAGAAAATCACTACACATAAGATGGATTTCAAAAGATAACTATTTTTAAATACTGAAAAGACATTTCAATAATTTAAAATATTATTAAATTAATAAATATCAACAGTATTATTAGAATTACAACAGTATTAATAATTAGAATTACAACAATATTATTAATTAGAATTGCAACAATATTATTAATTAGAATGACCAATTACAATATTTTCAAAACAAGAGGCAGTTAGCAACAAGCCCTGTCACTCCAGTACATTGTCTTTATGGGTCTCCTTGTGGTACAGTCTATGGTAATGTTGCTATTTTTATTTTAATATCATTGCTATTGTCATCAATGTACATTTAAAAATGTCAGTATCTTGCCTAAATCAGCAGCAATACCTAGTGTATTACAGAAAATACAGATAATTGTTTTTATTAGTTTACTGTTATTTTTAAAACTGAGAAAAATAAAGTAACCCAAGATTTACTCTTAGTTTTAAAAGCTGTTATTAGCTGATGAACATTTGTAAGATAGAGATTAGGGAAAGGGCTTGCTCTGTAAGTGGATGGTGGAAGTTGTTTAAGAGTGATTCCCAAAGGTAAAGACCGGACCGTACTCGATGTGACCAGCTCAGTGAGTCAGGTAATACTTGTGTTTCTCGCTCATCACACAACATGCATTTGTGACTCAGTTTCACCTCCTTGTGAATCTTGTATCAGTTTTGACATCTTTGCATACACACAGCAGTTTCTACCATTCTTTCTCTTTCTCTCTCTCTGACACACACACACACACACAGAGTTTTGTGCAGTGAGTCAAGCGTCCCTCGTATCGCCACCATCGTGACATTATTAACATGAAGCTGTCGCACTTTTGAAAATCGTCTTTTCATTTTTTAGCCCCCAAGCGAATTTACAATCGTCGCCATCTCCACCAAGCGGCGCAAAGCTTTGGTGCCTTAAAGGGCCTCGCTATCTGAGCCGCTAGTGGCTAGTGGATGGCGTGGAGAAACGTGTCAGAAGCCAAAGATGAGACCGGCAACGCTTTTGTGTTGTGACCAAGCGGCGGGTAGAGCGAGCTACCCAACTGTCCATGGCCTCGACATCTTCTAATTAATATGAACCTTTATTAGTGTTGTGTCAATATTATCGTCAGCATAACGGAGCACCTGCCGTTTTCCCCGTCAGCTCTCTCGGTGGCAGATCTGAACCCCCCCCCCACCCCATACTGACCCTACGTCTCACCCGCCTCCACACACACTGAGACCCGACGTCAGGTCGGGGGAAACGCTTTTGTAGCCCCTCCGACCTCACCTCGCGTTGTAACAAGACAGCTGCTTGACAGGCCCTCGTCTAGCCCTCCAATTTGACCGACGCCATTTGTGTCAAGAATCAAACCTCCTCACACTGTCCACTTCCACACACAACTCACGATCACAATCTTGTTTACTTTACATGATTGTGCTGTTATAAAAAAAAAAAACAATAACAAAGCTGAAGCACGTCACCCACGCTTCCACTACTACAGGTTGTACTGACGATGGTGTTCTTGTCACAGAAGTCCACCAAATGTTAAGTAACAAGCGAATACAGACACAAGTAGGGAGAGAAAAGGCGCTGACCTTTCAACTTGAGCTTGTCCAGTGCAGGCTGATATCATGAGCTTGTCCAGTGCAGGCTGATATCACAACTCATCTCACCGCCACGTGCACAGATAATGCACAACGTATGTAAGAGTCTCATGAACGATGAGTAATATTTACAAACAAAACAACTTCATACTTGACTCAGGTGACTGATTGTGTCCAGGTGAACGTGTCTGTCGCCGCTGCACGAGGAAGGAAGCAGTAATTCCACGCCTGACGGTAAAATCTCCAGAAATGGTGAGAAGTGACCGCCGAAGCCACAGACAGACAGACACCCGCACACAACCACAGGAGCGAGACCAGCACCACACCTGGCGAGTCAGCTCAGGTGCTATAATTCCGCAACACACAGCAAAAGTTGGCCCCTGCTACTTCCGTCAGAATGGAGGCCGGCACAGACGTGTTACTCCCAGTAGCAATTAACTGCACTCCTCCATCAGGTACTCACTCACTCACTCACTCCAGCAGCTAGCACCGGCCTTTTCCTCCCGCAGCGCGCACTGCCTTGTGAGCGGGACACGGGCGGTACCTCCTGGCGACGACTGCTTGCTCCCCCTCCCGCTCTGTGCGTGTGTCTGTGTCACTCTGTGCGTGTGTGTGTGCTGTGTGCGTGCCCCGCCGATCCAGACCTGCTCTGCGCGCGCGCGCGCGCGCGGTGACGCTAGGCAATGGGGCCCGTCAGGGAGACTCGCTGTTGAGAGTCAGTGAGCCTTGAAATACTCTTTCCGAGTAGCTGCGGGGTAGACTGGGAACTTTGGGTGGTACAAGAGACTGTGGTATGCAGGATCCTTCATTTATGGGTTAGTTAATGACACCACTTAAAACTGAGCGAAAGGGGGAACGAACACAAACATGATTGCTTCCCTTCAGGCCCTTGGGGCACTGGGCCGTGTGCCACTCACGGCGTGAGCGAGGTGCTGGGTGGTGGTGGGTGGGAACTAGCCGGGGATTTGTAGCCACAAAGACTTGGTAACATCTTACAGGAGCAAGTGTAGTCAGGATATTCACACCCCACACATCTTGTCACCGTGTCGCACGCTGTCGGTGAATTCAATTCTTTCCCGTCCCCATGGCAACATGGACTGTGGTAAGGATGCCATCGCCACCACTACACACCATCTCACACTTTTGGTTACTAACAGTCACTTTAGTGCTTCACAGGTCTTCCCCCCCCCCACTCTCACAACGGGTGACTGCTTGTGACCGTTATGGCAGGTCCCTGAGCCCGTGTGTTCCAGCTGGCAAACCCTATTCACTGTGTACCGGGGTAGCTCGCCCCTCAAACCCCTTTCATGGAATTCCTGCATGGTTCACTGCCTTCAGGTCCAACCGTTTCTCCTAGCATTTTGTTTTTTTATTTAGTTGTAGATCGTCTTTGTAGACATGCTTGTAATAACAATGTTATCGTGGCACAAATACGGCCTGCCTAAAGAAAACCTACGACCCCCCCCCCAAAAAAAAAGTTTCAAAAATGTCTGATAAACGAGTTTTTTAACAGCTGAGTCTCAGGCTCGCTTCATGCCATTTATCCTTCGCAAGCAAAAAAACAAAAAAATCAAACCCGACAGACACATCTCAAATCTTTGCGATTCATTTGATTGAAAGGATGAGGAGGAATGCTGAAAATTTGGAATAAAAATCAAAATGGTAATACCAGAAAAGACAAAAGAAAGTCGCTATACTTTTCAAACGATCGAGTAGAAAGAAAACAGCATGTTAGAAGTGTAAGGTTTCAAAGAGCTTGAAATATTTTCATGCTTATAGATGTCACGTGACATGACACCAATCATTTGCTGAGCATATCACTGTCAGTGGATGAGAGACAAACCCTGCAAGTGCCACATCGCCCATCTTCACAAAAGAAGTTGAAAAAAGCGAAGCTGAGGTCGTGAGATACAAGTTGGCGCAGAAAGAACAGAATTTCCTCTCTGGTGTCGAGGGTTGGCGATGATAGTAAGATGATGTTGAGTGTAAGAAGAGTTTGTAGTCGGGACACGCAGCTAGCAACAAGCTTACAATCGCCAAGACAAACTCTCTACTGCAACTTCAGCATCCATGCAATGATGGTGTGCTTCTGACCATCTCCGTAACATCACAAGCTGTTCTTTCAAATATGGGTCGTCACTATTAGTAAAATTAAAACTAAAAAAATGATCTACAATATTATTATTAAACTCAAGACCTCTTTTGAAAATAATGGGTGTAGACTATTATTAAAATCAAAACGTGTTTTCAAGTCTGCAATAGTATTATATTATTAATTTGTATCACAGGCTCACACTTTCCAGAATATAACTTCGCCAGGCTCGTTATTCCTGTTTTTAAAACCTTTGCTCAGTAACATCATGTCCTCATGCCATCAGAACCGTGGCTCAGCAACATCATGTCCTTATGTCAGAACGTTGACTCAGTAACATCATGTCCTTATGTCATCAGAACCGTGGCTCAGCAACATCATGTCCTTATGTCATCAGAACCGTGGCTCAGTAACATCATGTCCTTATGTCATCAGAACCGTGGCGCAGTAACATCATGTCCTTATGTCATCAGAACCGTGGCTCAGTAACATCATGTCCTCATGTCAGAACCTTTTGCTGAGTCAGTAACATCATCTCCCAATGTCATCAGAACCTTCGCTCAGTAACATCATGTCTTCGTGGCAGACCATTTGCTCAGTAACATCACGTCCTCATGTCAAACCTTGACCAAGTAACATCATGTCCTCATGTCAAAGTAGCTCTCATGCTCACTCTCGGTCTGTAGGTTCCTCACCACACGCGAGATGGTGTCTACCAAAAAGCCATCACACCACAAGGGTGTGTGGGTGTGAGTGTGTGTGTCAGCGAGTGCCTGTTGCAGGTAAGTGCGTGTGTGTGTGTGTGTGTGTGTGTGTGCGCGCGCGCGCGCGTATTTCGCACTGAAAGAGAGGTTTGGAAGGAGGGAGGAGTAAAGGGAGAAAAAGAGAGCAGCACCAAGGTCGGGTGAAGGCCCTTGTTTTGACGACCCTGTGCTCATTATACATGGTAATGGCTGTCCGCCGGCCTATGGTGTGGTCTGTGTGTACAAACCATTACGAGGCTGACACTGTGTGCTGAAGTCACTACACGTGACATCGTGTGCATGCAAATCACTGGAGATGATGCTTTGTGTGGCCAACCTCCTCCCCAGGTGACCTCCCACCCCCACAAATCAAAAGAAAAGAAAACACTGGACACTTCACCGGCTACTTCTACTATATGTACATGAATATTGTATGTGTATTAGTGTACACATCATATCTATCACTGCTCGTTACTAACATGGTGTATGGATGGATGATGGCTGTACACAGCTGTGACTAAATTATTCAACACAAGTCATGATTGGTAATGAAAACACCGCATGTGTTGTACATAAACTACATTATTCAACACTGCGCCGTGGCTCATAACCAAAACCCCATGCAACTGATGCTTGTTGATGACAATAAGTATTTGTGTACAATCACCCACTAAAATAATGGTCATCACATGTAGCTTTATTTGCGCAGAAATGAGTAGCTGGCACATGTACCCGAGGATGGTAGCTCAGTGTACACACACACACACACACACACACACACAGACTGGTGGGAGTGAGTAGCTACCCCAACTCCCCCAGTACAAGTATAAAATATCTTTCTTAGCCTCTTACAGGAAATTGTTTTGTCTGCTGACGGTAACATTAGCACATGATGTAAAACATCAACACGGGCTAAAATAATATAAAATGTCTACATCCGAGTCTAGTTCACAATTTGTAATCATTTACACTGGCACCTACAGTCATCTCGATAAATATGAACACATTCACACTGATGCTGAAACTCGGGAAACAAAGTGCGCCTCAAATACAAGGTGTGTGAGGAGCACGCGCTGTATCCCGGAGATGATTGCATAGTTGGACTGCAGTCGGGATAAAGGTACATGTAGGTGCTTGGTGTTGGTTTACAAATGATTTCCCATTTATTTTTGTAGGGAGGGGAGGTAGAAGATATTGGGGTAGGGGGAAGCAAACCAAAATACCCCCACCCCGTGAACAGAAGTCACACCCAGAGGGAGGTGTGTGTGTGTGTGTGTGGAGACGAACTGTGAACCAAGGATCTCACGGCCATCTTTACAAAGGTGACAGGCGAGCGTTTTGCCACTGCGCTATCGGGACTCCCCTTTCGCAGGGCAGGTTGTGCCCCGGAAGTACGAGGACTGGGAGGACGGGGCAACTGTTTGCCATGGCGGACACACTTCTCGTCTTCATCCTCCTGTTGGGACATTTTCCTGTCGCTACCTTAAGAACTTCAATAATAACAGGAATAACAGGCAGAAGAGGGTCAGGACGGACGACAAAGCACATCGTCTCTCTCCTCCCCAGTCCCTCCCTACACACGAGACGAGGAAGGCACCGCAGCTAAGCGCCTGTCACCAAGACGACAGACTCGCCGATCACGGGTTTAGATGTCGTCACCGACTTAACTGCTTTGTCCTGTCCGTGACACCTGGGCACAGGTTGGACTACAGCTTTACAGCTGCTGACGGCGTAAAACACCGACAGCCAAAGCTTACCAGCCTTCCACTCGTGTGGCCTCCAACATCAGCCCGCCCTCGTGTCCTGTCGGCCGCCTCGACACCTGCGTGACTTTGATACATTCCTCACCTGTCCCCTGGGACAGGACAGGGGCGGCGGTGAGACCGTCAGGTGAGTCCCGACTATTTATAGACAATCTGCTCCACGGCAAGTGGCACTGACTCTGGTCCTCGAGACTTTGTAACTAAGTTTTATTCACATGAAAATGATGCTCGTATCGTCAACTCTCGTAATTTTGTTGTGATCATCAATCCTCGAGTTTACAAACTGCTGTCCATCTCACATCAAGAAGAAGGTGAGGTGTAGCACCTCAGTAATGACACACAATGTGTTGTCACAACAAGTAATAACGGGTAATACACTTTATAACATTTTAAATAAAAGTCTTTCTTTTAATAATTCTTTTTAAATTATTCTGCTGATACACAGTGAGCAATACCGTTGATTAAATGAGACTTACATTTGTGAGCTGTAATTTCGTCTACTGTGTTAATTGAGATTAGTCACGTGTGCCATGCTCCAGGAATAAAAATTATTTTCAGCAGATTCGTTATTTTGTTAGGGCTCTGACTTCTACAACATTTGACATTTCAGGTTGTAGTTTTCTGAGTGAGCAGGTTCCTTGCCGAGATATGTAACAATGAGTAGATGGTGCTCGTGACCATTTCAGACAATACCACATGGAATGTGGGTGATGTTTGATTTGTGAAAAGATAATTCAAGACAGACAATTCAACAACATTCATCAGGGAACTTCAAGGATGTTGTCATTCTACAAGGGCAGCGGGATACTTCATCAAGACAAACACAATCTATCTACTTTTACTTATATGCAGTTAAGAAAACTAAATTAATTAAGATACAGGACTGCAAAGAGAAAGTTGAGAGGTAGTCAGGCGGCGTTGTAGTAGCCAGAAGTAGTCCCTTCATGGTAGGAATACTTATTCAGGGCCATAAGAAATATCAAACTACTGACCATTGGCATCTACTATGGTTTGAAACTCTGCCCGGACTCATTGCATGGCGGATGGTTACATTTCTCACTGGGTTAGCAACTGTGGACGAAGAGTGAACTAATCTGTTCTTATCAACAGGTGGCAGCTACTGTGTGGGAACAAACACCACCTGCTGGAGGTGAACAATAGCAACACGATACACGTGCTGTACTTTTCTCCTCAGCAGTTTTTTATGTTTACCATCTTTCGGTGTGTGTGTGTGTGTGTGTGTTCTGCTGTGACATCAGAATCCAGGTTTATGTCCTGTCCCTATCCCACACAGCCTTCACTGGCTCCCAGTCAACAAGCGTCTTGACCACAAAGTTCTTTCGATTGCACAGTCCTGCATGTTTCAAACTGCTCCTGACTATTTACAAGAGGTAGTTCCTCCTTACCAGCCGTCACGTGGTCTGCGCTCTGGCTCCCAGTCACGCTTCTGTCTCCCTGCAGTGGAAGACACAAACAAGAAGACACTGGAGCTAAACTTTACATTTACTGGTAAGAACCAGTCAAGCATCAACTCCGTTGTCAGCAACAGTCGAATCAAATGTTCTTGTTTCTGTGTACAACTGTAGTCAATGTAAGGAAGTGGATGTGGTGTAAACCCATACTTTGTTGCTTCAGTGTCCAGGTATGAAAACCCAAGACAAGTAATCTCTCTGATTACCAAAGTGCTCTTTCAGTAGCGGGGACGAAGTGACTAGGGGCGAGTTGTCCTCCAGACATCTTTAGATGAAAACAGACAAAACGGCTTCGTGATGTCGTCCAGAGCCTTGTACTAAACCTGTTATCGCTGTCAGAACCTTTTAATTTTCTTTTTTAACATGCCGAGATTTGAGGGATCTGTACATGGTCAATGTCAAAGGTCTTTTATCCAGTATTTTCCTTCCTGACTGGCTGACTTACTGAAACGATAACTTACTTTGTCAGATGTTTCATAAATGTTTTTGTTTTCTTTTTCTTTTGTCAGCCCCTGTAGAACTGAACTCGAGCAATAATTGGAAACACGCTAACGAAGTTTCCAAAAAGGTTGAATGTATTGACAAGTACGAGAGAGAGAGAGAGAGAGCTCTGACATCTGTACACCAGGTACACAACAAACCAAGAAAGCCGACCGTTATTCGTTCTTCCATCGCGGGCCGATGATGACTATGACCACGCAAAAAAAACAACAACAAAAAAACAAAAACAAAACAAAAACAAAAAATCAAACAACAAACAAACAAACCAAAAAAACCAAAAAAACAAAAACATTGTCATTAGACAGCAATAACCGGGGATACTCTTGTAAAGACATTGTTTGTGACTGCACTCACCTGCTCCCGGAAGTTGATTGTCTGCTTGTTGTTTATTTTATTGGCGGGACGTATCCCGCATGTATCGCAGTTTATACAGCACACCTTGGTGCTCCCTCACCGGTTACACTGGTCATTGTACAGTGTAGTCAAGAAGTCTTACAAGTTGCTATAAGGTCTCCCTCTACCCTGTGTTGGGGGGGGGGAAAACCCTGACCCGACACCCGATGACTCCTGTAAGACCATATCATATCTGTGGCACGGTGTCGTGTTCCTGTGACGGGGCCTGAAAACATCCTACTACAAGTTTAGTAGGGGAAGGCGAAGGGCTCTGTGCCTCCAGGCTGACATCGAGCCAAAGACTTTGAGGCTAGTCACTGACCACCTGAGGTGAGAGGTCGCCAGTCACATCACACGCTCACCACAGGTGTGACACTGTGGGCGGTGGCAGATGGGAAGCTGTGCTCACCGCTTAAAACCCCAAAGCACCGCGGTTATAACGGGTTGTTCGTGTCGTCCACAGGGACTCTGGGACAGGGGTGGCAAGTAGTGGGTAGACGGAGAACTGAGGGTACTTGCTAAAAGCTCTTACGTCAGTTCGTACCCGACTGTTTGACGGCTTTGATGCCGGCGCCGGTTGCTTGGGCGATCAAACACTGAGACTAGAATTTACCGGTCCACTGACCCTTCACCTCGGTCAGCCGCCATGGAGACCCTTGCTTACCCGTTCGCACCTTACTGCAGTACCCGGCGACAGTGTGGAGACTAGCTGGCATCCTTCTGCTGTACCCGGCAACGGTGGGGTAAAGCTAGTGTGGAGACAAGCTCTCACCTCCATCTGTGCTGTAACAGGGGGGGGGGGACACTGGGTCCCCGGAACACTGCTGGTACCCATGCTACTCCCCCTCCCACGCCCTCTGTACCAAGGGGAGGGGCGTGGTAGCCCTCTCGTGAGTTGTCCATCAGCCTCGCTCTCTTTGTGAAGGAGACCGACGAACTGAATGGAGACGATGCCAGTCGACTTCAGGTTTCAGTCGACAGGCCAGAAACAGGAAGTTCAGTCTTGAAGGTCGTGGCAAGGGAACCTTGCGGAGGACATCGAGTGAATCGGGAGGACAGGGCAAAGTCAAGGCACATGGTCTCACTCGACATTAGTGTTTCTAATCATGGCGGATTTCTCAAGAGGGAGGAAAATAAAGATTCCTCAGACCGCAGACAACGCTCGAGGTAAGTAGATAACCTCCGGTCCGCCTTCCAAAGTGTGTGTTAGCCCCCTTGGGTGACAACCACAAGCAAGCGTCGTCGCCACGTCAGCAAAGTACAGAGTCGGCGCATGTGCAGCGAGGGGCCAGGATTCGGGAGGGGTGAAGGGGCACGATAGAGGGTGGGGGAGGGGTGACGAGAATAGCTCGCGCTGCCCCCGCGGCGTCAGTCCGGCCTCTCACGTCACTGCCGCGCGCCAAGCTAAACACCTGAGGTGGAACACCTTCCAAAGTCTACACCGTGTCTACGGCTGTGGAGGGTTAACGTGCACGCACCACACGCAAGCTTCTGCAAACAAGTTCTTGGTCCGTAGACAAGACCGGCAGAGTGGATTCTAACAGTGAAAAACCATAAGACCTGTAGCCACCCTGAAGCTGGTGACGGGTACTTACACATTTGTGGTGTTAATGTTTAAAGGTGTTATAAATATTATTAGATACATCACCTGGAGAATAGCTGTGATCATGAACACAAGGCACTAATGTGACTGGACCGTGTAATAGCGATGATTATGTACACAGGGCACTAATGTGACTAGACCGTGTAATAGCGATGATCATGAACACAGGGCACTAATGTGACTAGACCATGTAATAGCTGTGATCATGAACACAGGGCACTAATGTGACTAGACCGTGTAATAGCGATGATCATGTACACTGATGTGACTAGACCGTGTAATAGCGATGATCATGAACACAGGGCACTAATGTGACTAGACCATGTAATAGCTGTGATCATGAACACAGGGCACTAATGTGACTAGACCGTGTAATAGCGATGATCATGTACACTGATGTGACTAGACCGTGTAATAGCGATGATCATGAACACAGGGCACTAATGTGACTAGACCATGTAATAGCTGTGATCATGAACACAGGGCACTAATGTGACTAGACCATGTAATAGCGATGATCATGTACACTGATGTGACTAGACCATGTAATAGCTGTGATCATGAACACAAGGCACTAATGTGACTAGACCGTGTAATAGCGATGATCATGTACACAGGGCACTAATGTGACTAGACCGTGTAATAGCGATGATCATGTACACTGATGTGACTAGACCATGTAATAGCTGTGATCATGAACACAAGGCACTAATGTGACTAGACCGTGTAATAGCGATGATCATGTACACAAGGCACTAATGTGACTAGACCGTGTAATAGCGATGATCATGTACACTAATGTGACTAGACCGTGTAATAGCGATGATCATGAACACAGGGCACTAATGTGACTAGACCGTGTAATAGCGATGATCATGTACACAAGGCACTAATGTGACTAGACCGTGTAATAGCGATGATCATGAACACAGGGCACTAATGTGACTAGACCGTGTAATAGCGATGATCATGTACACTGATGTGACTAGACCATGTAATAGCTGTGATCATGAACACAAGGCACTAATGTGACTAGACCGTGTAATAGCGATGATCATGTACACTGATGTGACTAGACCGTGTAATAGCGATGATCATGCACACAGGGCACTAATATGACTAGACCATGTAATAGCTGTGATCATGAACACAGGGCACTAATGTGACTAGACCATGTAATAGCGATGATCATGTACACTGATGTGACTAGACCATGTAATATCTGTGATCATGAACACAAGGCACTAATGTGACTAGACCGTGTAATAGCCGTGATCATGAACACAGGGCACTAATGTGACTAGACCATGTAATAGCGATGATCATGTACACTGATGTGACTAGACCATGTAATAGCTGTGATCATGAACACAAGGCACTAATGTGACTAGACCGTGTAATAGCGATGATCATGTACACTGATGTGACTAGACCGTGTAATAGCGATGATCATGAACACAGGGCACTAATGTGACTAGACCATGTAATAGCTGTGATCATGAACACAAGGCACTAATGTGACTAGACCATGTAATAGCGATGATCATGAACACAAGGATCCACAGTTACAGGCTGTAATCACGTGCAGAAGCTGTGGAACATGTTGGTCGCCTACATTTGGCTCCATACTATGCCCTCATCACATACTTCACGCGAGGGCCTTCTAAAGCTGTCTGGATGTAATCCCTGGAGCAATATCCACAGACTCTTGCATATGGAAGCATCCACAGCGATGTGTGGTATGTAATCACATACCCACTGGGGAAAGCCGCCCTCTACATTAGTTCCATGTGGGATGAAGTCCGGACTATTCTCCTCCCATCCACTGGGCGCCATACACAGGACAGCAAGTTCTTGTGATCCAACCTCCTGACAATCTCTGGTTTTCATGTCTCTCACTTTAATCCTGAGATATCGCGATGAAATATAGTCCACTCCACGAAATATAGTCCACTCCATAAAAATATAGTCCACTCCATAGCACCCCCTCACTACTTGTGTGGTGAGAGCACTGGCGCTCAAACTCAAAGGCTCACCGATTCGAGCCCCGTGTGGCACAGCAAGTTTCCCCAAGTCGACCCAGCTGTCAGCAATGGGTACCCGACTAACATACAGGGTAGAAGAAGGTGAGGCAGAGGGAGGAGATGGGCACCGCAATGTACAGCCGGCCCCGAGAAGAGTGAGGTCTCTATCAACCCACTCCTATAGTCACCTTAAAGAGTTAGGGACGACATTTCACTCTTTTCTTTTCTTTTTCTTTTTTTTACAAGATTTGTGGAACATAAAGATGGCGCCTCCTTGCCACTGAGCGTTTGATAAATCCTCCTCTATCTCTCTGTGGGTGCGTGTGCGTGCGCGCGTGTGTATTAATACAGAGGACATGTGACTGAGCGAAAAAGTGGCAACACAAAGGTAAGAAATAGTAGACATGGCCATAACATGAGAAATAATAACAAACATGGCCACCAAAATAATATAAATGGCCACCAAAATAATAACATATATGGCCACCAAAATAATAATATAAATGGCCACCAAAATAATAATATAAATGGCCACCAAAATAATAATATATATGGCCACCAAAATAATAATATAAATGGCCACCAATAATAATAACAAAATAATAATATATGGCCACCAAAATAATAACATATATGGCCACCAAAATAATAATATAAATGGCCACCAAAATAATAATATAAATGGCCACCAAAATAATAATATAAATGACTGTATAAACAAGCATAGACATTGTCACATAAATGACAAACAATATCCGTGGCTAGAGAAATACAAGCACTAATTACACAAGACCATCACAAGTGTAGGTGTCAATGTACTGTAGGGAGCAACATGCAAAAGACTGGCAGTGACAGTGTCATGACAGACATGTCGTTAATCCTGCTACACGACTGCCTTCGTGTGTAAAAGAATAATATTATACTAACAACTAACTCCTCTTTCTCTAAACAAATCAGCGAGGACTTTATAAGAGCGAGGGTGATTGTAACTAACGTCCAGGGTCGGCCTCTGACTACAGCAAGTGCGACAATAACTACGGCAAGTGGGACTATTTTTTACAAGAAAGCAGTGGGACTACTTTTTAAAAGAAAGCAGTGGGACTACTTTTTAAAAGTAAGCAAGTGGGACTATTTTGTAAAAGAAAGCAAGTGGGACTATTTTTTTAAAGAAAGCAAGTGGGACTATTTTTAAAATAAAGCAAGTGGGACTATTTTTTACAAGAAACCAGGTGGGACTATTTTTTAAAATAAAGCAAGTGGGACTATTTTT
The DNA here is from genome assembly GCA_004794655.1 of Marisa cornuarietis. Taxonomy (NCBI): domain Eukaryota; kingdom Metazoa; phylum Mollusca; class Gastropoda; order Architaenioglossa; family Ampullariidae; genus Marisa; species Marisa cornuarietis. Next base: position 35,383 of record SMMW01000642.1, on the reverse strand, counting down.
TAAAAGGAAACAAGTGGGACTATTTTTAAAAGAAAGCAGGTGGGACTATTTTTAAAAGAAAGCAAGAGGGACTATTTTTTAAAAGGAAACAAGTGGGACTATTTTTTAAAAGGAAACAAGTGGGACTATTTTTAAAAGGAAACAAGTGGGACTATTTTTAAAATAAAGCAAGTGGGACTATTTTTAAAAGAAAGCAAGAGGGACTATTTTTTAAAAGGAAACAAGTGGGACTATTTGTAAAAGAAAGCAGGTGGGACTATTTTTAAAAGAAAGCAAGAGGGACTATTTTTAAAAGGAAACAAGTGGGACTATTTTTTAAAAGGAAACAAGTGGGACTATTTTTTAAAAGGAAACAAGTGGGAGTGTGGGACTACCTCTAAGAGCAAGTAGTCCCAGTAAAGATTGACCCTACTTTGTCGTTAGTCCTGGTGTGTGTCTGTCTCACCAATGTCAGAACCTATTAACCCTTTAGCACTCTCCAGGTAAACAAAGACAGTTCACCTCTCAGTCACAGTACACACACCGGAGTCGACAGGTGAAGCCGTTGAGTAAATACTGTTTGTCATCGGCCATCAACCCCCTCAGTTGTTATCAACCTGATCACACAGGTTGTCATCTTGCACCGTGCACTCCAGTCACACACACTGTACAAAGCACAAACTATTGTCAAGAAGTAATTATAAGGCTAAAGACAGCAGACGGTCAAGTACCGGACGCAGTTTCAAACATTGACTAGCAACACGTGGTCGACTACACAGACCTGCACCACCAACAACAGCAGCGACATCTCAGGTAATAACGAGGCGGGGCGTGAGGCGGGGCGAGTGACTGACGGCTGGGATGCAGTAGCCGAGTAGCGTGGGGGAGGGGGGGGGAGGCCAAAGGTCAGCGAAGGCGGTGCAACCTACCTGCTGTGTGGCGCACGTGGCAGACTCGCTCAGGTACGCAGACGGAGAAGCGAAGGTGCGCAGCAGCATGGCCCCGCGCAGGAGGAGGAAGCTAAACAGCCAGCAGTAACTGCACACCACAGGTGTCGCTACTGACGCGACACATCATCGTCCCTCTGCTCATCGCCGGTTTCCTCTTCTGCCAGCCTCCCCCACGTGGCGTGGCGTTGCCGGGCTGCACACAGTCGAGTAACGGACGACGCAGTGAAGTTGAGACTCGCAACAACAGCAGCAGCAGCAGCAGCAGCAGCCAATGGAATTGCCTGTGCACGGCGCAGCGTGAGAGTCGCTTGTCAGCCCACACGCACGCGCATCGCCTCCTCACGCGCAGCTAACGAGCACCGAGACTAGTGGGCAAGTGGAGGGCTTCGCACGCGGCACGTGGGGCGATAAGCCGCGACGCTACGCGGCACGTCCGCGAAAAGCGGAACAGTCCGAGATTTACGGCGACGGCGGCGGCGGCAAAGAGAAGTTGCTGTCATCTCCTCTCTCTCTCTCTCTGCTACCCTCAGCACCTGCACCCTGTCCGTGTGCTCGCCTAAGGTGGTGCGTGCGTGCGCGCCCGCTCGAGACATGAATCATCGGCGCGCCGCGTGACGTCACGCTGTCCGGTTACGAGTGGTGAGACGTCACGGTAGCCAGTGGTCCTCGTGTGACATCACACATAGTACTGCTGATAGTCAGCCTCTGGAGACACGAGACAGAGAGTCGACTGTATGACCCTCGCTGTCGCCTCCAGTTTTATATACGACATCCACATCACACATCATGTCACCTCTTGTCGCTTGCTCCTCGCTCTTTGACCAGTATAAGACTCGAACACACTTTCACGGGCTTCGATGGTCACTGGACCATCTACCTGATGGATGACACCGCCAGAGGTTAAAATGAGCAGTAAACCTCTGTTATTTCTGAAAACCTCGTTACCGCTCGGCGCTGTGAGACATTTGTGACTTGTACACATCCATCGTTAATGAGAAGATACCCGTGTACAGACTACTGAACACAGATACCCGCGACTTCAGGGCTACCACCGTATAATAAATACTGTCGACTACTAAAGACAGAAAGCCATGATTACTGAGTACTCAGGCCCAAATACTGTCGATTACTGAGCACGGAAACTCACGATTACTGAGTACTGAGCCGCGGTTGCTGAGTTTGACTCAAGTCAAGGTGCATGGCAGCAAATTTATTTCACGAATTTTCTTCACAAGAAAGTCAGTTTTCCACACGCTTCCCCCCCTGTCCCCAGAGCAGCGAAACTTGCTACCACTCTCAGACTCCCCCCCACCCTCCCTCCACCCCGCCCTGAGGCTGGTCTGGTGTGAAGATACAGCGACACGAGAGGCTGGGTGTCTGTTGTTACATCGCTACATCACCTCGTTAGTGCGCCCTGCCTGCTACAGCTGCCACAAATATGTGTGTGTGTGTGAGTGTGTGTGTGTGTGTGTGTGTGAGAGAGAGAGTGTGTGTGAGAGAGGGAGAGAGAGTTTGTGTGTTTGTGTGTGTGAGGTCGATGACCCGATTAGCTCAAGCTCTTTACCCACCACCTGGCAACGCCGGGAAGGAGGTTCATCAGGTTGTTCTGAGTTCTGCCAGTTGTAGTAAGTAGCTCACAGGTCTTCAAGTTGTAGCTCGCGGTTTATTGTTAAGCTCGTTAGGTGAACGGTGGGCTGAAGATGACTGTCCCCACCACCCACATCATAGCTGGTCACAGAGCAGCGGAGCATCCATGAGGGTGGGGATGGGTGTGTGTGTTGGGGGGGGGGAGGAAGCCATTATGTTCAGTCAGTGGTCACCGAAGTCATCGGCCTGTCCGACAGGTGAGCCCGAGTCTGTTCCCGGACTCTCGTGCCGTGAGGTGCAGACCGTCAAAGCCCAGCAGACATGTTGGAAGCGAGCTAAGGCCGGGAGGGCGGGGTTGTTGTGCCTTTGGCCCTAAAGGCTCACTGGGCCTCGTTTTGTAAAGAGAGGATCTGTAAACACTGCAATGCCGTATTGTCCTTACCCCTTCCTCCCGTCCTTCTCTCTCTCTCTCTCTCACACACACACACCCACCTATGGACACACACTTGCTGTCGGAAAACAGGCGAGGGAATGAGGCTGACAATGACATCTACCCGAGTATACAACGTACAGCAGGAGAGTTCACTCGTCTCTCGGTGGTGGGGCTCTGACCCTAACCCTGATCCCTGAAGAGGTGGAAGTTCACAAAGCTTGAGCACCAACTGTTACAGCGTCATTTGATTTTCTAACTTTTACTGCTTCCACTGATGATGATGATGATGATGATGATGATGATGATGATGATGATGATGATGATTGTTAAAGCTTAAGGAAGTTAAAGGAAGAACATGAAAGAACATGAGAGAACATGAAAGAACTCAGGAGAGAGAGAGAGAGATGGGTTGAATGATTGTAAGAGACTTGGAAGAGGAAAGAGAGACAGAGACGGACAGAGATGGGAAGAATGAGTGTGAGATATATGAAGAAGATATATAAAGACAGAAAGACAGAGAGAGAGAGAGAGAGAAAGACGAAGAGGAGGAAAGAGAGAGAGAGACGCTGACCGTTAGACCGGCGAGCAGCCAGAAAAGGCGAAGGACAAGCGGCAATGTTGATACGAACCTGTTCGGGCAGTTCAGGGGTCTGCCTTCTGGTCACGTGGTATTGAACAGTCCGGGTCATGGATACACGGGTCATGGGGTACAAGCCAAAGGTTAAAGACAGTAAATCAGAATATCACTCACATTTGTCTCTAGTATTTGTATAATTGTTTCTTAGTATTTATATAATTGTGTCTTAGTATTTGTATATATTTTTTTTATCAGAAATTCGTGTTTGTAGATCCTCCAAAGCCTTACCCGTCATCCCCCTGCAGTTTCCATTTTAATACAAATATTCTGAAACACGTCTCTGATGATTTTTGTTTTACCAGTTGTTCCCAAGATCCACTGCGGCTAAGGTCACTTGATGCAGTTCATTACAGGTCCTGCCGCGACTGGTCAGACCACTGAACCGAAACGGACAGGTGGGGATCATAGGCAGCACACGATGGACGATGGAGTTGCTGGAAAGACTGGATACACATGTCCACTCCACCTGGAATGTCAGGCACCGATGTCTTAGATATTGAGAGATGCTATTTGGTATTGAGCTGAACCCTGATGTGTTACACCCTCCTACACCTTTAACTGTCACAATCGTTCATTGCTGTGACGACTGTAGACGAGGTCCAAAATGGCGGAATGTGACTTTCCAGCAACTCGGCTGATGTGAGCCGACGTCTTGTCACGTGACCTGGTTCCCGACATTCCCCTGCATCTCCTGTCCTGTAGAGGATGATAGGACACTGGGTCCCTGGACACTTACGTGGGATAATCGTGTAAAACGCGGTGTCAGACAAGTGAACGGACATAAAATCAGGAGGAAAACTCACTAACAAGGGACCTCCTCCCCCCCCCCAGGACGACAGAGCACAGCTGGGCCAGAGACCTAGAGACCAATCACATACAAAGAGTCGGCGAGAACATTTTGGCAATGAAATTGTCTCTCTGTACAGACTTTGTCTGCTTGGGGGAGGCAGTCATAACGAAGTCACATACATTACCCAGGACTGACAGAAAGAAAGAAAAGTTGCTGATGAAGTTGTCGAGCAATACAAAAGTTGCGGCGTGACATACTTTCTAACAAACAAGTAGGACAACGTCTAATGCAGCCACAAAAAGAGGGGTTAGAGGGCAGCGCACATTCACCCCCACATGCCTCCCACTCCTCCATTCCCGTCCCCCTTCCTCCATATATTTTTTATAAGAGCGGGTGGTGGTGGGGGGAATCTAAGGGACACCTTTAGACTTTTAACGTGCACGTACCTCACCGTCTGTCTATGTCTGGAGTATTACAGCCACCAGCTGCACCAGTCTGTCTAGAGTCTATGTCTAGAGTCTCACAGCCACCAGCTGCACCAGTCTGTCTAGAGTCTGATTATGTCTAGAGTCTCACAGCCACCAGCTGCACGTCCGTCTAGAGTCTGTCTATGTCTAGAGTCTCACAGCCACCAGCTGCACCAGTCTGTCCAGAGTCGCACAGCCACCAGCTGCACCAGTCTGTCTAGAATCTCACAGCCACCAGCTGCACGTCCGTCTAGAGTCTGTCTATGTCTAGAGTCTCACAGCCACCAGCTGCACCAGTCTGTCCAGAGTCTGTCTATGTCTAGAGTCTCACAGCCACCAGCTGCACGTCCGTCTAGAGTCTGTCTATGTCTAGAGTCTCACAGCCACCAGCTGCACCATTCTGTCCAGAGTCTGTCTATGTCTAGAGTCTCACAGCCACCAGCTGCACCAGTCTGTCCAGAGTCGCACAGCCACCAGCTGCACCAGTCTGTCCAGAGTCGCACACCCACCAGCTGCACCAGTCTGTCTAGAGTCTGTCTATGTCTAGAGTCTCACAGCCACCAGCTGCACGTCTGTCTAGAGTCTGTCCAGAGACCAGCCGGACAATGCAGTAGAGTGCAGGCCCCTGTCACAGCCACACACCTGAGACAGGGCGACACGACTCGCGTGAAGAAATGTTACCTGTGCAGGTGTGTCTCCCTCTCGTGACATAAACAGCACAAACATTCTGATTGGTCGCCAGTTCCTGGGGGTAGACAGCAGGAACAATGTGACTGGCCTTCACGTTCTCAGATAAAAGTGTAAAGTAAAAGTGATGGCCTCGTCTGATGGGAGACAAAGTGTCGACTCCAATATCATTGAAGACCACTTGCAGTGAGCACCTGTCATGGCGGCCTTAGTCTTTATTCATTCTAATCCAGCCCGATCCACCCTAATCCAGCGTGGGTAGACTGGGTGTTGTTACGATGAAGACTTATTTATAAACTCACCTGTCCGCTCATTGAGAGAAGAAGCCTTACTTTGGCGAAGAAGAGCAAATTGACAAACAACTTCATGGGCGACACATTTGTGTGACAGCATCAGACCTGTTCATAGAACTTCCCACGAGATGGGGAACTTGGGGAATATGCCCCATCTAGCCTGGTATCTTGTGGGCGAGCTTGGCCTTCCTTTAGAGAGACTCGACACACACACACACACACAGAGACACACACACACACACGCACGCATAGGCACACACATGCACGCGCCCACACACACACACATCACACGCACCATTTGCTTGCAGACATAAATGGATTTGAAAAAAAATTGGAAAGGTGCAAACTATTGCATTGCGGGATGTCAATCCAATGAAGCGAGATGTTGACACCTGGCACTTACATCAGTTATTCTCTCCCTTCCCCTCGTTAGCATCGTCTCTCCTTGATTTTGTTTCTGTTGTGGTCATACTTCACGGGTGAGATTGGATACAAATGTTGAACCTTCATGTTCACGTGTACTTCCTCTGCTTTTTGTCCCGTCTTCTGATGTGCAGTCATACATCTCCTCACAGTGAGTCGGGAGGACATGTTATCTTCATCACACATCTCCTCACAGTGAGGCGGGAGGACATGTTATCTTCATCATACATCTCCTCACAGTGAGGCGGGAAGACATGTTTGTTATCTTCATCATACATCTACTCACGGCGAGCCCGGGGTGAGGGCCGGAACTGCTGAGGATTATGCCCCGCGGCCCGATACATGTGTTAGAGTGGAGAGAGAGAGAGAAGTGGAGGGGAGAGAGGGAGGTGTTCACACAAACCCTGTGGACTTCCTCCAACCTGACGCAGGTGGCTTGTGAGCTGCACAACATTAAACGCCAGAGGTCGCTGCTTGGATCACACGATGGTAGAGGGAAACTGATAGGTGTCAGATATAAAACATCAGGCGAGAGCAGAGGTAGCCAGGCTTCTATTAGCGAGGGCTTCTTACTGGGGTGGGTGTGGGTGTGGGGGGGGGGCTTCAGGGTGATGGTGAATGGTGGATATCATGTTGGCCTCGTCTTTAGCCTCGTTTATGTCAGGTGAGTGACAACTAGACATGTCCCCCTCCCCACCTGCTGTTACCTGGGTGTTACAAACACTTTCATCTCACTTGACTTTAAGCCCCCCCTACCCCCGACCCTGGCTGGCACCGAGAACCACCTCGTAGTGCATCACTAATCTTATGAAGACAGTACTTGTACCACGTCACTGAGTACACAAGACATTACATCACTAATAGTATGAAGACAGTACTTGTACCACGTCACTGAGTACACAAGACATGACATCACTAATAGTATGAACACAGTACACAAGACATGACATCACTAATAGTATGAACACAGTACACAAGACATGACATCACTAATAGTATGAACACAGTACACAAGACATGACATCACTAATAGTATGAACACAGTACACAAGACATGACATCACTAATAGTATGAACACGTCACTGAGTACACAAGACATGACATCACTAATAGTATGAACACAGTACACAAGACATGACATCACTAATAGTATGAACACAGTACACAAGACATGACATCACTAATAGTATGAAGACAGTACTTGTACCACGTCACTGAGTACACAAGACATTACATCACTAATAGTATGAAGACAGTACTTGTACCACGTCACTGTTAGTAAGTACACAAGACATTACATCACTAATAGTATGAACACAGTACTTGTACCACGTCCCTGTTAGTAAGTACACAAAACATTACATCACTAATAGTATGAACACAGTACTTGTACCACGTCACTGAGTACACAAGACATTACATCACTAATAGTATGAACACAGTACTTGTACCACGTCACTGTTAGTAAGTACACAAGACATTACATCACTAATAGTATGAAGACAGTACTTGTACCACGTCACTGTTAGTAAGTACACAAGACATTACATCACTAATAGTATGAACACAGTATTTGTACCACGTCACTGAGTACACAAGACATTACATCACTAATAGTATGAACACAGTATTTTTACCACGTCACTGTTAGTAAGTACACAAGACATTACATCACTAATAGTATGAACACAGTACTTGTACCACGTCACTGTTAGTAAGTACACAAGACATTACATCACTAATAGTATGAAGACAGTACTTGTACCACGTCACTGTTAGTAAGTACACAAGACATTACATCACTAATAGTATGAAGACAGTACTTGTACCACGTCACTGTTAGTAAGTACACAAGACATTACATCACTAATAGTATGAACACAGTACTTGTACCACGTCACTGTTAGTAAGTACACAAGACATTACATCACTAATAGTATGAAGACAGTACTTGTACCACGTCACTGTTAGTAAGTACACAAGACATTACATCACTAATAGTATGAACACAGTACTTGTACCACGTCACTGTTAGTAAGTACACAAGACATTACATCACTAATAGTATGAAGACAGTACTTGTACCACGTCACTGTTAGTAAGTACACAAGACATTACATCACTAATAGTATGAACACAGTACTTGTACCACGTCACTGTTAGTAAGTACACAAGACATTACATCACTAATAGTATGAAGACAGTACTTGTACCACGTCACTGTTAGTAAGTACACAAGACATTACATCACTAATAGTATGAAGACAGTACTTGTACCACGTCACTGTTAGTAAGTACACAAGACATTACATCACTAATAGTATGAAGACAGTACTTGTACCACGTCACTGTTAGTAAGTACACAAGACATTACATCACTAATAGTATGAAGACAGTACTTGTACCACGTCACTGTTAGTAAGTACACAAGACATTACATCACTAATAGTATGAAGACAGTACTTGTACCACGTCACTGTTAGTAAGTACACAAGACATTAAATCACTAATAGTATGAACACAGTACTTGTACCACGTCACTGTTAGTAAGTACACAAGACATTACATCACTAATAGTATGAAGACAGTACTTGTACCACGTCACTGTTAGTAAGTACACAAGACATTACATCACTAATAGTATGAAGACAGTACTTGTACCACGTCACTGTTAGTAAGTACACAAGACATTACATCACTAATAGTATGAACACAGTACTTGTACCACGTCACTGTTAGTAAGTACACAAGACATTACATCACTAATAGTATGAACACAGTACTTGTACCACGTCACTGTTAGTAAGTACACAAGACATTACATCACTAATAGTATGAAGACAGTACTTGTACCACGTCACTGTTAGTAAGTACACAAGACATTACATCACTAATAGTATGAAGACAGTACTTGTACCACGTCACTGTTAGTAAGTACACAAGACATTAAATCACTAATAGTATCAACACAGTACTTGTACCACGTCACTGTTACTATGAACGTCACGACACCCAAACTGCTTTGTAACCTGAGAGCTCACGTTGACGTTCCCACTCCCAGCCTAACAGATATTCACCTCGTGTTGTCAGTCTGGCAGCTCATTAACATATCAGTCTGACAGCTCATGCACGCATGTCAGTCTGGCAGCTCGTGGACACGTTGTCAGTCTGACAGCTCATGGACACTGTCAGTCTGACAGCCCATGGACACATGTCAGTCCGGCAGCTCATTAACACATGTCAGTCTGGCAGCTCGTGGACACATGTCAGTCTGAAAGCTCATGAACACGTATCAGTCTGACAGATCACACACACACACACATGTCAGTCTGACAGCTCATGGACACTGTCAGTCTGACAGGTCATACACACATGTTGTTCATCTGACAACTGACGAGCTCATGGTGCGTGAGTGAGAGGACATGAACTAGCCCCATGACACTCGACAAGTCGTGTGTGTGAAGACAATGGTGTCAGGCCACGTTACATGAAGCAGCCGCGGGCGTCTTTCCGATGTGCAGACATTAAATGCAGGCTCACGCACACACGAGCCGATGCTTGTCGCTGGCAAGTAACGTGCATGCACACGCACACACCCACACGGGTATGCACAAACAAGCGGGAGAGAGTTTCTTGCTGTTACACGTGTGCACGGCCAGTATGGCGGGCGAGAGAGACGGTTACAGTCTGTCTGACGACTTCAGGGAGAAGCTGACGGCGCCTTGAGGATGTTGGTGGCTGCTACACACACGTGCCACACCATCCGTGACTCGTGCATGTCGGAGGATGTTCACTGCCACTTAGTACAACTCACGATATTTGTGTGTGTGTGTGTGTGTGTGCGTGTACGCGTGTGTATACGTGTGTGCGTGCGTGTGTGTACGCGTGCATGTGCGTGTGGGTTATCTCCGCCCGTGCTAGCTGCACTAAGAGTGTAAGAGTGTTGGGGACACGTGTTATGTTTGCACGACACATTAGTGTGCACGCACTACTGACCTAGGACCCCAGTGCAGTGAACCGTGACTAAATGATGGACATAATCCCCCGCTAGTCAGCCACATAATCCCCCGCTAGTCAGCCACAGTACCAGCCACTAACAGCAGCAAGTCGCTACAAAAGAAAAGTTCTTCCTCCGCTTGTTCTGCCTGTTACTAGAGTTATGGCACTTGCAAGCTGCTCGTGCCCGCCTTAACCGCTAGGTGTCACTGGTGCATGACATCTGACAGCAGAGGTCTGCGGATAACTCACTGTGGCCTCGCTCCTTAATGATGATGATGATGATGGATAATGTCAGGTTTCAGGGAAAGTTCATGGCAACAAAAGGAAGGCAGGAAAAGAAGGAGAAATAAAGGTGCGTAAACATCGTAAATGCGTGAAGTATGTAAATGCGGTAGATAAAGTGCGGGAAATGTCGTGAATGCAGGAGATACGATGACTGCCCTAAACGTGGGACACAAGTAATTGTCACGTGCATCAGACAGATCAATAGCAGGAGAGAAGGAATGAAGAACACACGTCCTCCATCGTCTACATAGTAACACATGGTATGAGTTGTCAGCCACTGGTCAGCCACTGGTCAGCCGCATACTTTGATGTACTCACAGCCATTGTCAGAGTTGTCTGTCCTTACAAACCACAGTGCTGTGCCCCTGAGGTCAGGCAAGAGAAAGACGGTCAGCCACAGCGCCGCCTACAGTTGGTGCAGATTGTGAAGAGAAGCCCAGTCACCTGGCCGTCAAATCAGTGAAGGTCTGCTGCCTCCACATCCCTGGGTACCAATGACTAGAGGTCGCCACTAACCCCGGTTATTGAAGATATACACGCAAGGAAACCAGACTCCCCAGCCAGCCCTTGTCACTGGCAGACTTATGATTATGACTAAAGTAATAGGTCACGGGGGACAACTCCCTGCTTAAAGACACCCCTCTCCTCTTCTCCTCGTTACCGTCATACTTACGACTGGATGTGGACGACTATGACACGAGAAACATCTGGTAACACAGGCTGAGTTTATTGTGTTGTTCTTCAGAGAGACTTTTACAACATGGGACACAACTCCCTACCAGTCACGGGATAAAGACCTTTGGACCTGACACTTGTCATTAGTATTTATACATGACTATTTCCACTAGTATTTATACATGACAATTGTCCCTAGGGCTTATACATGACTATTTCCACTAGTATTTATACATGACAATTGCCACTAGGGCTTATACATGACAATTTTCCCTAGGGCTTATACATGACTATTTCCACTAGTATTTATACATGACAATTGCCACTAGGGTTTATACATGACAATTGTCACTAGGGCTTATACATGACTATTTCCACTAGTATTTATACATGACAATTGCCACTAGGGCTTATACATGACTATTTCCACTAGTATTTATACATGACAATTGCCACTAGGGCTTATACATGACAATTGCCACTAGGGCTTATACGTCACTATTTCCGCTAGTATTTATACATGACAATTGCCACTAGGGTTTATACATGACAATTGTCCCTAGGGCTTATACATGACTATTTCCACTAGTATTTATACATGACAATTGCCACTAGGGCTTATACATGACTATTTCCACTAGTATTTATACATGACAATTGCCACTAGGGCTTATACATGACAATTGCCACTAGGGCTTATACGTCACTATTTCCGCTAGTATTTATACATGACAATTGCCACTAGGGCTTATACATGACTATTTCCACTAGTATTTATACATGACAATTGCCACTAGGGCTTATACATGACTATTTCCACTAGTATTTATACATGACAATTGCCACTAGGGCTTATACATGACTATTTCCGCTAGTATTTATACATGACAATTGCCACTAGGGCTTATACATGACTATTCCCACTAGTATTTATACATGACAATTGCCACTAGGGCTTATACATGACTATTTCCACTAGTATTTATACATGACAATTGCCACTAGGGCTTATACATGACTATTTCCACTAGTATTTATACATGACAATTGCCACTAGGGCTTATACATGACTATTTCCACTAGTAGTTATACATGACAATTGCCACTAGGGCTTATACATGACTATTTCCACTAGTATTTATACATGACAATTGCCACTAGGGCTTATACATGACTATTTCCACTAGTATTTATACATGACAATTGTCACTAGGGTTTATACATGACAATTGTCCCTAGGGCTTATACATGACTATTTCCGCTAGTATTTATACATGACAATTGCCACTAGGGCTTATACATGACTATTTCCGCTAGTATTTATACATGACAATTGTCACCTGGGCTTAAACACGACGATTCTCAATGGGGTTTATACATGACTATTTCCACAAGTATTTATACAAGACCATTCTCACTTGGGTTTATATATGACAATTCTCACCTGGGTTTGTATATGACAATTCTCACCTGTATTTACACACGACAATTCACACGAGGATTTATGCATGACAATTCTCAGCTGGGTTAATACGAGACCATTCTCACCTGTTGGAAAGAGGTCAATGCCTCATTTCCCACGGCATCATAGAGGTCGGCTGACAGACGGTTCCTTCTGATAACTCGACAGACAGTTTGCCTCAACAAAAGGACGACAATGCTATAAAACTTATAAGGCTAAGCCTGACAGAGATGTGGGTGGAGTAACGAATGTCCAGACAGTGGGTTGGTACAACAGTATGGTCTACATATCTGACATCCCCCCCAGACATGTCTGATATCCCACCCCAGACATGTGTTGACATCCTCCCTATGAACTAGTTATGAACCAGAGGTACATCCTAACTCCCGGCCTGACTTAACCTCAGCTCACAACTTGCAGGTCAAGGATACCCTGGGTGTGGACCGGGTACAAGACGGGGATGTGATGACCAGACGGGTACATGTAGGTACTAGAGGGGACAGGGAGATGTCGATATCTGACATAGACCAGACGTGGATTATCCGCCCAACAAGGAGAGCCCGTAACATTTCTGGTACCTAGGTAACCCTGGGGTAAGGTTACCTCTGCTTTACTGCCACCAAAGGTGAAAGTCTTGTTGCTACAGTCTGTCATATTCTACCTGGAAGGTGTTTCCTGACTGCGTGACATCGTGTCACCATTTGTAGCAATAAATATTGTCTGACACTCAGCAGTTCAGTCTTCACCTGTAGTTGCAGATGAATGGGTCACGCGACATCATCACGCGCAAGGGCAAGTGTGTTTTGTCGTCACCAATGCACTTAGTAGATGAGAGCCGATAACAGCAAAGCAACTGCCTTTGAAGTCTTTGGCAAAGGTTCTCCGCAGTCGGCACAGAGCGAGTCTACAGGTGGTGGGCTCCGGGAAAGTCCTGGGGTATCTGCATCGTTCTTATTGCCCCTTAATCGACTAAAACACACGGACACACACACACACACACATGGACACACACACCACACACATACTCACTCACACACACACGCGGACACACACACACACACGTGGACACACACATACTCACTCACACACACACGCGGACACACACACACACACACACACGGACACACACACGGACACACACACACACATGGACACACACACCACACAATACTCACTCACACACACACACGGACACACACACACACGTGGACACACACATACTCACTCACACACACACGCGGACACACACACACACACGTGGACACACACATACTCACTCACACACACACGCGGACACACACACACACACATGGACACACACACCACACACATACTCACACACACACGCGGACACACACACACACACACACACACATGGACACACACACCACACACATACTCACTCACACACACACACACAGCCCTCCCTTTCTGTCTTGCCGTCTCTGTGACGTGCGCCCAGTGAATGATGGTCGGTTGTCTGTCTTGATCGGTCCTGTAAACAGCCGCCCAGCCAGCAGCTGTGGACTGTAATAGCGCCTGGTCTAGACCAGGGAGATAGTTGCGTGTCAGTGGTCTAGACTGTGCGCCATGTTCATATACACTATGGCGGCACGAGAGGATAAGGTCAGAGGTCGTAACAATCTGAGACACAGAGCGTTGCTGACCAGACGAGTCTCACCTCAGCCTGGACACAGTGTCTTCTCCTCTAAGTCTCCAAATCCGAGCAAAAACTGACAAGACACAGGCCTTGAAACATAGCAGTTTGTCACCTGGAGTTCTGGACAAGTGTCAAATACAAAGTTCTCTTGATGTTACAGTTGTCGACCCACTGACTGGCCATCGCCTCATCAGCTCCTTCACTTGCTGCAATGACTGTCGTCACAAATACTCATTTACATCCTTCCACGTGTGCTTTTCTTAAAAAAAAAACAACTTTATGCCACAAATGTAAAACTGCTGTATGTGGTGTTAACTTGCTGCTAATGTTCAGCTGAATTCTCTATAAACTCGTTTGACAGTTAACAGGCCTTTAAAGGCCAACCCGACTGCTCAGCAAACATCGCTGGAGACAGAGCATCAAATATCACAAAAACATATTCCGGTGGTGTTTTATGACAAAGGTTTACGAGAGATTTTATATTAATAGTTTTCTCGTAAGCACACCTGGATTTGTCAAGAAAACAGGAAGTGACGAAACGGAAGTATTTCTAAAAAAAGCTTCATCTGGACTAGCTGGAGTGGAAGAGAAAAGATGTAATCCTCGGTAAAAGAAAACTGACCAGGACACATTGTGCTGTTGCTGAATGTTCTCTTCCACACTCAGAGGTAGTGAGTTTGTACTCATGAAGGAAATCCTAAAGATAATGGCAGCAAACACCAGTGAATTCACTTTGTTCACAGATGTGTATATGATATGTGTATAGATATGTATATAATAAATGTGTATATATGTGTATATGTGTATAGATGTGTATATATGTGTATGTATATGTGTATATAAAAGTCTCTGTTTTGTTCAAACATGGCATATGGCGTATGGCACATACGGACTAATTCGTCCCCACACTGTACTCAAGAATTTGTTCAAAACATTTGAAACTGGATTGTTATCAGTGACTTATACAGTACCAGCAAGTCTTGGACTTTCAGTAAAGCAAAGAAATGTTATTGCTACAGCAGTGCTTACTATACAACAGCACGAGATGTTAACACCAACTACGACTGCTGGTAGATCAACACCAGATATACAACATCGACAGTTTCTACACCGTGTGGTCTACAAGTAACATCGTGTGACAGTCACAAACACATCATCAGTCGTATCTTTATCAGCATATTGCTAACAACTGACAGTGTGAGGACGCCATTGATGTGTGTGATCCAAACAGCTAAAAAATAATTGAGTCTGAGCAGCTTAAACGGGAACACGTACGAGTATCAGTAAGTAAAGATTAAATAAATGAGGAAGAAATACGTTTTTCCATCAATAAACAAGTTTCAAACTATATTTTTAATGGTAAAGAAAGTCGTTACCAGCAGTCAGCTGTAACCATAAAATCAAAATACAATGCTTGAAATTAACCATTTATCAAATAAAAAAACCAGAGTAGTTATCGTAGACAAACGCACATTTAAATGTGTTTATATTTTATTAACAATAATGCACGTGGAAGAATTACCTCAGATGTGCCGACTAAGTAACAGACAATCAATAACACACAGTAGACTGCAATGTCCGCGATTGTTGCCATTAAAGTTTGATGTGGAGAAGATTTGCTCACCACTCTGTTGAGTGAATTCGGTTTGGACCTTTTAATAACTTTTTTCACTTCAGTCGAAGCTTCCAAGTAAAGTTCCAATCTGTAGGACTATTCAAACACGCTGTTTTATTTCCTGGGCAAAAAAATCGAGCGATTTTTCTTCTTTTAACTTAAAGACATGCGCACTCGCTGTTACAAATACTCAGGGCGCGTAAGAGAACTCTTCAGTACAGGAGAGTAATCTTTTCCTGTCTCCTAGTGGAGGTGACAATGCCGATGTTTGAAGGCTTATATCATGAAAATTAAGCATAATTATGTACTCGTATTTTGAGAATTATTTTTTTAAATAAGGACTGAAATCAGTTTCTTTAGTGTGTATTTAACTTCTGTTAAACCTGGTGTAGACTACACACCCGAGTATTGTGGGGTGGGGTAGAGTGTGGAAGAGGACAAGCAAGTCTCATGCAGCGTACCCTCCACTCGTCCCTCCACTCGTGCGGGTGACACGGAGGAGCAGCATTAACCCCCCGTTAGCCGCGTGGCCATTAGCGGGGTCAGGAGACTGGCGCTGCGCCTCCTCTCGTTCCTGGTGTTTGCGTGCTGTCAGGGCGGCCAGCAAAATGAGGTGGCGAGACTTCGCGAGACTTTGCGAAACTTCCTGCGCGACTCCGACGTCTTGAGCCCCGCGTGTCTCCGCGGCTGTATCGGGATGATTAATAGTTGCGCTCGTGAGCTTGTCGCCGAAAACTCCTCAGCTTTCAGGGTTGATGCAAGGCGAGCCTAAAAGTCAGCTTGTTTTTGAATGAACTTTTAGCTGCTTCTCATTTCAAGCCCGCAGTTTCGGCTCCTACAGTCGAGGTTATTTTTGTGAAATGAGCCTGAGGGTGAGAGGGTGAAAAGAAACCCTCATTGGGGGGGACACACGATGTTAGCTCTTCTAAAACTAACCCAGGGATCAAGAGAAAGCAGAGTGCGTCGCCACTATTAGACTGGCCAGTGAAAACTTGTCAGCCATCAACAGGAGCTCGCCCAATCTGGGGCTCAGAAGAAGAGGTTGCCAGAAGCAGAAAGAGATGAAGATGAAGATGAAGAAAGGTCTGGTTGATGGAAATCTCATCGGCTGCAGGACTCGGACAGGAAGACTTCCTGCGGGCGGCCGGCGCTAGTGGCCCCGCGGGCCACGTACATCACGTCTATGACGCCAAGGTCTGGGGCGGGTGGGCCGCAGGCCAAAGGACAGATTAGACACAAAAGAGGTTATTAAAAGCCAGTCGTGAGCCAGAAGAAAGGTGAGCCTCATTTTGTCTACATGAACAGCGCGCCTGATGCTGGCCGCCAGATCTATCAGCGCGCGCCTCAATAGCCCCGTCCGCCCGGACAACCTCGCGTGTTCCTCTCATCGGCTCGAGGAGGTTGCAGACGAGGGATTGAGGTGGGAGTGTGGGGGGGATGGGGTGGGCAGATTTGCATTCTAAGTGGTTCGATTCCACACGTTGCTTCGCCTTCCATGGCACGGAGGTGCAGTCGGGAATGTTTGCCGGGAGGACAAGGCCAGGGTGTGCGAGGCGCCCGTGTGAATGGTAATAGTCCATTTGGCTTCCTTTTTCAATCTGCGGCTCTCGCCCCGCAATTTAGTTGTCGTCTGCGCACAAAGCGCGGAGTGACTAGAAAATACGCTGATTGCTACCCCTGGTAAGCGTGTCGGGTGTCCCAGAGACACACACCAGCCATAATCGGGTGGACCTTCCACAATGGAAGGCTTGAGCCTTCGCGGCAAGTTAGAAAAAGGTCTCAGAGAGCTTAGTGTCTTTGCTCTTTTTTTGTATTTATCTGGCGGATGGGCCCACCTCGCCTTTCTGCATAAATGTGCCCTCAAGAGTGACACTGACTATAAAATGTGGCTATTGTGGGTGGTGGGTGGGTGGGAGTGGATGGTGATCATCACATCATCGTGATGCAAGGATTCATTACGCATTCATATTGACCAGAACTTTGAACAGACGAAAGGCTTCTCACAAAACCTGTTACTCGCCTCACAGATAGAAACTTAGGTCACGTGACAAATAGTTCCTCTATACAGCGGCATGTGTTGTCTGTAAGAGATCAACATTACTTGCACAGTCCTCAGGTGTGTTTACCTGCACATTCAACATGCAAAATAATGCTGCCTAAGAACAGGAACACCTCTCCTTTCCTCTGGACAAAGGTTATCTACCATCAGGTAGAGTGAGTAGCTGTTCACTGTACAGCGATGTGGAGAAGCAGAGTTGAGCAGCGTTGACACCATCCCCGTTGTCGGGGGGCCGATGCTGAAGTTGTCGCCGTGTCACCTGTTGTGTCTGTTGGCTTTGTGAACTTCAGGTGCGCAGCGCAGACGCTGCCGGTGTTGTCCGTCCTCCTCTTCAATTTGGGAGAAAGGGGAAGGGGGGATGGTCGTCAAACATTTACCTGCCCGCAGCAGGTGAACACTTGTTGACGCAGCCTGGGAAAACGGAGGAACCGCGACCCCCACCACCTCGCATACTTGCGCCCCGTGCCCTGCCCTGTCGATGCCCCGTGTGGTGCCCTATCGTGCAGCGCCGGAACAAGGGCGTGGCGAGAGTGAAGGATGATGAGGCTGTGTAACAACCAGGAAATGTCAAACGGCAAAAAAAAAAAAAAAAAAGTTGAAAGCGCGTGCAGCGAGATGCATGTGAGGTCACTAAGGTCAACAAAAGGCTGTTCACTGGACAGGGACAGGTTGGCGGCCACCAAAGCTGCAGACGGTTGTGCTGTAGTCGTCTGCTTGCCAGCAGGCTATGAACACGTATAGTCACAGTCAAGAGATCGCATGAACACAACAGCGGCTTTAACAATATGTGAACACAAACACTGACTCCAGCCATCATGTGAACAGGTACACAGACACTGCAGCCACGTGTGAACAGGTACACAGACACTGCGAACATCACGTGAACAGGTTCACAGACACTGTATGCATCATATGAACAGGTACACATACACTGCAGTCTCATGTGAACAGGTACACAGACACTGCAGCCCTCATGTGAACAGGTACACAGACACTGCAGGCCTCGTGTGAACAGGCTCAGACACTGCAGCCCTCGTGTGAACAGGTAGACAGACATTGCAGCCCTCGTATAAAAAGGTACACAGACACTGCAGCCGTCATGTGAACAGGTACACAGACACTGCAGCCCTCATGTGAACAGGTACACAGACACTGCAGCCCTCATGTGAACAGGCTCAGACACTGCAGCCCTCGTGTGAACAGGTAGACAGACATTGCAGCCCTCGTATAAAAAGGTACACAGACACTGCAGCCGTCATGTGAACAGGTACACAGACACTGCAGCCCTCATGTGAACAGGTACACAGACACTGCAGCCCTCATGTGAACAGGTACACAGCCACTGCAGTCCTCATGTGAACAGGTACACAGCCACTGCAGTCCTCATGTGAACGGGTACACATACACTGCATGCCTCATATGAACAGGTACACAGCCACTGCAGTCCTCATGTGAACAGGTACACAGACACTGCAGCCTCATGTGAACGGGTACACAGACACTGTATGCATCATATGAACAGGTACACATACACTGCAGTCTCATGTGAACAGGTACATAGACACTGCAGCCTCATATGAACAGGTACACAGACACTGCAGCCCTCATGTGAACAGGTACACAGACACTGCAACCTCATGTGAACGGGTACATAGACACTGCAGCCATCATGTGAACGGGTACACAGACACTGCAGCCCTCATGTGAACAGGTACACAGACACTGCAACCTCATGTGAACGGGTACACAGACACTGCAGCCCTCATGTGAACAGGTACACAGACACTGCAGCCCTCATGTGAACAGGTACACAGACACTGCAGGCCTCACGAGCACAAAAACTCTGGGCTGACGTGCATGAGCGAACTTAAAAGTGAACTTAAGCTTGAGTTCGCTGTCTCAGCCTGAAGTCGAGTAAATGGGTGTGCACAAGCAAACTCAAGTCCGCTAAGTACAAAATTTCTTACTCAACTTTAGGGCTGCCCTCCCCCTGGTATAAACCCTTACTTAGCTGAGTCGGGCAGTAGATTTCTGATTTCTTCGCGTGAAGAGTGAAAGATGGCAGCGAGACGATCGACTGTGTTTCACAAATCACGATGATGTTTAGACGATGTTTGAGGGGAGAATGTATAATTCGTGACTGGAAAAATCGTTTTGCTACATACAACGACACTGAATCGAGTTGAATGTTCCATTTCGACTCCGGCGAGTCGATAGATTGTCTCTGTTTGACTTGATACAAGAGAACAACAACACTCGCTGCCGCGAAAGGGTTTAGCTTGCCACCCCCTATCATGCATTTGATGGTAGCACTGAGATTTTATGCTGCAAGGTACTTCCATGTCACGATCGGCTACATTTTTGAAATTGATCGACCTACGGTGTCACGGGTCAACGCTCGTGTGAGGAAGAAGCACGACGAGTGATGGCTGACTAACAATCAAGTCAGTTTTCCAAATGTTATGGGTGCCTGAACTACACCCATGTACGAATAAGTTCCAGCGGAGACTGAAACAGAATTTGTCAACAGTGTCACCACTCAATCAACAGTCAGCTGATTTGTGATGCTAACATGATAATCACAAACTGTGTGGTAAACTATAGCCAGGGTCAGTTTTTTTTGTTGAAAGATATCTCAGATTTTGTGTGCAAGATCACCATCTACTGCATTGTTCTGCATAATCTTGTGACTGCACTTAGGATACCACATCCAGATTGTGATGAATAAATTCTTCGGATTCTGAGCTGGATGATGAAGATAATGAAGAAGGTGATGTGCAGTCTGATCGCTTAACACGGGACAGAATGGTTGCAAGATATTTCCAGTGGTGAGTTTTTTTTCTTCCTATAAATCAGAACATGCAATGGAAGATGATTTCGAACACCTGCTTTCCAGTTGTCCTTCTGTTCTTTCTGTTTATCGAATGCATGCATGTAGCATTCATGATAATGTAGGCGAGATAGAGTGTGTAGGTGGTAGTGTTTGTGTTGAAAATCATCCAACATGCAGGGTGCTGATGTCAGCATATCATAGTTTTATTTATTCTCTTAAACTGTTTGTGGTAGATTCACAACAAATTCCACTGTTACTTCTGTTGTCAGAATAAAGTATGAAAACTGGGTTTACAAAGAATGAAATAAGCACATCATGATAGAATTTTCAAGCATAGACTGAGTTAGGAATATGTTAAATTATGTCCTTTTCAATGCAAAAAGTGACTTTTTGTATAATGAGGTCTACTCACTTAAATTGATGATGAAAAAAAATCTTTAGCTGTGCCAGTCTAGTATTGGTCTGCTGAATCTGAATTAAAGCCATATTTTCGCAATAAATTCATTCTCAGCACATATGCATCTCATTATCAATCAAAGCATTCTCGTTTCGATCTCTTTCAGCCCATGTTGATTCCTTTTTTGTTGCAGCTGACAGAGCCTGTTTATGAGTGGTTTCTTTGAAAAAGATGATCCATAGTTTCCATTGGGTACAGGAATTGCCAGTGGATGCTGTGGTAGTGGCATGTAAAGTGGGAGTAGTCACCTTCAGGGGCCTTACCATTTGTGCATTGGTTAAATTGCAACTAATCTTTTGAGAAGAGCCTGTAAAATCAACAAAATGACATTTACTGCTGTGACTGAAATGTTTGTTGCCCACATTAAGGCAACAATATCAGATTTGCTGATAGAGGCTGTGCAAAAAGAAAAAAAATAACTAGAAGGGACCCAAGGCACAGACAGGTAATATCAGTTCATGGTGTTCGTGCACATAGGCCCAGAATAAGTCTCCAAAATAATCTACCATGCCTTCTTCTGATTCAGGTCTTTGTAATCCTGATGGTTGTGTGTTGAACCTTAAAGGGTTAGTAAAATGGTTACTTTTTTACATACCATACCATACAGCTTGATCTTTTAGAGTTAGTATCAGTGTGTCCCTTTTCTTGTCAACTACACTAAGTGGTCTCTAGTGTACCAGCAGCTGTGCTAAGTAACTAATTTATCAAATACCAGGTTATTCCTGTTGCTTTTTTATAATATGAACAATTTGTATTCATTTTTAACATCATCAATTGCAAGATAAACATATTCTACCAAAACATTAACTTATATACTATTACAGTCCTCCTGAATTTGTTGTGTCATCTGTTGCACCATGATTGTCTGATGCTTATCACAATCAGTAAAAAAGGCAAAACCACCAGACAGGTACCATACAAATTTGTTGTATGTATATATTATAGCAAGATTAGTGTTCCAAAATTAGTTAAATGAATGCATTTTATGTAAGCTTCCATGTTTACCATTAAATCCATTTATTTACAGGAATTGTTGGTTTTAGGGTATGACAGTTTGTGTGTGTGTGTGTGTGCCAGAGTGTGTGTGCAGGTAATCACTTATGTTGTATTGACAACAAAGTGTTGGCTTCACTATAACACCAAGGACTGTAACATAGATTACCCAGACAAAAAATATACAGGACTCCAAATCCATTAAAAAGATCAATTTAGACCAAAAAAGGCCAAATGTCCTGCACAAAATACAAATAATCATTGAAGTGCACATCTGTCTACCTGGACACAATATATAATAATAACAACACACATTTATCTGCCTGGACAGAATTTTGATTTAACAAAATTCGGAACAGTATTAAACAAAACCTGGTAAAATTACATTTGATGTTAGATATAAAGGACTGTATTATATAGTGTACGTATGAATGTTTGAAAGAATAACTTTACCTTCATCTTTGTTTCCTGCACTGATCTACAGATACAAATTACAAATCTCACAGAGTCAATTCACGATTTTTGTTTACTTGTATTGTGCAACTGTAATGGGACCCTCAAAGAGATTAATCTTGGAAATTGACACCATATATAGTTGTCAATGCTATACCGATCGAGTCTGAGTCAATTATAATAAGCTTACCATGCAATTGGTACCTTCTTCGTGGTGCTGAGATATACAATGGACCATACTTTTTTTTATCTGGTCCCATTCTTTTTTCTGCTCATCACGAGCACTGGCTGCAACTTCTAGATTTTTTTTTCCAAAGTTCAAGTTTTTTTCTTCGCAGTCTATGTGTTCGATAAGGACGTAATGTTCTTCCATTAAGTCAGCGAGTAGCTGAATGGCACAGTTCTATAGTTCGCCGTGCAATCTTTCTTCTTTGTCATAATTTTGTTGAAGGCTGCTTCTATCTTCACACGCAGGCAAATCTCTGCAAAATTGTTTTGGCAGTAAATGTAAACAAACACAAAAGCGTGGTGCGCTTCCAAAGAGAGCGATTGTTGATTGGCTGTTTGTTTCTAAACAACCAATGACCGAAGGGAATCCCCACCAAGGACGAGAGGTCACCGCATGGACCCATTTCTTACCTAAGTAAGCAGCTAAGTCCGCTCATACACACCCGCGTCGATTCTCGCCAAGCACGAACTCAGCTGAGTCAAGTTTGCGGTTAAGTCGGGCAACTTAAGTAAGAAATTTAAGTTCGCTTATGCACATCAGCCCTGGTCCTGACGAGAATAAACATCACCCGCACTTTGCTGGCTGAACACTGAGCTGGTCAAGCGAACGGTCACAGCGGGCAGACAAGAGGGAGGGGAGGGAGTTAAGGGTGGGGACAGGTGTACAGGTAGCATCGGGTGCATAACTTGTACAGAAAATAACACCACCTGTACAGAACAAAATATTATTATATTTTAGTGGCAGGACAATACGTTATGTTAGTGGCAAGACACTATTTACTATTTTATGTTAGTGGCAAGACACTATTTTATGTTAGTGGCAAGACACTATTTTATGTTAGTGGCAAGACACTATTTACTATTTTATGTTAGTGACAAGACACTATTTTATGTTAGTGGCAAGACACTATTTTATGTTAGTGGCAGGACAATACGTTATGTTAGTGGCAAGACACTATTTACTATTTTATGCTAGTGGCAAGACACTATTTACTATTTTATGTTAGTGGCAAGACACTATTTTATGTTAGTGGCAAGACACTATTTTATGTTAGTGACAAGACACTATTTTATGTTAGTGGCAAGACACTATTTTATGTTAGTGGCAAGACACTATTTTATGTTAGTGGCAAGACACTATTTTATGTTAGTGGCAAGACACTATTTTATGTCAGTGGCAAGACACAATTTTATGTTCGTGGCAAGACACTTGGGGAAGCAGGTGGCCGAGTGGTTAGAGCGCTGGCGTCCGAACCGATTGCGCGCTGGTTCAATTCCCGATAAGCGCAGCAAACTTCCCCCAGTCGACCCAGCTGACGGGAATGGGTACCTGACTCCATAGAGGGTTGGGGAAGGTAAGGCAGCGAGGGAGAGGAGATTGGCACCACCCTCATGTAAAAGCTGGTCCCGAGAAAAGTGGGGTCTCTAACACCTCACTCCCCTACCACCTGAACAGGTTATGGGATGACCTTTACCTTTTACCTTTAAGACACTATTTTATGTTAGTGACAGGATAGTATTTAATGTTAGTGGCAGGACACTATTTTATGTTAGTGACAGGATAGTATTTAATGTTAGTGGCAGGACACTATTTTATGTTAGTGGGTTGTGCACCTAGCCTGTTTCGCCTACCTTCCTGTCCACGTTGTGCAAACACCTGCATCCCCCACATCCCTCCGTGTTCCCCGAACTGGCGGCGTTATCGTGCGCTAAGTTTGTTTTATTCCGTAAGTACAGTTCACAACACATGTCAAACATCACTTTCATTCTTAAATCCGTACTAAGGCAGAGGTAGAAGAGAAAAATATAGAGTGTTAGATATCCATACTTTAACACAGAGAAGAGAGAGAGAGAGAGAAGAAGAAAGTGTCCACCTGTAGCATTACCAAAAGCTGTACCTAATTACATTGGTAGCAGTCAAACGCATTGTCATCACAACAATATGGAGGTGGGTGTGTGGAGGTGAATATATAAAAGTGGATGTATGGAGGTGAGTATATAGGGGTGGGTTATGGAGCTGACCATAAATTATAGAGGTGAGAGTATAGAGGCTAGTATATAGAGATGATTCTATAAAGGTGAGTATATAAAAGTGGATGTATGGAGGTGAGTATATAGGGGTGAGTGTATAGAAGAAGGTATATAGTACTCGGGGACATCATTATGTATAGAGGTGAGAGTATAGAGGCTAGTATATAGAGGCAATGATATAAAGGTGAGTATATAAAAGTGGATGTATGGAGGTGAGTATATAGGGGTGAGTGTATAGAAGAAGGTATATATAGTACTCGGGGACATCATTATGTATAGAGGTGAGAGTATAGAGGCTAGTATATAGAGGCAATTATATAAAGGTGAGTATATAAAAGTGGATGTATGGAGGTGAGTATATAAGAAGTGAGTGTATAGCAGTAGGTATATATATAGTACTCGGGGACATCATGATGTATGGAGGTGAGTATATAAGAAGTGAGTGTATAGCAGTAGGTATATATATAGTACTCGGGGACATCATGATGTATGGAGGTGAGTATATAAGAAGTGAGTGTATAGCAGTAGGTATATATATAGTACTCGGGGACATCATGATGTATGGAGGTGAGTATATAAGAAGTGAGTGTATAGCAGTAGGTATATATATAGTACTCGGGGACATCATGATGTATGGAGGTGAGTATATAAGAAGTGAGTGTATAGCAGTAGGTATATATATAGTACTCGGGGACATCATGATGTATGGAGGTGAGTATATAAGAAGTGAGTGTATAGCAGTAGGTATATATATAGTACTCGGGGACATCATGATGTATGGAGGTGAGTATATAAGAAGTGAGTGTATAGCAGTAGGTATATATAGTACTCGGGGACATCATGATGTATGGAGGTGAGTATATAAGAAGTGAGTGTATAGCAGTAGGTATATATAGTACTCGGGGACATCATGACGTGAAGAAAAGTATCGTCCACCTGCAGGATGTACCCAGGCCCACCCCACCCACACTTCACACGCACTGACACCTTGCTTGTTCTGTATTCATGCGCATTTCGTTGCACGAGAAACGTAAATTTATTCCCTTTGATGTTAAATAACTGCTGGTCCTGGACAGAGGTGGTAGCCGCCTGACATCACCCTGTGTCTCGAGAGATTCAAGCACAACCTTCGTGATAGTCTTCAGTTGCTATTTCTCGGACATCTTCCGCTGTTCTAATCCTATTTCATGTCAAACTATGGAAACACTAAAGATGTTTTCTTTAATTTCATCTCACATCCCTATTGTGAATTTATCGAAACGACCTCTAAAGAATATGATGAAGAATAGGTCTGTTCCATTCAGTGAACTAAAGACATTTTTCTTGAGTCACGTGGTCTTTGTATGAAGAATGAGTCTACACAGCAGCGCTTGAAGTGTCTGAGGTCGTAAGCTGGGCTCCAAGGAAGTCTAGGGAATTGGCAAGCAATCCAAATTTATGACCAGCTCGCTTTTCAGTGTTGTGACATGGCCGAGCCAGACAAACCTACACCGTGTCACTGTTGCCACAAGGGTTCTTCCAGGGCGGCCAGGCAAGTCCGCATCTTTCATACACAGTCCTTGTCCCTGGTCTCAAGTGTGGAGTGGGTTTCTCAAACACTTCTTCTGCAATAACAGGTCAGCAAGCGACAGCCATGTCTTGCTCTTGTCAAGTTGGGAATCTTTCACCTTATGTGAGATAGTCACATATTTATTATCCAATAATTTCAATGTACATTCTACAAAATAATATGGTAGATAATATATACAGGTATATATATATCTCTAAAAGTAGAAAGATGCCTTTTATTTCCTTTTCAATCGTAGAAGGCTTTAACCATTAAAGGCTAACTCGAGTGCAAAAAACACACAAATAAACAAAAAACAAACAAACAAACAAACAAATAAACAAAAATAAAACAAAATAAAACAAACAACAAAAAAGAAACTAAGCTACAAGTTGCTGTCAAGCTTACTTATAAAAGCCCTCTGACTAGTTTGAGACAAGATGCGAAATCTTTTTTTTTATATAGCTTTGTTTTTCTAGAAAGCACACGTGGACTGACCGATATTTGATCTTGGCGGGACTCTGGGTTGAGCAGATGCTAAGAAGTGTTGTCCAATGTCCAACCAGCGACTCAGCCTCTAGGAGGTCGGAGGAAATGATGTGTAAAACCTCGTTCTGAAACCGATGTGCGAGCTGTGATGTTCGTACAGTGAGATGTATCTTGTGAGGTGAATGTCGGACTTGGTTTGAAAATAAAGCACTCGTCAGCCTTTAATATAGTTTGTCTTACAAGTACGACAATGGCGGCACAACGGTCAGTGTAGTACATCTTTGGCTCAGCTGCAGTTTGTGACTGATTGGTACTAAGAACGAGTATCGGTGTGACACGGTCGACTTTTCCCCGGCAAATAAAGGGCGACAGGAGCAGCTGCTGTATGAAGCGAGGTCCCCCCTCTCCCCCCCGTCGAGCAGTGAGATTAGATTTGCTGAGATTAACGGCGTCATCCTGGCCAGCGACATTGACTGGCTGATGATTCACCTCCAGTCCCCCCCCCCGACATTCCCCCCGACATCCCCCCTACATGTCAAGCAGGGCCTCCAGGGTCTCAAGACGTGGGGCTGTCAGTACTCCATTAGAGTTTGCTCCAACACTACTCATCACTTGCTGCGGAACAAATGTTTCCGCCTTGATGAGGATTTGCGCCAATTACACATTAATTCCTTTCCCGTCCAGAAAAAAACAAACTTATTGCAAACTGTTTACCGAGCAATGGCCGCCCTTTTTGCCTCAGATTATTGCATTTTTTTCTGGGAATATTACCTCCATTTGTTTCCTGCGCTGTACGAGATTTTTCATTAAAGTTCAGATTTTTCTCTGTTTAAATGTCTAATTTCCTGCCATTAACTAGATGGGGTCCTCCTGTATCTGCAGCCTGATAACCTGAGCGGGAGGTTGTGAGTCGCGGCAAAAAGTGTCAAACAATACGAGTTCGGCGAACAGACAGAACTTCTGACAAAACTTTTACTTGTCGTGTCATTAAACAGAATGAAGCAAAAGATGGAGATCATGTTTGTCACAGAACACCAATTGAGAGACGGTTTTCCCGGACCGGAAAGTAAAGCGAAGTACTGATGTCGTGATCTCATTACCGTTAAAACGAGAATCTTCTCCTCCCGGTGCGCGTGCATTGTCTTGTATCGACTGTCGCAACCCCTGGTGTTGGTGGGGTGGGGGTGGCGGGGGGCGAGGGGTGCATTGATGGGGTAGAGGGTAGAGGAAGACAGAGCACAGCCGGGCCATTACTGCAACCTTGGCACAAGCCATGCATTGAATGGAGGTGGAATTGCAGCTGGAATTTAAAACAGGCTTTTCACGTATCGGGGGAAACAGCGGGGGTGGAAACAGGCGGGTGAAATTGATCGCACCTCGGTGGGTGAAGATTTGTTCTAGTGATTTTGCTGCCGGCACACTGGGCCGCACCAAGACAAGTAGGATGCTAGCAAGATGCACTGGGGATGTGGAAGCAATTTCAGGCGGATCAAACGCCTCAAGAAGATGCCTCAGAAGCCAGCCGATGGTCCGTCACGAGATTGATAACCCTCTTTGTCTAAACCTTTCATGTCCCTCGAATCTTTTGGGCTCTTTCTTAAGATGGATATCCCGACAGAGTTTCAAAGAGTAGCCTTTTATTAATTAACTCCCCTTCGCTATGGACGCGAGAAGCTACTGGGCCTCTCTCGACTTCAACACATCTTTTGGTGGCCTACAGAGGTTAAAAAACAAACAGCTGCCCCCCCCAGCCCCTCCACTGCTGTTATCGTCTCTTGCAGAAGGTTTGTTTTCTCTGAGATGTCACGCAGGCTGCGCTAATTTAGCAGGCAGATCACAAAAAGGCAAATTTCAAGTCCTCGAAGGCGAAGATATTAAGCGGCAAAAATAAAAAAAAGAATGGGGGGGGGGTGAGTGGAATTGATTTTTTTAAAAAAGCACACATCTCCCAAAGTGAGGGCATTAGCGTTGGACCTTTCAACACCAGGGTTAGAATTAGACATGTCAATACAATGTCATTAGAGTTGGACCTGCTATTGAGAGTCCATAAAAAAGAGCAGTTAACACACAGTTCCATCTGCTAATGTCAAGAAATTCAATTTGCTAACTACTGGTCATTATAGTTCGACTTGCTATCGCGAGGTCCTTGAAGTTCGATCTGCTAGAGCAAGATTGTGCGAGAAGAGACAAGGCCTGGACTGTAGAGTGACGAGCCGAGAGACAAGAGACAAGAAGTTGTGGAGCCAAGTTTTCTACCGGCCGCACAGGGATTAATCACTCGGCCTTGACCCTTCATCTTGAGGACATCAGTTGGCGGTTGCACCAGTGAATGGCGGGCTTATCACTCAGCTTCCGTAATGTCATCAAGTCCAGTGGAGAGATGGAAACGTAGGTCAACGTGTAAATGGAGGATGGGGAGGATGTCTGTGTACAATCGAGAGTTTTTTTTTTCTCTCTCTCTCTCTCGTGCAGACACTGACTAAAGCTTACACTCTGTCCGTCAGCAGATACAATCAGCGCCTCGGTAATGTGCGACCAATCAAATCCCCACAAGACAAGACAAGGCAAAGTGAGGCAACATTAGGCAACTGCAGGTTTGGCAAGGCCAGGGAATTATGCAAGGTTATGCAGAGAGGTTATGTAAAGCTATGTGAGGCCAGAACATAGATATATGTCTGAGAGGTTATACCATATCAGGCATTATATATATATATATATATGAGAGGTTATAGGTGAGGCCAGAACATTATATAGATATATGTCTGATAGGTTATACCATATGAGGCATTATATATAAATATATATATATAGATATATCTCTGAGAGGTTATACCATATGAGGCATTATATATATATGAGTGGTTATAGGTGAGGCCAGAACATTATATAGATATATGTCTGATAGGTTATACCATATGAGGCATTATATATATATATATATGAGAGGTTACAGGTAAAGCCCGAACATTATATATATTAAAAAGCCATACAAGGGAAGGTAAAGACAGAGTTATATATATATATATATGAGATGTCATACAAGGCTAGGTGAATACAAAATTATATCCATATTGGAGGTCATAGAAGGCTCAGCAAGGTCCTTATACACTATATATATATATATATAGAGAGTATATAGAAACATAACACGATGCTCATTAACATAAGCGACATGACATAGTGGACAGTACAGTAAGGTCCTTATACTATATATATATATATAGATAGAGTATATAGAAACATAACACGATGGACATTAATATAAGCGACATGACATAGTGGACATTACAATGATGTCCCTATATACTATATATATAGAGAGAGAGAGTATCTAGAAACATAACACGATGGACATTAATATAAGCGACATGATATAGTGGACATTACAGTGAGGTCCTTATACTATATATATATATATAGAAAGAGAGTATCTAGAAACATAACACGATGGACATTAATATAAGCGACATGACATAGTGGACATTACAGTGAGGTCCTTATACTATATATATATATAGAGAGAGAGAGTATCTAGAAACATAACACGATGGACATTAATATAAGCGACATGACATAGTGGACATTACAGTGAGGTCCTTATATACTATATATATATAGAGAGAGAGTACCTAGAAACATAACACGATGGACATTAATATAAGCGACATGACATAGTGGACATTACAGTGAGGTCCTTATACTATATATATATATATAGAGTATATATAGAAACATAACACGATGGACATTAATATAAGCGACATGACATAGTGGACATTACAGTGAGGTCCTTATATACTATATATATATATATAGAGAGAGAGAGAGTATATATAGAAACATAACAAGATGGACATTAATATAAGCGACATGACATAGTGGATATTACAGTGAGGTCCTTATATACTATATATATATATATATATATAGAGAGAGAATCTAGAAACATAACACGATGGACATTAATATAAGCGACATGACATAGTGGACATTACAGTGAGGTCCTTATATACTATATAGAGAGAGTATCTAGAAACATAACACGATGGACATTAATATAAGCGACATGACATAGTGGACATTACAGTGAGGTCCTTATACTATATTAATATATATAGAGAGAGTATATATAGAAAAATAACACGATGGACATTAATATAAGCGACATGACATAGTGGACATAACAGTGAGGTCCTTATATACTATATATATATATATATAGAGAGCATCTAGAAACATAACACGATGGACATTAATATAAGCGACATGACATAGTGGACATTACAGTGAGGTCCTTATAATATATATATATATATATATAGAGAGAGTGTCTAGAAACATAACACGATGGACATTAATATAAGCGACATGACATAGTGGACATTACAGTGAGGTCCTTACATACTATATATATATATATATATAATGAGAGAGAGCATCTAGAAACATAACACGATGGACATTAATATAAGCAACATGACATAGTGGACATTACAGTGAGGTCCTTATACTATATATATATATATAGAGTGTCTAGAAACATAACACGATGGACATTAATACAAGCGACATGACATAGTGGACATTACAGTGAGGTCCTTATATACTATATATATATATATAGAGAGAGAGTATCTAGAAACATAACACGATGGACATTAATATAAGCGACATGACATAGTGGACATTACAGTGAGGTCCTTATATACTATATATATATATATATAGAGAGAGAGTATATATATAAACATAACACGATGGACATTAATATAAGCGACATGACATAGTGGACATTACAATGATGTCCCTATATACTATATATATATATATATTAATAGAGTATCTAGAAACATAACACGATGGACATTAATATAAGCGACATGATATAGTGGACATTACAGTGAGGTCCTTATACTATATATATATATATAGAGAGAGAGTATCTAGAAACATAACACGATGGACATTAATATAAGCGACATGACATAGTGGACATTACAGTGAGGTCCTTATACTATATATATATAGAGAGAGAGTATCTAGAAACATAACACGATGGACATTAATATAAGCGACATGACATAGTGGACATTACAGTGAGGTCCTTATATATTATATATATATATATATAGAGAGAGAGAGTACCTAGAAACATAACACGATGGACATTAATATAAGCGACATGACATAGTGGACATTACAGTGAGGTCCTTATACTATATATATATAGAGAGTATATATAGAAACATAACACGATGGACATTAATATAAGCGACATGACATAGTGGACATTACAGTGAGGTCCTTATACTATATATATATATATATATAGAGAGAGAGTATATATATAGAAACATAACACGATGGACATTAATATAAGCGACATGACATAGTGGACATTACAGTGAGGTCCTTATATACTATATATATATATATAGAGAGAGAGAGAGCATCTAGAAACATAACACGATGGACATTAATATAAGCGACATGACATAGTGGACATTACAGTGAGGTCCTTATAATATATATATATAGAGAGTGTCTAGAAACATAACACGATGGACATTAATATAAGCGACATGACATAGTGGACATTACAGTGAGGTCCTTATATACTATATATATATATATATATAGAGAGAGAGTATCTAGAAACATAACACGATGGACATTAATATAAGCGACATGACATAGTGGACATTACAGTGAGGTCCTTATACTATATATATATATATAGAGAGTATATATAGAAACATAACACGATGGACATTAATATAAGCGACATGACATAGTGGATATTACAGTGAGGTCCTTATATACTATATATATATATAGAGAGAGAGAATCTAGAAACATAACACGATGGACATTAATATAAGCGACATGACATAGTGGACATTACAGTGAGGTCCTTATATACTATATAGAGAGAGTATCTAGAAACATAACACGATGGACATTAATATAAGCGACATGACATAGTGGACATTACAGTGAGGTCCTTATACTATATATATATATATAGAGAGAGTATATATAGAAACATAACACGATGGACATTAATATAAGCGACATGACATAGTGGACATTACAGTGAGGTCCTTATATACTATATATATATGAGAGAGAGCATCTAGAAACATAACACGATGGACATTAATATAAGCGACATGACATAGTGGACATTACAGTGAGGTCCTTATATACTATATATATATATATAGAGAGAGAGAGTATCTAGAAACATAACACGATGGACATTAATATAAGTGACATGACATAGTGGACATTACAGTGAGGTCCTTATACTATATATATATATATAGAGAGAGAGTATCTAGAAACATAACACGATGGACATTAATATGACATAGTGGACATTACAGTGAGGTCCTTATACATAGAAACATAACACGATGGACATTAATATAAGCGACATGACATAGTGGACATTACAGTGAGGTCCTATACTATATATATATATAGAGAGTATCTAGAAACATAACACGATGGACATTAATATAAGCGACATGACATAGTGGACATTACAGTGAGGTCCTTATACTATATATATATATAGAGAGAGAGTATATATAGAAACATAACACGATGGACATTAATATAAGTGACATGACATAGTGGACATTACAGTGAGGTCCTTATATACTATATATATATATAGAGAGAGAGAGTATCTAGAAACATAACACGATGGACATTAATATAAGTGACATGACATAGTGGACATTACAGTGAGGTCCTTATACTATATATATATATATATATAGAGAGAGAGTATCTAGAAACATAACACGATGGACATTAATATAAGCGACATGACATAGTGGACATTACAGTGAGGTCTTTATACTATATATATATATATAGAGAGAGTATCTAGAAACATAACACGATGGACATTAATATAAGCGACATGACATAGTGGACATTACAGTGAGGTCCTTATACTATATATATATATATATAGAGAGAGAGTATATATAGAAACATAACACGATGGACATTAATATAAGCGACATGACATAGTGGACATTACAGTGAGGTCCTTATATACTATATATATATAGAGGGAGTATCTAGAAACATAACACGATGGACATTAATATAAGCGACATGACATAGTGGACATTACAGTGAGGTCCTTATATACTATATATGTATATATATAGAGAGAGAGTATCTAGAAACATAACACGATGGACATTAATATAAGCGACATGACATAGTGGACATTACAGTGAGGTCCTTATATACTATATATATATATATAGAGTATATATAGAAACATAACACGATGGACATTAATATAAGCGACATGACATAGTGGACATTACAGTGAGTCCTTATACTATATATATATATAGAGAGAGAGAGTATATAGAAACATAACACGATGGACATTAATATAAGCGACATGACATAGTGGACATTACAGTGAGGTCCTTATATACTATATATATATATAGAGAGTATCTAGAAACATAACACGATGGACATTAATATAATGACATGACATAGTGGACATTACAGTGAGGTCCTTATATATATATATATATATAGAGAGAGTATCTAGAAACATAACACGATGGACATTAATATAAGCGACATGACATAGTGGACATTACAGTGAGGTCCTTATATACTATATATATATATAGAGAGAGTATCTAGAAACATAACACGATGGACATTAATATAAGCGACATGACATAGTGGACATTACAGTGAGGTCCTTATACTATATATATATATATATAGAGAGAGAGTATCTAGAAACATAACACGATGGACATTAATATAAGCGACATGACATAGTGGACATTACAGTGAGGTCCTTATACTATATATATATATATAGAGAGAGTATATATAGAAACATAACACGATGGACATTAATATAAGCGACATGACATAGTGGACATTACAGTGAGGTCCTTATATAATATATATGTATATATATAGAGAGAGAGTATCTAGAAACATAACACGATGGACATTAATATAAGCGACATGACATAGTGGACATTACAGTGAGGTCCTTATATACTATATAGAGAGAGTATCTAGAAACATAACACGATCGACATTAATATAAGCGACATGACATAGTGGACATTACAGTGAGGTCCTTATACTATATATATATATATAGAGAGAGAGAGTATCTAGAAACATAACACGATGGACATTAATATAAGCGACATGACATAGTGGACATTACAGTGATGTCCTTATATACTATATATATATATAGAGAGAGAGTATATAGAAACATAACACGATGGACATTAATATAAGCAACATGACATAGTGGACATTACAGTGAG